>CM030875.1:2490938-2532660 GCA_018132145.1 Boehmeria nivea var. tenacissima | reverse complement strand
TGCCAAAAACTAAGTCTATGTAACTAGTTTTCCTAAATCGAGCCTTTAGATTCGTTTTTTGCTCAAGTGAATCTAGCGAAGTTGTTTAGGTCCCAAATGTGTAATTTAATATAATATATTATAATAAGTCTAAGGGACTCATTTTGAGCTCCAACAACACTTAAAAACTCACTTGCGCAAAACTAAGTCCTAATAACTAGTTTGCCTAAATCGAGCCCTAAATTGGGTATTTTGGGTCAAAAGTGACTCTAGCAAAGTTGTTGTGATCCCATATCAGTATTTGAACATATAATACATTAATATAATTCGTAGGGACTCATTTTCAGCTCCAACAATACAAAAAAAAACCCCCCCCCCCCAAAAAACCACCCCCTTTTTAATTTTTTTTCAAACTTACCCTAAATTTTTTTTTTTTTTGGGGGGTGGTTCCGTTAAAGTTGTTGTGATCCCAAATCAGTATTTGAACATATAATACAATAATATAATTCGTAGGACTCATTTTGACCTCCAACAACACTAAAAACTCACCTCGCGCCAAAACTAAGTCCTTATAACTAGTTTGCCTAAATCGAGCCCTAAAATGGGTACTTTGGCTCCGAAGTGACTCTAGCAAAGTTGTTGTGATCCCAAATCAGTATTTGAACATATAATACATTAATATAATTCGTAGAGACTCATTTTGAGCTCCAACACTACTTAAAGCTCACCTCGCGCAAAAACTAAGTCCTTATAACTAGTTTTCCTAAATCAAGCGCTAAAATGGGTATTTAGGCTCCGAACTCCGAAGTGACTCTAGCAAGATGTTGTGATCCAAATCAGTATTTGAACATATAATACATTAATATAATTCGTAGGACTCATTTTGAGCTCCAACAACACTTAAAAGCTCACCTCGCGCAAAAACTAAGTCCTTATAACAAGTTTGCCTAAATCGATCCCTAAATTGGGTATTTGGCTCCGAAGTGACTCTAGCAAAGTTGTTGTGATCCCAAATCAGTATTTGAACATAAAGTACATTAATATAATTCGTAGGGACTCATTTTGACCTCCAACAACACTTAAAAACTCACCTCGCGCAAAAAACTAAGTCCTTATAACTAGTTTGCCTAAATCGAGCCCTAAAATGGGTATTTTTGCTCCGAGTGACTCTAGCAAAGTTGTTGTGATCCAAATAAGTATTTGAACAAGTAATACATATAATAAGTCGTAGGGACTCATTTTGAGCTCCAACAACACTTATAAGCTCACTTCGCGCAAAAACTAAGTCTTATAACTAGTTTGCCTAAATCGAGCCCTAAATTGGTATTTTGGCTCCGAAGTGACTCTAGCAAAGTTGTTTTGATCCCAAATGCAGTATTTAACTATAATACATTAATATAATTCGTAGGGACTCATTTTGAGCTCCAACAACACTTAAAAACTCACCTCGCGCAAAAACTAAGTCCTTATAACTAGTTTGCCTAAATCGAGCCCTAAATTGGGTATTTTGGCTCCGAAGTGACTCTAGCAAAGTTGTTGTGATCCCAAATCAGTATTTGAACATATAATACATTAATATAATTCGTAGGGACTCATTTTAGCTCCAACAACACTTAAAAGCTCACCTCGCGCAAAAACTAAGTCCTTATAACTAGTTTGCCTAAATCGAGCCCTAAAATGGGTATTTTGGCTCCGAAGTGACTCTAGCAAAGTTGTTGTGATCCCAAATAGTATTTGAACATATAATACATTAATATAATTCGTAGGGACTCATTTTGAGCTCCAACAACACTTAAAAACTCACCTCGCGCAAAAACTAAGTCCTTATAACTAGTTTGCCTAAATCGAGCCCTAAATGGGTACTTTGGCTCCGAAGTGACTCTAGCAAAGTTGTTGTGATCCCAAATTAGTATTTGAACATATAATACATTAATATAATTCGTAGGGACTCATTTTGAGCTCCAACAACACTTAAAAGCTCACCTCGCGCAAAAACTAAGTCCTTATAACTAGTTTGCCTAAATCGAGCCCTAAAATGGGTATTTTGGCTCCGAAGTGACTCTAGCAAAGTTGTTGTGATCCAAATCAGTATTCTAACATATAATACATTAATATAATTCGTAGGGACTCATTTTGAGCTCCAACAACACTTAGAAGCTCACCTCGCGCAAAAACTAAGTCCTTATAACAAGTTTGCCTAAATCGATCCCTAAATTGGGTATTTTGGCTCCGAAGTGACTCTAGCAAAGTTGTTGTGATCCCAAATCAGTATTTGAACATATAATACATTAATATAATTCGTAGGGACTCATTTTGACCTCCAACAACACTTAAAAGCTCACCTCGCGCAAAAACTAAGTCCTTATAACTAGTTTTGCCTAAATCGAGCCTTAAAATGGGTATTTTGGCTCCGAAGTGACTCTAGCAAAGTTGTTGTGATCCCAAATCAGTATTTGACATATAATACATTATAATAAGTCGTAGGGACTCATTTGAGCTCCAACAACACTTAGAAGCTCACCTCGCGCAAAAACTAAGTCCTTATAACTAGTTTGCCTAAATCGAGCCTTAAATTGGGTATTTTGGCTCCGAAGTGACTCTAGCAAAGTTGTTGTGATCCCAAATCAGTATTTGAAATATAATACATTAATATAATTCGTAGGGACTCATTTTGAGCTCCAACAACACTTAAAAACTCACCTCGCGCAAAAACTAAGTCCTTATAACTAGTTTGCCTAAATCGAGCCCTAAATTGGGTATTTTGGCTCCGAAGTGACTCTAGCAAAGTTGTTGTGATCCCAAATCAGTATTTGAACATATAATACATTAATATAATTCGTAGGGACTCATTTTGAGCTCCAAAAACACTTAAAAGCTCACCTCGCGCAAAAACTAAGTCCTTATAACAAGTTTGCCTAAATCGATCCCTAAATTGGGTATTTTGGCTCCGAAGTGACTCTAGTAAAGTTGTTGTGATCCCAAATCAGTATTTGAACATATAATACATTAATATAATTCGTAGGGACTCATTTTGACCTCCAACAACACTTAAAAACTCACCTCGCGCAAAAACTAAGTCCTTATAACTAGTTTGCCTAAATCGAGCCCTAAAATGGGTACTTTGGCTCCGAAGTGACTCTAGCAAAGTTGTTGTGATCCCAAATCAGTATTTGAACATATAATACATTAATATAATTCGTAGGGACTCATTTTGAGCTCCAACAACACTTAAAAGCTCACCTCGCGCAAAAACTAAGTCCTTATAACTAGTTTGCCTAAATCGAGCCCTAAAATGGGTATTTTGGCTCCGAGTGACTCTAGCAAAGTTGTTGTGATCCAAATCAGTATTTGAACATATAATACATTAATATAATTCGTAGGGACTCATTTTGAGCTCCAACAACACTTAGAAAGCTCACCTCGCGCAAAAACTAAGTCCTTATAACAAGTTTGCCTAAATCGATCCCTAAATTGGTATTTTGGCTCCGAAGTGACTCTAGCAAAGTTGTTGTGATCCCAAATCAGTATTTGAACATATAATACATTAATATAATTCGTAGGGACTCATTTTGAGCTCCAACAACACTTAGAAGCTCACCTCGCGCAAAAACTAAGTCCTTATAACTAGTTTGCCTAAATCGAGCCCTAAAATGGGTATTTTGGCTCCGAAGTGACTCTAGCAAAGTTGTTGTGATCCCAAATCAGTATTTGAACATATAATACATTAATATAATTCGTAGGGACTCATTTGAGCTCCAACAACACTTAGAAAGCTCACCTCGCGCAAAAACTAAGTCCTTATAACTAGTTTGCCTAAATCGAGCCTAAATTGGGTATTTTGGCTCCGAAGTGACTCTAGCGAAGTTGTTGTGATCCCAAATCAGTATTTGAACATATAATACATTAATATAATTCGTAGGGACTCATTTTGAGCTCCAACAACACTTAAAAACTCACCTCGCGCAAAAACTAAGTCCTTATAACTAGTTTGCCTAAATCGAGCCCTAAATTGGGTATTTTGGCTCCGAAGTGACTCTAGCAAAGTTGTTGTGATCCCAAATCAGTATTTGAACATATAATACATTAATATAATTCGTAGGGACTCATTTTGAGCTCCAACAACACTTAAAAGCTCACCTCGCGCAAAAACTAAGTCCTTATAACAAGTTTGCCTAAATCGATCCCTAAATTGGGTATTTTGGCTCCGAAGTGACTCTAGCAAAGTTGTTGTGATCCCAAATCAGTATTTGAACATATAATACATTAATATAATTCGTAGGGACTCATTTTGAGCTCCAACAACACTTAAAAACTCACCTCGCGCCAAAAACTAAGTCCTTATAACTAGTTTGCCTAAATCGAGCCCTAAAATGGGTATTTTGGCTCCGAAGTGACTCTAGCAAAGTTGTTGTGATCCCAAATCAGTATTTGAACATATAATACATTAATATAATTCGTAGAGACTCATTTTGAGCTCCAACAACACTTAAAAGCTCACCTCGCGCAAAAACTAAGTCCTTATAACTAGTTTGCCTAAATCGAGCCCTAAATTGGGTATTTTGGCTCCGAAGTGACTCTAGCAAAGTTGTTGTGATCCGAAATCAGTATTTGAACATATAATACATTAATATAATTCGTAGGACTCATTTTGAGCTCCAACAACACTTAGAAGCTCACCTCGCGCAAAAACTAAGTCCTTATAACAAGTTTGCCTAAATCGATCCCTAAATTGGGTATTTTGGCTCCGAAGTGACTCTAGCAAAGTTGTTGTGATCCCAAATCAGTATTTGAACATATAATACATTAATATAATTCGTAGGGACTCATTTTGACCTCCAACAACACTAAAAAACTCGCCTCGCGCAAAAACTAAGTCCTTATAACTAGTTTTGCCTAAATCGACCTTTTAAACGGGTTTTTTTGCTCCGAAGTTACTCTAGCAAACTTATTTTGATCCAAAATGAGTATTTGAGCAAATAATATATTATAATAAGTCGTAGAGACTCGTTTGGAGCTCCAACAAGCCTTATAAGGTCACTTCATGCAAAAACTAAGTCTATGTAACTAGTTTTCCTAATCGAGCCTTTAGATTATTTTTTGCCTCCGAAGTGAATATAGCGAAGTTGTTTAGGTCCCAAATGTGTAATTTAATATAGAATATTATAATAAGTATTAGGGACTCATTTTGAGCTCCAACAACACTTAAAAACTCACCTCGCGCAAAAACTAAGTCCTAAAAACTAGTTTGCCTAAATCGAGCCCTAAAATGGGTATTTTGGCTCCGAAGTGACTCTAGCAAAGTTGTTGTGATCCCAATCAGTATTTGAACATATAATACATTAATATAATTCGTAGGGACTCATTTTGAGCTCAACAACACTTAGAAGCTCACCTCGCGCAAAAACTAAGTCCTTATAACAAGTTTGCCTAAATCGATCCCTAAATTGGTATTTTGGCTCCGAAGTGACTCTAGCAAAGTTGTTGTGATCCAAAATCAGTATTTGAACATATAATACATTAATATAATTCGTAGGGGACTCATTTTGAGCTCCAACAACACTTAAAAACTCACCTCGCGCAAAAACTAAGTCCTTATAACTAGTTTGCCTAAATCGAGCCCTTAAAATGGGTATTTTGGCTCCGAAGTTACTCTAGCAAAGTTGTTGTGATCCCAAATCAGTATTTGAACATATAATACATTAATATAATTCGTAGGGACTCTTTTGAGCTCCAACAACACTTAAAACTCACCTCGCGCAAAAACTAAGTCCTTATAACTAGTTTGCCTAAATCGAGCCTTTAGACTTGTTTTTTGGCTCCGAAGTGAATCTAGCGAAGTTGTTTAGGTCCCAAGTGTGTAATTTAATATAATATATTATAATAAGTCTTAGGGACTCATTTTCAGCTCAAACAACACTTAAAAACTCACCTCGCGCAAAAACTAAGTCCTTATAACTAGTTTGCCTAAATCGAGCCCTAAATTGGGTATTTTGGCTCCGAAGTGACTCTAGCAAAGTTGTTGTGATCCCAAATCAGTATTTGAACATATAATACATTAATCTAATTCGTAGGGACTCATTTGAGCTCCAGCAATACTTAAAAGCTCACCTCGCGCAAAAACTAAGTCCTTATAACTAGTTTGCCTAAATCGAGCCCTAAAATGGGTATTTTGGCTCCGAAGTGACTCTAGCAAAGTTGTTGTGATCCCAAATCAGTATTTGAACATATAATACATTAATATAATTCGTAGGACTCATTTTGAGCTCCAACAACACTTAGAAGCTCACCTCGCGCAAAAACTAAGTCCTTATAACAAGTTTGCCTAAATCGATCCCTAAATTGGGTATTTTGGCTCCGAAGTGACTCTAGCAAAGTTGTTGTGATCCCAAATCAGTATTTGAACATATAATACATTAATATAATTCGTAGGGACTCATTTTGAGCTCCAACAACACTTAAAAACTCACCTCGCGCAAAAACTAAGTCCTTATAACTAGTTTGCCTAAATCGAGCCCTAAAATGGGTATTTTGGCTCCGAAGTGACTCTAGCAAAGTTGTTGTGATCCCAAATCAGTATTTGAACATATAATACATTAATATAATTCGTAGGACTCATTTTGAGCTCCAACAACACTTAGAAGCTCACCTCGCGCAAAAACTAAGTCCTTATAACAATTTGCCTAAATCGATCCCTAAATTGGGTATTTTGGCTCCGAAGTGACTCTAGCAAAGTTGTTGTGATCCCAAATCAGTATTTGAACATATAATACATTAATATAATTCGTAGGGACTCATTTTGACCTCCAACAACACTAAAAACTCACCTCGCGCAAAAACTAAGTCCTTAGAACTAGTTTTGCCTAAATCGACCTTTTAAACGGGTTTTTTTGGCTCCAAAGTTACTTTAGCAAACTTATTTTGATCCAAAATGAGTATTTGAGCAAATAATATATTAGAATAGGTCGTAGAGTCCCTTAATATATTATATTAATGTATTATATGTTCAAATACTGATTTGAGATCACAACAACTTGGCTAGAGTCACTTCGGAGCAAAAATACCCATTTTAGGGCCCGATTTAGGCAAACTAGTTATAAGGACTTAGTTTTTGCGCGAGTTGAGTTTTTAAGTGTTGTTGGAGATCAAAATTAGTACCTAAGACTTATTATAATATATTATATTAAAATACACTTTAGGACGTAAACCGATTTTGCTAGATTCACTTCGGAGCCAAAAACCCATCTAAGGCTCGAATTAGGGAAAACTAGTTACAAAGACTTAGTTTTTGCGCGAAGTGACCTTATAAGGCCTTGTTGGAGCTCCAAAACGAGTCTATAAGACTTATTATAATATGTTATATATTCAAATACTGATTTAGGATCAAAACAAGTTTGCAAGAATCACTTCGGAGCCAAAAAAACCCGTTTAAAAGCTCGATTTAGGCAAAACTAGTTATAAGGACTTAGTTTTTGCGCGAGGTGAGTTTTTAAGTGTTGTTGGAGCTCAAAATGAGTCTCTAAGACTTATTAGAATATATTATATTAAAATACACATTTAGGACCTAAACAACTTCGCTAGATTCACTTCGGAGCCAAAAACCCATTTTAAGGCTCGATTTAGGGGAAAACTAGTTACAAAAACATAATTTTTGTGCGAAGTGACCTTATAAGGCTTGTTGGAGCCCCAAACGAGTCTCTAAGACTTATTATAATATATTATATATTAAAATACTGATTTAGGATCAAAAAAAGTGTGCAAGAATCACTTCGGAGCCAAAAAAACCCGTTTAAAAGCTCGATTTAGGCAAAACTAGTTATAAGGCTCAGTTTTTGCGCGAGGTGAGTTTTTAAGCGTTGTTGGAGCTCAGAATGAGTCCCTACGAATTATATTACTGTATTATATGTTCAAATACTGATATGGGATCACAAAAACTTGGCTAGAGTCACCTCGGGGCCAAAATACCCATTTTGGGGCTCGATTGAGGCAAACTAGTTATAAGGACTTAGTTTTTGCGCGAGGTGAGTTTTTAAGTGTTGTTGGAGCTCAAAATGAGTCCTTTAGACTTATTATAATATATTATATTAAAATACACATTTAGGACCTAAACAACTTTGCTAGATTCACTTCGGAGCCAAAAACCCATCTAAAGGCTCGATTTAGGGAAAACTAGTTACAAAGACTTAGTTTGTAAAGTTGTTGTTGTGGCTCCGAAGTGACTCTAGCAAAGTTGTTGTGGTCCCAAATCAGTATTTGAACATATAATACATTAATATAATTCGTAGGGACTCATTTTGAACTCAACAAACACTAAAAAACTCACCTCGCGCAAAAACTAAGTCCTTATAACTAGTTTGCCTAAATCGAGCCCTATAATGGGTACTTTGGCTCCGAAGTGACTCTAGCAAAGTTGTTGTGATCCCAAATCAGTATTTGAACATATAATACATTAATATAATTCGTAGGGACTCATTTTGAGCTCCAACAACACTTAGAAGCTCACCTTGCGCAAAAACTAAGTCCTTATAACAAGTTTGCCTAAATCGATCCCTAAATTGGGTATTTTGGCTCCGAAGTGACTCTAGCAAAGTTGTTGTGATCCCAAATCAGTATTTGAACATATAATACATTAATATAATTCGTAGGGACTCATTTTGAGCTCCAACAACACTTAAAAACTCACCTCGCGCAAAAACTAAGTCCTTATAACTTGTTTGCCTAAATCGAGCCCTAAAATGGGTACTTTGGCTCCGAAGTGACTCTAGCAAAGTTGTTGTGATCCCAAATCAGTATTTGAACATATAATACATTAATATAATTCGTAGGGACTCATTTTGAGCTCCAACAACACTTACAAACTAACCTCGCGCAAAAACTAAGTCCTTATAACTAGTTTGCCTAAATCGACCTTTTAAACGGGGTTTCTGGCTCCGAAGTTACTCTAGCAAACTTATTTTGATCCAAAATGAGTATTTGAACAAATAATATATTATAATAAGTCGTAGAGACTCATTTGGAGCTCCAACAAGCCTTATAAGGTCACTTCGCGCAAAAACTAAGTCTATGTAACAAGTTTTGCCTAAATCGAGCCTTTAGACTTGTTTTTTGGCTCCGAAGTGAATCTAGCGAAGTTGTTTAGGTCCCAAATGTGTAATTTAATATAATATATTATTATAAGTCTTAGGGACTCATTTTGAGCTCCAACAACACTTAAAAACTCACCTCGCGCAAAAACTAAGTCCTTATAACTAGTTTGCCTAAATCGAGCCCTAAAATGGGTACTTTGGCTCCGAAGTGACTCTAGCAAAGTTGTTGTGATCCCTAATCAGTATTTGAACATATAATACATTAATATAATTCGTAGGGACTCATTTTGAGCTCCAACAACACTTAAAAGCTCACCTCGCGCAAAAACTAAGTCCTTATAACAAGTTTGCCTAAATCGATCCCTAAATTGGGTATTTTGGCTCCGAAGTGACTCTAGCAAAGTTGTTGTGATCCCAAATCAGTATTTGAACATATAATACATTAATATAATTCGTAGGGACTCATTTTGAGCTCCAACAACACTTAAAAGCTCACCTCGCGCAAAAACTAAGTCCTTATAACAAGTTTGCCTAAATCGATCCCTAAATTGGGTATTTTGGCTCCGAAGTGACTCTAGCAAAGTTGTTGTGATCCCAAATCAGTATTTGAACATATAATACATTAATATAATTCGTAGGGACTCATTTTGAGCTCCAACAACACATACAAACTCACCTCGCGCAAAAACTAAGTCCTTATAACTAGTTTGCCTAAATCGATCCTTTAAACGGGTATTTTGGCTCCGAAGTGACTCTAGCAAAGTTGTTTTGATCCAAAATCAGTATTTGAACATATAATACATTAATATAATTCGTAGGGACTCATTTGGAGCTCCAACAACACTTATAAGCTCACCTCGCGCAAAAACTAAGTCTATGTAACTAGTTTTGCCTAAATCGAGCCTTAGACTTGTTTTTTGGCTCCGAAGTGAATCTAGCGAAGTTGTTTAGGTCCCAAATCGTGTATTTAATATAATACATTATAATAATTCGTAGGGACTCATTTTGAGCTCCAACAACACTTAAAAACTCACCTCGCGCAAAAACTAAGTCCTTATAACTAGTTTGCCTAAATCGAGCCCTAAATTGGGTATTTTGGCTCCGAAGTGACTCTAGCAAAGTTGTTGTGATCCCAAATCAGTATTTGAACATATAATACATTAATATAATTCGTAGGGACTCATTTTGAGCTCCAACAACACTTAGAAGCTCACCTCGCGCAAAAACTAAGTCCTTATAACAAGTTTGCCTAAATCGATCCCTAAATTGGGTATTTCGGCTCCGAAGTGACTCTAGCAAAGTTGTTGTGATCCCAAATCAGTATTTGAACATATAATACATTAATATAATTCGTAGGGACTCATTTTGAGCTCCAACAACACTTAAAAACTCACCTCGCGCAAAAACTAAGTCCTTATAACTAGTTTGCCTAAATCGATCCCTAAATTGGGTATTTTGGCTCCGAAGTGACTCTAGCAAAGTTGTTGTGATCCCAAATCAGTATTTGAACATATAATACATTAATATAATTCGTAGGGACTCATTTTGAGCTCCAACAACACTTAAAAGCTCACCTCGCGCAAAAACTAAGTCCTTATAACAAGTTTGCCTAAATCGATCCCTAAATTGGGTATTTTGGCTCCGAAGTGACTCTAGCAAAGTTGTTGTGATCCCAAATCAGTATTTGAACATATAATACATTAATATAATTCGTAGGGACTCATTTTGAGCTCCAACAACACTTAGAAGCTCACCTCGCGCAAAAACTAAGTCCTTATAACAAGTTTGCCTAAATCGATCCCTAAATTGGGTATTTTGGCTCCGAAGTGACTCTAGCAAAGTTGTTGTGATCCCAAATCAGTATTTGAACATATAATACATTAATATAATTCGTAGGGACTCATTTTGAGCTCCAACAACACTTAAAAGCTCACCTCGCGCAAAAACTAAGTCCTTATAACTAGTTTGCCTAAATCGAGCCCTAAATTGGGTATTTTGGCTCCGAAGTGACTCTAGCAAAGTTGTTGTGATCCCAAATCAGTATTTGAACATATAATACATTAATATAATTCGTAGGGACTCATTTTGAGCTCCAACAACACTTAGAAGCTCACCTCGCGCAAAAACTAAGTCCTTATAACAAGTTTGCCTAAATCGATCCCTAAATTGGGTATTTTGGCTCCGAAGTGACTCTAGCAAAGTTGTTGTGATCCCAAATCAGTATTTGAACATACAGTACATTAATATAATTCGTAGGGACTCATTTTGACCTCCAACAACACTAAAAGACTCACCTCGCGCAAAAACTAAGTCCTTATAACTAGTTTTGCCTAAATCGACCTTTTAAACGGGTTTTTTTGCTCCGAAGTTACTCTAGCAAACTTATTTTGATCCAAAATGAGTATTTGAGCAAGTAATATGTTATAATAAGTCGTAGAGACTCGTTTGGAGCTCCAACAAATCTTATAAGGTCACTTCGCGTAAAAACTAAGTCTATGTAACTAGTTTTCCTAAATCGAGCCTTTAGATTTGTTTTTTGGCTCCGAAGTGAATCTAGCGAAGTTGTTTAGGTCCCAAATGTGTAATTTAATATAATATATTATAATAAGTCTTAGGGACTCATTTTGAGCTCCAACAACACTTAAAAACTCACCTCGCGCAAAAACTAAGTCCTAATAACTAGTTTGCCTAAATCGAGCCCTAAATTGGGTATTTTGGCTCCGAAGTGACTCTAGCAAAGTTGTTGTGATCCCAAATCAGTATTTGAACATATAATACATTAATATAATTCGTAGGGACTCATTTTGAGCTCCAACAACACTTAAAAGCTCACCTCGCGCAAAAACTAAGTCCTTATAACAAGTTTGCCTAAATCGATCCCTAAATTGGGTATTTTGGCTCCGAAGTGACTCTAGCAAAGTTGTTGTGATCCCAAATCAGTATTTGAACATATAATACATTAATATAATTCGTAGGGACTCATTTTGAGCTCCAACAACACTTAAAAACTCACCTCGCGCAAAAACTAAGTCCTTATAACTAGTTTGCCTAAATCGAGCCCTAAAATGGGTACTTTGGCTCCGAAGTGACTCTAGCAAAGTTGTTGTGATCCCAAATCAGTATTTGAACATATAATACATTAATATAATTCGTAGAGACTCATTTTGAGCTCCAACAACACTTAAAAGCTCACCTCGCGCAAAAACTAAGTCCTTATAACTAGTTTGCCTAAATCGAGCCCTAAAATGGGTATTTAGGCTCCGAACTCCGAAGTGACTCTAGCAAAGTTGTTGTGATCCAAATCAGTATTCTAACATATAATACATTAATATAATTCGTAGGAACTCGTTTTGAGCTCCAACAACACTTAGAAGCTCACCTCGCGCAAAAACTAAGTCCTTATAACAAGTGTGCCTAAATCGATCCCTAAATTAGGTATTTTGGCTCCGAAGTGACTCTAGCAAAGTTGTTGTGATCCCAAATCAGTATTTGAACATACAGTACATTAATATAATTCGTAGGGACTCATTTTGACCTCCAACAACACTAAAAGACTCACCTCGCGCAAAAACTAAGTCCTTATAACTAGTTTTGCCTAAATCGACCTTTTAAACGGGTTTTTTTTGCTCCGAAGTTACTCTAGCAAACTTATTTTGATCCAAAATGAGTATTTGAGCAAGTAATATATTATAATAAGTCGTAGAGACTCGTTTGGAGCTCCAACAACACTTATAAGCTCACCTCGCGCAAAAACTAAGTCTATGTAACTAGTTTGCCTAAATCGAGCCTTTAGATTTGTTTTTTGGCTCCGAAGTGAATCTAGCGAAGTTGTTTAGGTCCCAAATCTGTAATTTAATATAATATATTATAATAAGTCTTAGGGACTCATTTTGAGCTCCAACAACACTTAAAAACTCACCTCGCGCAAAAACTAAGTCCTTATAACTAGTTTGCCTAAATCGAGCCCTAAATTGGGTATTTTGGCTCCGAAGTGACTCTAGCAAAGTTGTTGTGATCCCAAATCAGTATTTGAACATATAATACATTAATATAATTCGTAGGGACTCATTTTGAGCTCCAACAACACTTAAAAGCTCACCTCGCGCAAAAACTAAGTCCTTATAACAAGTTTGCCTAAATCGATCCCTAAATTGGGTATTTTGGCTCCGAAGTGACTCTAGTAAAGTTGTTGTGATCCCAAATCAGTATTTGAACATATAATACATTAATATAATTCGTAGGGACTCATTTTGAGCTCCAACAACACTAAAAACTCACCTCGCGCAAAAACTAAGTCCTTATAACTAGTTTGCCTAAATCGAGCCCTAAAATGGGTACTTTGGCTCCGAAGTGACTCTAGCAAAGTTGTTGTGATCCCAAATCAGTATTTGAACATATAATACATTAATATAATTCGTAGGGACTCATTTTGAGCTCCAACAACACTTAAAAGCTCACCTCGCGCAAAAACTAAGTCCTTATAACTAGTTTGCCTAAATCGAGCCCTAAAATGGGTATTTTGGCTCCGAAGTGACTCTAGCAAAGTTGTTGTGATCCCAAATCAGTATTTGAACATATAATACATTAATATAATTCGTAGGGACTCATTTTGAGCTCCAACAACACTTAGAAGCTCACCTCGCGCAAAAACTAAGTCCTTATAACAAGTTTGCCTAAATCGATCCCTAAATTGGGTATTTTGGCTCCGAAGTGACTCTAGCAAAGTTGTTGTGATCCCAAATCAGTATTTGAACATATAATACATTAATATAATTCGTAGGGACTCATTTTGACCTCCAACAACACTAAAAACTCACCTCGCGCAAAAACTAAGTCCTTATAACTAGTTTGCCTAAATCGATCCCTAAATGGGTTTTTTTGCTCCGAAGTGACTCTAGCAAAGCTTATTTTGATCCAAATCAGTATTTGAGCATATAATACATTAATAATAAGTCGTAGGGACTCATTTTGAGCTCCAACAAACTTATAAGGTCACCTCGCGCAAAAACTAAGTCTATGTAACTAGTTTGCCTAAATCGAGCCTTTAGATTTGTTTTTTGGCTCGAAGTGAATCTAGCGAAGTTGTTTAGGTCCCAAATGTGTAATTTAATATAATATATTAAATAAGTCTTAGGGACTCATTTTGAGCTCCAACAACACTTAAAAACTCACCTCGCGCAAAAACTAAGTCCTTATAACTAGTTTGCCTAAATCGAGCCCTAAATTGGGTATTTTGGCTCCGAAGTGAATCTAGCAAAGTTGTTGTGATCCCAAATCAGTATTTGAACATATAATACATTAATATAATTCGTAGGGACTCATTTTGAGCTCCAACAATACTTAAAAGCTCACCTCGCGCAAAAACTAAGTCCTTATAACAAGTTTGCCTAAATCGATCCCTAAATTGGGTATTTTGGCTCCGAAGTGACTCTAGTAAAGTTGTTGTGATCCCAAATTAGTATTTGAACATATAATACAATAATATAATTCGTAGGGACTCATTTTGACCTCCAACAACACTAAAAAACTCACCTCGCGCAAAAACTAAGTCCTTATAACTAGTTTGCCTAAATCGAGCCCTAAAATGGGTACTTTGGCTCGGAAGTGACTCTAGCAAAGTTGTTGTGATCCCAAATTAGTATTTGAACATATAATACATTAATATAATTCGTAGGGACTCATTTTGAGCTCCAACAACACTTAAAAGCTCACCTCGCGCAAAAACTAAGTCCTTATAACTAGTTTTCCTAAATCGAGCGCTAAAATGGGTATTTTGGCTCCGAAGTGACTCTAGCAAAGTTGTTGTGATCCAAATCAGTATTTGAACATATAATACATTAATATAATTCGTAGGACTCATTTTGAGCTCCAACAACACTTAGAAGCTCACCTCGCGCAAAAACTAAGTCCTTATAACAAGTTTGCCTAAATCGATCCCTAAATTAGGTATTTTGGCTCCGAAGTGACTCTAGCAAAGTTGTTGTGATCCCAAATCAGTATTTGAACATACAGTACATTAATATAATTCGTAGGGACTCATTTTGACCTCCAACAACACTAAAAGACTCACCTCGCGCAAAAACTAAGTCCTTATAACTAGTTTTGCCTTAATCGACCCTTTAAACGGGTTTTTTTTGCTCCGAAGTTACTCTAGCAAACTTATTTTGATCCAAAATGAGTATTTGAGCAAGTAATATATTATAATAAGTCGTAGAGACTCGTTTGGAGCTCCAACAAATCTTATAAGGTCACTTCGCGTAAAAACTAAGTCTATGTAACTAGTTTTCCTAAATCGAGCCTTTAGATTTGTTTTTTGGCTCCGAAGTGAATCTAGCGAAGTTGTTTAGGTCCCAAATGTGTAATTTAATATAATATATTATAATAAGTCTTAGGGACTCATTTTGAGCTCCAACAACACTTAAAAACTCACTTCGCGCAAAAACTAAGTCCTAATAACTAGTTTGCCTAAATCGAGCCCTAAATTGGGTATTTTGGCTCCGAAGTGACTCTAGCAAAGTTGTTGTGATCCCATATCAGTATTTGAACATATAATACATTAATATAATTCGTAGGGACTCATTTTCAGCTCCAAAAATACTTAAAAGCTCACCTCGCGCAAAAACTAAGTCCTTATAACAAGTTTGCCTAAATCGATCCCTAAATTGGGTATTTTGGCTCCGAAGTGACTCTAGTAAAGTTGTTGTGATCCCAAATCAGTATTTGAACATATAATACATTAATATAATTCGTAGGGACTCATTTTGAGCTCCAACAACACTTAAAAACTCACCTCGCGCAAAAACTAAGTCCTTATAACTAGTTTGCCTAAATCGAGCCCTAAAATGGGTACTTTGGCTCCGAAGTGACTCTAGCAAAGTTGTTGTGATCCCAAATCAGTATTTGAACATATAATACATTAATATAATTCGTAGGGACTCATTTTGAGCTCCAACAACACTTAAAAGCTCACCTCGCGCAAAAACTAAGTCCTTATAACTAGTTTGCCTAAATCGAGCCCTAAAATGGGTATTTTGGCTCCGAAGTGACTCTAGCAAAGTTGTTGTGATCCCAAATCAGTATTCTAACATATAATACATTAATATAATTCGTAGGGACTCATTTTGAGCTCCAACAACACTTAGAAGCTCACCTCGCGCAAAAACTAAGTCCTTATAACAAGTTTGCCTAAATCGATCCCTAAATTGGGTATTTTGGCTCCGAAGTGACTCTAGCAAAGTTGTTGTGATCCCAAATCAGTATTTGAACATATAATACATTAATATAATTCGTAGGGACTCATTTTGAGCTCCAACAACACTTAGAAGCTCACCTCGCGCAAAAACTAAGTCCTTATAACTAGTTTGCCTAAATCGATCCCTAAATTGGGTATTTTGGCTCCGAAGTGACTCTAGCAAAGTTGTTGTGATCCCAAATCAGTATTTGAACATATAATACATTAATATAATTCGTAGGGACTCATTTTGAGCTCCAACAACACTTAGAAGCTCACCTCGCGCAAAAACTAAGTCCTTATAACAAGTTTGCCTAAATCGATCCCTAAATTGGGTATTTTGGCTCCGAAGTGACTCTAGCAAAGTTGTTGTGATCCAAATCAGTATTTGAACATATAATACATTAATATAATTCGTAGGGACTCATTTTGAGCTCCAACAACACTTAAAAGCTCACCTCGCGCAAAAACTAAGTCCTAATAACTAGTTTGCCTAAATCGAGCCCTAAATTGGGTATTTTGGCTCCGAAGTGACTCTAGCAAAGTTGTTGTGATCCCATATCAGTATTTGAACATATAATACATTAATATAATTCGTAGGGACTCATTTTCAGCTCCAACAATACTTAAAAGCTCACCTCGCGCAAAAACTAAGTCCTTATAACAAGTTTGCCTAAATCGATCCCTAAATTGGGTATTTTGGCTCCGAAGTGACTCTAGTAAAGTTGTTGTGATCCCAAATCAGTATTTGAACATATAATACAATAATATAATTCGTAGGGACTCATTTTGACCTCCAACAACACTAAAAAACTCACCTCGCGCAAAAACTAAGTCCTTATAACTAGTTTGCCTAAATCGAGCCCTAAAATGGGTACTTTGGCTCCGAAGTGACTCTAGCAAAGTTGTTGTGATCCCAAATCAGTATTTGAACATATAATACATTAATATAATTCGTAGAGACTCATTTTGAGCTCCAACAATACTTAAAAGCTCACCTCGCGCAAAAACTAAGTCCTTATAACTAGTTTTCCTAAATCAAGCGCTAAAATGGGTATTTAGGCTCCGAACTCCGAAGTGACTCTAGCAAAGTTGTTGTGATCGAAATCAGTATTCTAACATATAATACATTAATATAATTCGTAGGAACTCGTTTTGAGCTCCAACAACACTTAGAAGCTCACCTCGCGCAAAAACTAAGTCCTTATAACAAGTGTGCCTAAATCGATCCCTAAATTAGGTATTTTGGCTCCGAAGTGACTCTAGCAAAGTTGTTGTGATCCCGAATCAGTATTTGAACATATAATACATTAATATAATTCGTAGGGACTCATTTTGACCTCCAACAACACTAAAAAACTCGCCTCGCGCAAAAACTAAGTCCTTATAACTAGTTTTGCCTAAATCGACCTTTTAAACGGGTTTTTTTGCTCCGAAGTTACTCTAGCAAACTTATTTTGATCCAAAATGAGTATTTGAGCAAATAATATATTATAATAAGTCGTAGAGACTCGTTTGGAGCTCCAACAAGCCTTATAAGGTCACTTCATGCAAAAACTAAGACTATGTAACTAGTTTTCCTAAATCGAGCCTTTAGATTTATTTTTTGCCTCCGAAGTGAATATAGCGAAGTTGTTTAGGTCCCAAATGTGTAATTTAATATAGAATATTATAATAAGTATTAGGGACTCATTTTGAGCTCCAACAACACTTAAAAACTCACCTCGCGCAAAAACTAAGTCCTAAAAACTAGTTTGCCTAAATCGAGCCCTAAATTGGGTATTTTGGCTCCGAAGTGACTCTAGCAAAGTTGTTGTGATCCCAAATCAGTATTTGAACATATAATACATTAATATAATTCGTAGGGACTCATTTTGAGCTCTAACAACACTTAGAAGCTCACCTCGCACAAAAACTAAGTCCTTATAACAAGTTTGCCTAAATCGATCCCTAAATTAGGTATTTTGGCTCCGAAGTGACTCTAGCAAAGTTGTTGTGGTCCCAAATCAGTATTTGAACATATAATACATTAATATAATTCGTAGGGACTCATTTTGAACTCAAAAAACACTAAAAAACTCACCTCGCGCAAAAACTAAGTCCTTATAACTAGTTTTGCCTAAATCGACCTATTAAACGGGTTTTTTGGCTCCGAAGTTACTCTAGCAAACTTATTTTGATCCAAAATGAGTATTTGAACAAATAATATATTATAATAAGTCGTAGAGACTCGTTTGGAGCTCCAACAAGCCTTATAACGTAACTTCGTGCAAAAACTAAGTCTATGTAGCTAGTTTTGGCTAAATCGAGCCTTTAGACTTGTTTTTTGGCTCCGAAGTGAATCTAGCGAAGTTGTTTAGGTCCCAAGTGTGTAATTTAATATAATATATTATAATAAGTCTTAGGGACTCATTTTCAGCTCAAACAACACTTAAAAACTCACCTCGCGCAAAAACTAAGTCCTTATAACTAGTTTGCCTAAATCGAGCCCTAAATTGGGTATTTTGGCTCCGAAGTGACTCTAGCAAAGTTGTTGTGATCCCAAATCAGTATTTGAACATATAATACATTAATCTAATTCGTAGGGACTCATTCTGAGCTCCAGCAATACTTAAAAGCTCACCTCGCGCAAAAACTAAGTCCTTATAACTAGTTTTCCTAAATCGAGCCCTAAAATGGGTATTTAGGCTCCGAACTCCGAAGTGACTCTAGCAAAGTTGTTGTGATCCCAAATGAGCATTTGAACATATAATACATTAATATAATTCGTAGGGACTCATTTTGAGCTCCAACAACACTTAGAAGCTCACCTCGCGCAAAAAATAAGTCCTTATAACAAGTTTGCCGAAATCGATCCCTAAATTGGGTATTTTGGCTCCGAAGTGACTCTAGCAAAGTTGTTGTGATCCCAAATCAGTATTTGAACATATAATACATTAATATAATTCGTAGGGACTCATTTTGACCTCCAACAATACTTAAAAACTCACCTCGCGCAAAAACTAAGTCCTTATAACTGGTTTGCCTAAATCGAGCCATAAAATGGGTACTTTGGCTCCGAAGTGACTCTAGCAAAGTTGTTGTGATCCCAAATCAGTATTTGAACATATAATACATTAATATAATTCGTAAGGACTCATTTTGAGTTCCAACAATACTCAAAAGCTCACCTCGCGTAAAAACTAAGTCCTTATAACAAATTTGCCTAAATCGATCCCTAAATTGGGTATTTTGGCTCCGAAGTGACTCTAGCAAAGTTGTTGTTATCCCAAATCAGTATTTGAACATATAATACATTAATATAATTCGTAGGGACTCATTTTGACCTCCAACAACACTAAAAAACTCACCTCGCGCAAAAACTAAGTCCTTAGAACTAGTTTTGCCTAAATCGACCTTTTAAACGGGTTTTTTTGGCTCCAAAGTTACTTTAGCAAACTTATTTTGATCCAAAATGAGTATTTGAGCAAATAATATATTAGAATAGGTCGTAGAGTCCCTTAATATATTATATTAATGTATTATATGTTCAAATACTGATTTGAGATCACAACAACTTGGCTAGAGTCACTTCGGAGCAAAAATACCCATTTTAGGGCCCGATTTAGGCAAACTAGTTATAAGGACTTAGTTTTTGCGCGAGTTGAGTTTTTAAGTGTTGTTGGAGATCAAAATTAGTACCTAAGACTTATTATAATATATTATATTAAAATACACTTTTAGGACGTAAACGATTTTGCTAGATTCACTTCGGAGCCAAAAACCCATCTAAGGCTCGAATTAGGGAAAACTAGTTACAAAGACTTAGTTTTTGCGCGAAGTGACCTTATAAGGCTTGTTGGAGCTCCAAACGAGTCTATAAGACTTATTATAATATGTTATATATTCAAATACTGATTTAGGATCAAAACAAGTTTGCAAGAATCACTTCGGAGCCAAAAAAACCCGTTTAAAAGCTCGATTTAGGCAAAACTAGTTATAAGGACTTAGTTTTTGCGCGAGGTGAGTTTTTAAGTGTTGTTGGAGCTCAAAATGAGTCTCTAAGACTTATTAGAATATATTATATTAAAATACACATTTAGGACCTAAACAACTTCGCTAGATTCACTTCGGAGCCAAAAACCCATTTTAAGGCTCGATTTAGGGAAAACTAGTTACAAAAACATAATTTTTGTGCGAAGTGACCTTATAAGGCTTGTTGGAGCCCCAAACGAGTCTCTAAGACTTATTATAATATATTATATATTAAAATACTGATTTAGGATCAAAAAAAGTGTGCAAGAATCACTTCGGAGCCAAAAAAACCCGTTTAAAAGCTCGATTTAGGCAAAACTAGTTATAAGGCTCAGTTTTTGCGCGAGGTGAGTTTTTAAGCATTGTTGGAGCTCAGAATGAGTCCCTACGAATTATATTACTGTATTATATGTTCAAATACTGATATGGGATCACAAAAACTTGGCTAGAGTCACCTCGGGGCCAAAATACCCATTTTGGGGCTCGATTGAGGCAAACTAGTTATAAGGACTTAGTTTTTGCGCGAGGTGAGTTTTTAAGTGTTGTTGGAGCTCAAAATGAGTCCTTTAGACTTATTATAATATATTATATTAAAATACACATTTAGGACCTAAACAACTTTGCTAGATTCACTTCGGAGCCAAAAACCCATCTAAAGGCTCGATTTAGGGAAAACTAGTTACAAAGACTTAGTTTTTGCGCGAAGTAACCTTATAAGGCTTGTTGGAGCTCCAAACGAGTCTCTAAGACTTATTATAATATATTATATATTCAAATACTGATTTAGGATCAAAACAAGTTTGCAAGAATCACTTCGGAGCCAAAAAAAACCCGTTTAAAAGCTCGATTTAGGCAAAACTAGTTATAAGGCTCAGTTTTTGCGCGAGGTGCATTTTTAAGCGTTGTTGGAGCTCAGAATGAGTCCCTACGAATTATATTAATATATTATATGTTCAAATACTGATATGGGATCACAAAAACTTGGCTAGAGTCACTTCGGCGCCAAAATACCCATTTTTGGGCTCGATTGAGGCAAACTAGTTATAAGGACTTAGTTTTTTCGCGAGGTGAGTTTTTAAGTGTTGTTGGAGCTCAAAATGAGTCTCTAAGACTTATTATAGTATATTATATTAAAATACACACTTAGGAATTAAACAACTTCGCTAAATTCACTTCGGAGCCAAAAACCCATCTAAAGGCTCGATTTAGGGAAAACTAGTTACAAAGACTTAGTTTTTGCGCGAAGTGACCTTATAAGGCTTGTTGGAGCTCCAAACGAGTCTCTAAGACTTATTATAATATATTATATATTGAAATACTGATTTAGGATCAAAACAAGTTTGCAAGAATCACTTCGGAGCAAAAAAAAACCCGTTTAAAAGCTCGATTTAAGCAAAACTAGTTATAAGGACTTAGTTTTTGCGCGATGTGAGTTTTTAAGTGTTGTTGGTGCTCAAAATGAGTCCCTACGAATTATATTAATGTATTATATGTTCAAATACTGATTTGGGATCACAACAACTTGGCTATAGTCACTTCGGAGCAAAAATACCCATTTTAGGGCCCGATTTAGGCAAACTAGTTATAAGGACTTAGTTTTTGCGCGAGGTGATTTTTCAAGTGTTGTTGGAGATCAAAATTAGTCCCTAAGACTTATTATAATATATTATATTAAAATACACTTTTAGGACCTAAAAAACTTCGCTAGATTCACTTCGGAGCCAAAAACCCATCTAAGGCTCGAATTAGGGAAAACTAGTTACAAAGACTTAGTTTTTACGCGAAGTGACCTTATAAGGCTTGTTGGAGCTCCAAACGAGTCTATAAGACTTATTATAATATGTTATATATTCAAATACTGATTTAGGATCAAAACAAGTTTGCAAGAATCACTTCGGAGCCAAAAAAACCCGTTTAAAAGCTCGATTTAGGCAAAACTAGTTATAAAGACTTAGTTTTTGCGCGAGGTGAGTTTTTAAGTGTTGTTGGAGCTCAAAATGAGTCCCTAAGACTTATTATAATATATTATATTAAAATACACTTTTAGGACCTACACAACTTCGCTAGATTCACTTCTGAGCCAAAAACCCATCTAAGGCTCGATTTAGGGAAAACAAGCTATAAAGACTTACTTTTTGCGCGAAGTGACCTTATAAGGCTTATTGGAGCTCAAAACGAGTCTCTAAGACTTATTATAATATATTATATGTTCAAATACTGCTTTAGGATCCAAACAAGTTTGCAAGAATCACTTCGGAGCCAAAAAAACCCGTTTAAAAGCTCGATTTAGGCAAAACTAGTTATAAAGACTTAGTTTTTGCGCGAGGTGAGTTTTTAAGTGTTGTTGGAGCTCAAAATGAGTCCCTAAGATTTATTATAATATATTATATTAAAATACACATTTAGGACCTAAACAACTTTGCTAGATTCTCTTCGGAGCCAAAAACCCATCTAAAGGCTCGATTTAGGGAAAACTAGTTACAAATACTTAGTTTTTGCGCGAAGTGACCTTATAAGGATTGTTGGAGCTCCAAACGAGTCTCTAAGACTTATTATAATATGTTATATATTCAAATACTGATTTAGGATCGCAACAACTTGGCTAGAGTCACTTCAGAGCCAAAATACCCATTTTAGGGCTCGATTTAGGCAAACTAGTTATAAGGACTTAGTTTTTGCGCGAGGTGAGTTTTTAAGTGTTGTTGGAGATCAAAATTTGTCCCTAAGACTTATTATAATATATTATATTAAAATACACTTTTAGGACCTAAACAACTTCGCTAGATTCACTTCGGAGCCAAAAACGCATCTAAGGCTCAATTTAGGGAAAACTAGTTACAAAGACTTAGTTTTTGTATGAAGTGAGCTTATAAGGCTTGTTGGAGCTCCAAACGAGTGTCTAAGACTTATTATAATATATTATATGTTCAAATACTGGTTTAGGATCCAAACAAGTTTGCAAGTATCACTTCGGAGCAAAAAAACCAGTTTAAAAGCTCGATTTAGGCAAAACTAGTTATAAGGACTTAACTTTTGCGCGAGGTGAGTTTTTAAGTGTTGTTGGAGCTCAAATGAGTCCCTACGAATTATATTAATGTATTATATGTTCAAATACTGATTTGGGATCACAACAACTTGGCTTGAGTCACTTCGGAACCAAAATACCCATTTTAGGGCTCGATTTAGGCAAACTAGTTATAACGACTTAGTTTTTGCGCGAGGTGAGTTTTTAAGTGTTGTTGGAGATCAAAATTAGTCCCTAAGACTTATTATAATATAATATATTAAAATACACATTTAGGAATTAAACAACTTCGCTAGATTCACTTCGGACCCAAAAACCCATCTAAAGGCTCGATTTAGGGAAAACTAGTTACAAAGACTTAGTTTTTGTGCGCAGTGACCTTATAAGGCTTGTTGGAGCTCCAAACGAGTCTCTAAGACTGATTATAATATATTATATGTTCAAATACTTGTTTAGGATCCAAAAAAGTTTGCAAGAATCACTTCAGAGCAAAAAAAAAACCCGTTTAAAAGCTCGATTTAGGCAAAACTAGTTATAAGGACTTAGTTATTGCGCGAGGTGTGTTTTTAAGTGTTGTTGGAGCTCAAAATGAGTCCCTACGAATTATATCAATGTATTATATGTTCAAATACTGATTTGCGATCACAGCAACTCGGCTTGAGTCACTTCGGAGCCAAAATACCCATTTTGGGGCTCGATTCAGGCAAACTAGTTATAAGGACTTAGTTTTTGCGCGAGGTAAGATTTTAAGTGTTGTTGGAGCTCAAAATGAGTCCCCAAGACTTATTATAATATATTATATTAAAATAAACATTTAGGAATTAAACAACTTCGCTAGATTCACTTCGGAGCCAAAAACCCATCTAAAGGCTCGATTTAGGGAAAACTAGTTACAAAGACTTAGTTTTTGCGCGAAGTGACCTTATAAGGCTTGTTGGAGCTCCAAACGAGTCTCTAAGACTTATTATAATATATTATATGTTCAAATACTGGTTTAGGATCCAAACAAGTTTGCAAGAATCACTTCAGAGCCAAAAAAACCCGTTTAAAAGCTCGATTTAGGCAAAACTAGTTAACAGGACTTAGTTTTTGCGCGAGGTGAGTTTTTAAGTGTTGTTGGAGCTCAAAATGTGTCCCTAAGACTTATTATAATATATTATATTAAAATACACTTTTAGGACCTACACAACTTCGCTAGATTCACTTCTGAGCCAAAAACCCATCTAAGGCTCGATTTAGGGAAAACAAGCTATAAAGACTTACTTTTTGCGCGAAGTGACCTTATAAGGCTTATTGGAGCTCAAAACGAGTCTCTAAGACTTATTATAATATATTATATGTTCAAATACTGCTTTAGGATCCAAACAAGTTTGCAAGAATCACTTCGGAGCCAAAAAAAACCCGTTTAAAAGCTCGATTTAGGCAAAACTAGTTATAAAGACTTAGTTTTTGCGCGAGGTGAGTTTTTAAGTGTTGTTGGAGCTCAAAATGAGTCCCTAAGATTTATTATAATATATTATATTAAAATACACATTTAGGACCTAAACAACTTTGCTAGATTCTCTTCGGAGCCAAAAACCCATCTAAAGGCTCGATTTAGGGAAAACTAGTTACAAAGACTTAGTTTTTGCGCGAAGTGACCTTATAAGGATTGTTGGAGCTCCAAACGAGTCTCTAAGACTTATTATAATATATTATATATTCAAATACTGATTTAGGATCAAAACAAGTTTGCAAGAATCACTTCGGAGCCAAAAAAACCCGTATAAAAGCTCGATTTAGGCAAAACTAGTTATAAGGCTCAGTTTTTGCGCGAGGTGCGTTTTTAAGCGTTGTTGGAGCTCAGAATGAGTCCCTACGAATTATATTAATATATTATATGTTCAAATACTGATATGGGATCACAAAAACTTGGCTAGAGTCACTTCGGCGCCAAAATACCCATTTTTGGGCTCGATTGAGGCAAACTAGTTATAAGGACTTAGTTTTTGCGCGAGGTGAGTTTTTAAGTGTTGTTGGAGCTCAAAATGAGTCTCTAAGACTTATTATAGTATATTATATTAAAATACACTTTTAGGACCTAAACAACTTCGCTAGATTCACTTCGGAGCTAAAAACCGATCTAAGGTTCGATTTAGGGAAAACTAGTTACAAAGACTTAGTTTTTGCGCGAAGTGACCTTATAAGGCTTGTTGGAGCTCCAAACGAGTCTCTAAGACTTACTATAATATATTATATGTTTAAATACTGGTTTAGGATCCAAACAAATTTGCAAGAATCACTTCGGAGCCAAAAAAACCTGTTTAAAAGCTCCATTTAGGCAAAACTAGTTATAAGGACTTAGTTTTTGCGTGAGGTGAGTTTTTAGGTGTTGTTGGAGCTCAAAATGAGTCCCTACGAATTATATTAAAGAATTATATGTTCAAATACTGATTTAGGATCGCAACAACTTGGCTAGAGTCACTTCAGAGCCAAAATACCCATTTTAGGGCTCGATTTAGGCAAACTAGTTATAAGGACTTAGTTTTTGCGCGAGGTGAGTTTTTAAGTGTTGTTGGAGATCAAAATTTGTCCCTAAGACTTATTATAATATATTATATTAAAATACACTTTTAGGACCTAAACAACTTCGCTAGATTCACTTCGGAGCCAAAAACGCATCTAAGGCTCAATTTAGGGAAAACTAGTTACAAAGACTTAGTTTTTGTATGAAGTGACCTTATAAGGCTTGTTGGAGCTCCAAACGAGTGTCTAAGACTTATTATAATATATTATATGTTCAAATACTGGTTTAGGATCCAAACAAGTTTGCAAGTATCACTTCGGAGCAAAAAAACCAGTTTAAAAGCTCGATTTAGGCAAAACTAGTTATAAGGACTTAACTTTTGCGCGAGGTGAGTTTTTAAGTGTTGTTGGAGCTCAAAATGAGTCCCTACGAATTATATTAATGTATTATATGTTCAAATACTGATTTGGGATCACAACAACTTGGCTTGAGTCACTTCGGAACCAAAATACCCATTTTAGGGCTCGATTTAGGCAAACTAGTTATAAGGACTTAGTTTTTGCGCGAGGTGAGTTTTTAAGTGTTGTTGGAGATCAAAATTAGTCCCTAAGACTTATTATAATATAATATATTAAAATACACATTTAGGAATTAAACAACTTCGCTAGATTCACTTCGGAGCCAAAAACCCATCTAAAGGCTCGATTTAGGGAAAACTAGTTACAAAGACTTAGTTTTTGCGCGAAGTGACCTTATGATGTGATCATGAGTGAGCTAGATCAAGTTATTGAAGAAATTATAAGTTTGATGCAAGAAGTTCAAGACGAGGAGTTGGGCCGGAGAAAAGATTGGCCAGTTACGACGAAGATAGTTCAAATTCGGCCCGAAAGAAAGCCCATATGAATTCCCAGCCTATGTGAACGTAGACCAAGTCCATTATTGATTAATTATCTCATTTTAATTATTAATTTCGTTCATATTGTATTTAGGGTAGTTTCCTTTTATTTGTTGCTCAAATAAGTTAGTTTTTATAGGCAGATTTCAGTTTCCTTGTTTGTTTCAGCACTAGTCAACTTTCCTTTTCTACTTTTGGCATGTAAGGCTATCTGATCAGCCATGAAACTTTCCTTTAGGGTTATGAACGTCCATAATGGTTAATATTGAATATTTATGATGTATTTTCAGCCTATTTAAAGGCTTATGAAGTAATAAAACAAAAAGACAAGTATTATTCAGAAATTGAGAGTGTTTCTCTTTGGTTCTTTGTGAACTGATTTGAACTTATCAAGGTTTTCCTTGTGGCGTTCACCCTTTTGACTTATCAAACGGTTCATCCATTCCCGTTTGTGGCGTCTTCGACATACCGAGGTTCGTGCTTTGCTAAGCATTGGGTCGAGGTTTCCACCCTAAATCTGATCGTAGAACGATCTTGGGTTCCTTTTTGATTCTGGGTCTCGTTACTCTTAGCGAGGTTCGCATTTATTAATAAAATTTCTTGAGAGTTTGTTCTTCTCTTTGGGTTCTTGTGAGAACTTTCGAGCCTATCAAGGTCAAAACCTTATAGAGTTCAAAACTGACTGATCACTCACATTCTCATCTAATTCTTGAGTGTGTTGTCGCAATCTTAGGGTTAGTATACTTACGGCTCTTGATTCTCAATAGTCAAGGGGACGGAGTTGCATACCTTATTGTTCTTACGGCTCTTGATTCGATATAATCAAGGGGACGGAGACGCAGCTTCTTGACTTACGGCTCTTGGTTCAATATAATCAAGGGGACGGGGTCACAATGGATCAGTCCAGCAAGGAATGTAACTCAATCAAAGATGGTCAGAAAGCTTTCAATGTGATCTTGGCTATTGAAGGAAATGATCAAGACATTTTTGGCAATTGAAAGGCCTTAAATGACAAGGAATATTCATGAAAAATAGCTTGGAAATTCGTTCAAAATCTGGTCTTATTTTGACAAGTTTCAGATTACTAAGCTGGTTGGTCAGAGATTGGGAAACTTGCCAAATCTTGACCAAATAATTTGAAGAACTTAAATCATGATATTCCAAGCCTTAGAGGGAATAATGGACGTGGTATTAGTCATATATTAGGGTATTTTATGTTTAATATCTCAGCCAAACAATTTTAGGTAGTTTCCCGTTCTATTTTAAGCAACAGAATTTCTAGTTTCCTGTTTTAAGCTAGGGTTAGACTTTCAGCATATTTCCTTTATTTTCAATGTGTGAGAACGTCCATGAGGGTTATTTAAGCTTGTATTATTCATTTTGTAATCAGATTTGAATTATTAATAAAATTTCTTGAGAGTTTGTTCTTCTCAAAAAAAAAAAAAAAAAAAAAAAAAAAAGTAAAAAAAAAGGGGGCAGGAAGCTGGTTTGTTATTCAGTTCTTGTCAAAAACAAAAAAAAAATATTTGTGTCACTTCGGTTCCTAGTTATCTTTCTTATCTTTTCTATTGTTGGTTTTGAATTTTATTTGGTTTGAATTTGATCAGGTCTTGTTAGTTCAAATAAGAACCGAATAGAGGAGTTTAGAGCGGTAAAAGGCAAGAGAGATTACATTATAGGAAAAGCCAAATTGTGTGAAACACGAGTGTTGAGTGACATCTTGTGAAGAGTGTGAGTGAAACACGTAAGGGAGTGTTGTGAGGATTCTTTCTCTTAACAATTTCTTTTACTTAATCATGTCTTCCAGCAACGAGCCAAAGAAAAATGAAGGTGACACGGACGTAATGTTCATGTTAAAAGCAATGCAACAGCATTTCGATCGGATGCATGTGGAGATGAACGAAATGCGAGATCGGATTGAACGAACGGAAGAAAGGCAGCAACGAGGAATTCCCCAAGGTCGAAGACAAGCAAGGCGTGTTCCTGAAGCACAATATCAAGAAGAATCTGAGAATGAGTCAAACTTTGAAGAAGATCAAGGATTGCTAGAACGAGCAGGAAGATTTGTACCAAGAGGAGGAAGACAAGGCCGTGGAGTACAGCGAGATCCGAGAAGGCGTGATGATGTAGATAGAAACCTCGGAAGCATCATTTGGTATCAGAGCATAGGTCTATTTTCAGGTTTATCTATCCTTTTATTAATTTTATTTTAGTTTTCCGTTAATCTGAAAAAAAAAAACCAAAAAAATTCGTCCAAAAAAAAAACCCAAAAAAAAAAAAAAGGTTCTAGTTTCATATTTTCTGCCTTGTTACCCTTTTTCTAATCTATTGTCATCTAGTTAGTTTTTTTTTTTCTTGTCGTTTTCTTATCTTTTCCTTTATTTTCTTTTAGTTCTCAATCTAGATAGTTCAGATTAAAAAAAAATTGTAAAAAAAAAAAAAAAAAAAAAGGAGTCAACGTAGGTTATTCTCTGAATTTTGATTTCTTTGTGAATTGCTGCTGGAATTTTTGTTTATCTATTTGAATCAGTTGATAAAGAACCCATACAGAGAAAAAGGCAAAAAGCTTGAGAGATCAAATTAGGATAAAAGCCTAATCATGTGTGGATACAAGAGTGTTGAGAGAAAAAAAAAAATTATAGAGTGAAACACGTGAGCGAGTGATTTGTGAGGTCTTGTATTTCTTTTATAGGCTGTTGTAGCAACCAACATGTTCCAATGCAAGAACAAGTTTGCTCGAGTTGGGACAGATCTAAAGTTGTACATAGAGGCTGTGAAGAAAGATATCAGATGCATGGTACACGAAGAGATGAAGCCGATTCATGAACACGTCGATCGAATAGTAAAGGCACATGTCAAGCAGGTCGAAACAAGTAGCAACGTCCGAACATCAGCTCAAAGTACTCAATTTGATTTGTTTGATAGAAGATTTGATGAGTTCACTGCAAGAGTGGTGGAGAACATTATAATATCTTTACAAAAGAAGCCAACACCACTAGTTGATGATGCTCAAGACACTAGCATGAAGAATTTGGAGGAAAAAGCGACATCTGAACCAAGGCGCAACCAATGTTCCCAAGTAGAAGATGGCATTCATCAACAAGAAGAGCAATCAGGTCATTCTTGCTGCCCAAAAGAATTCACCATTGAAGAAGGTAGCAAATATTACTGTGATGGTGAAGAAGATAAAAAGAAGTCTGAGAGCTTGGAGGAAACACAACAGAATTGCTTTGTTGTACAAGAACCAGTTTCATCACCACGATTTCCAAAATTCGTTGTTACAACATTTTTGGATTTGAGGACAAATCCCTTTCAAGAGGAAGGGAATGATGTGATCATGAGTGAGCTAGATCAAGTTATTGAAGAAATTATAAGTTTGATGCAAGAAGTTCAAGACGAGGAGTTGGGCCGGAGAAAAGATTGGCCAGTTACGACGAAGATAGTTCAAATTCGGCCCGAAAGAAAGCCCATATGAATTCCCAGCCTATGTGAACGTAGACCAAGTCCATTATTGATTAATTATCTCATTTTAATTATTAATTTCGTTCATATTGTATTTAGGGTAGTTTCCTTTTATTTGTTGCTCAAATAAGCTAGTTCTGTTAGGCAGATTTCAGTTTCCTTGTTTGTTTCAGCACTAGTCAACTTTCCTTTTCTATTTTTGGTATGTAAGGCTAACAATTCAGCCACTAAACTTTCCATTAGCATTATGAACGTCCATTAAGTTTGTATTGGACATTTATTATGTATTTTCAGCCTATTTAAAGGCTTAAGTGTTAATGAAATAAAAAGACAAGTATTATTCAGAAACTGAGAGTGTTTCTCTTTGGTTCTTTGTGAACTGATTTGAACTTATCAAGGTTTTCCTTGTGGCGTTCACCCTTTTGACTTATCAAGCGGTTCATCCATTCCCGTTTGTGGCGTCTTCGACATACCGAGGTTCGTGCTTTGCTAAGCATTGGGTCGAGGTTTCCACCCTAAATCTGATCGTAGAACGATCTTGGGTTCCTTTTTGATTCCGGGTCTCGTTACTCTTAGCGAGGTTCGCATCACCTTATAAGGCTTGTTGGAGCTCCAAACGAGTCTCTAAGACTTATTATAATATATTATATGTTCAAATACTGGTTTAGGATCCAAACAAGTTTGCAAGAATCACTTCAGAGCCAAAAAAACCCGTTTAAAAGCTCGATTTAGGCAAAACTAGTTAACAGGACTTAGTTTTTGCGCGAGGTGAGTTTTTAAGTGTTGTTGGAGCTCAAAATGAGTCCCTACGAATTATATTAATGTATTATATGTTCAAATACTGATTTGGGATCGCAACAACTTGGCTTGAGTCACTTCGGAGCCAAAATACCCAGTTTAGAGCTCAATTTAGGCAAACTAGTTATAAGGACTTAGTTTTTGCGCGAGGTGAGTTTTTAAGTGTTGTTGGAGATCAAAATTAGTCCCTAAGACTTATTACAATATTTTATATTAAAATACACTTTTAGGACCTAAACAACTTTGCTAGATTCACTTCGGAGCCAAAAACCGATCTAAGGTTCGATTTAGGGAAAACTAGTTACAAAGACTTAGTTTCTGCGCGAAGTGACCTTATAAGGCTTGTTGGAGCTCCAAACGAGTCTCTAAGACATACTATAATATATTATATGTTCAAATACTGGTTTAGGATCCAAACAAGTTTGCAAGAATCACTTCGGAGCCAAAAAAAACCTGTTTAAAAGCTCGATTTAGGCAAAACTAGTTATAAGGACTTAGTTTTTGCGTGAGGTGAGTTTTTAAGTGTTGTTGGAGCTCAAAATGAGTCGCTACGAATTATATTAAAGAATTATATGTTCAAATACTGATTTAGGATCGCAATAACTTGGCTAGAGTCACTTCAGAGCCAAAATACACATTTTAGGGTTCGATTTAGGCAAACTAGTTATAAGGACTTAGTTTTTGCGCGAGGTGAGTTTTTAAGTGTCGTTGGAGATCAAAATTAGTCCCTAAGACTTATTATAATATATTATATTAAAATACACTTTTAGGACCTAAACAACTTCGCTAGATTCACTTCGGAGCCAAAAACCCATCGAAGGCTCGATTTTGGGAAAACTAGCTGCAAAGACTTAGTTTTTGCGCGAAGTGACCTTATAAGGCTTGTTGGAGCTCCAAATGAGTCTCTAAGACTTATTATAATATATTATATGTTTAAATACTGATTTAGGATCCAAACAAGTTTGCAAGAATCACTTCTGAGCAAAAAAAAACCCGTTCAAAAGCTCGATTTAAGCAAAACAAGTTATAAGGACTTAGTTTTTGCGCGAGGTGAGTTTTTAAGTGTTGTTGGAGCTCAAAATGAGTCCCTACGAATTATATCAATGTATTATATGTTCAAATACTGATTTGGGATCACAACAACTTGGCTTGAGTCACTTCGGAGCCAAAATACCAATTTTGGGGCTCGATTTAGGCAAACTAGTTATAAGGACTTAGTTTTTGCGCGAGGTGAGTTTTTAAGTGTTGTTGGAGCTCAAAATGAGTCCCCAAAAACTTATTATAATATATTATATTAAAATACATATTTAGGAATTAAACAACTTCGCTAGATTCACTTCGGAGCCAAAAACCCATCTAAAGGCTCAATTTAGGGAAAACTAGTTACAAAAACTTAGTTTTTGCACGAAGTGACCTTATAAGGCTTGTTGGAGCTCCAAACGAGTCTTTAAGACTTATTATAATATATTATATGTTCAAATACTGGTTTAGGATCTAAACAAGTTTGAAAGAATCACTTCAGAGCCAAAAAAACCCGTTTAAAAGCTCGATTTAGGCAAAACTAGTTATCAGGACTTAGTTTTTGCGCGAGGTGAGTTTTTAAGTTTTGTTGGAGCTCAAAATGAGTCCCTAAGACTTATTATAATATATTATATTAAAATACATATTTAGGAAATAAACAACTTCGCTAGATTCACTTCGGAGCCAAAAACCCATCTAAAGGCTCGATTTAGGGAAAACTAGTTACAAAAACCTTAGTTTTTGCACGAAGTGACCTTATAAGGCTTGTTGGAGCTCCAAACGAGTCTCTAAGACTTATTATAATATATTATATGTTCAAATACTGGTTTAGGATCCAAACATGTTTGCAAGAATCACTTCAGAGCCAAAAAACCCCGTTTAAAAGCTCGATTTAGGCAAAACAAGTTATCAGGACTTAGTTTTTGCGCGAGGTGAGTTTTTAAGTGTTGTTGGAGCTCAAAATGAGTCCCTACGAATTATATTAATGTATTATATGTTCAAATACTGATTTGGGATCACAACAACTTGGCTTGAGTCACTTCGGAGCCAAAATACCCATTTTAGGGCTCGATTTAGGCAAACTAGTTATAAGGACTTAGTTTTTGCGCGAGGTGAGTTTGTAAGTGTTGTTGGAGATCAAAATTAGTCCCTAAGACTTATTATAATATATTATATTAAAATACACTTTTAGGACCTAAACAACTTCGCTAGATTCACTTCGGAGCCAAAAACCCATCGAAGGCTCGATTTAGGGAAAACTAGCTACAAAGACTTAGTTTTTGCGCGAAGTGACCTTATAAGGCTTGTTGGAGCTCCAAACGAGTCTCTAAGACTTATTATAATATATTATATGTTCAAATACTGATTTAGGATCCAAACAAGTTTGCAAGAATCACTTCACAGCCAAAAAAACCCGTTTAAAAGCTCGATTTAGGCAAAACTAGTTATCAGGACTTAGTTTTTGCGCGAGGTGAGTTTTTAAGTGTTGTTGGAGCTCAAAATGAGTCCCCAAGACTTATTATATATATTATATTAAAATACATATTTAGGAAATAAACAACTTCGCTAGATTCACTTCGGAGCCAAAAACCCATCTAAAGGCTCGATTTAGGGAAAACTAGTTACAAAAACTTAGTTTTTGCACGAAGTGACCTTATAAGGCTTGTTGGAGCTCCAAACGAGTCTCTAAGACTTATTATAATATATTATATGTTCAAATACTGGTTTAGGATCCAAACATGTTTGCAAGAATCACTTCAGAGCCAAAAAACCCCGTTTAAAAAGCTCGATTTAGGCAAAACTAGTTATCAGGACTTAGTTTTTGCGCGAGGTGAGTTTTTAAGTGTTGTTGGAGCTCAAAATGAGTCCCTACGAATTATATTAATGTATTATATGTTCAAATACTGATTTGGGATCACAACAACTTGGCTTGAGTCACTTCGGAGCCAAAATACCCATTTTAGAGCTCAATTTAGGCAAACTAGTCATAAGGACTTAGTTTTTGCGCGAGGTGAGTTTTTAAGTGTTGTTGGAGATCAAAATTAGTCCCTAAGACTTATTACAATATTTTATATTAAAATACACTTTTAGGACCTAAACAACTTCGCTAGATTCACTTCGGAGCCAAAAACCGATCTAAGGTTCGATTTAGGGAAAACTAGTTACAAAGACTTAGTTTTTGCGCGAAGTGACCTTATAAGGCTTGTTGGAGCTCCAAACAAGTCTCTAAGACTTACTATAATATATTATATGCTCAGATACTGGTTTAGGATCCAAACAAGTTTGCAAGAATCACTTCGGAGCCAAAAAAACCTGTTTAAAAGCTCGATTTAGGCAAAACTAGTTATAAGGACTTAGTTTTTGCGTGAGGTGAGTTTTTAAGTGTTGTTGGAGCTCAAAATGAGTCCCTACGAATTATATTAAAGAATTATATGTTCAAATACTGATTTAGGATCACAACAACTTGGCTAGAGTCACTTCGGAGCCAAAATACCCATTTTAGGGTTCGATTTAGGCAAACTAGTTATAAGGACTTAGTTTTTGCGCGAGGTGAGTTTGTAAGTGTTGTTGGAGATCAAAATTAGTCCCTAAGACTTATTATAATATATTATATTAAAATACACTTTTAGGACCTAAACAACTTCGCTAGATTCACTTCGGAGCCAAAAACCCATCGAAGGCTCGATTTAGGTAAAACTAGCTACAAAGACTTAGTTTTTGCGCAAAGTGACCTTATAAGGCTTGTTGGAGCTCCAAACGAGTCTCTAAGACTTATTATAATATATTATATATTCAAATACTGATTTAGGATCCAAACAAGTTTGCAAGAATCACTTCAGAGCCAAAAAAACCCGTTTAAAAGCTCGATTTAGGCAAAACTAGTTATCAGGACTTAGTTTTTGCGCGAGGTGAGTTTTTAAGTGTTGTTGGATCTCAAAATGAGTCCCCAAGACTTATTATAATATATTATATTAAAATACATATTTAGGAAATAAACAACTTCGCTAGATTCACTTCGGAGCCAAAAACCCATCTAAAGGCTCGATTTAGGGAAAACTAGTTACAAAAACTTAGTTTTTGCACGAAGTGACCTTATAAGGCTTGTTGGAGCTCCAAACGAGTCTCTAAGACTTATTATAATATATTATATGTTCAAATACTGGTTTAGGATCCAAACATGTTTGCAAGAATCACTTCAGAGCCAAAAAAACCCCGTTTAAAAGCTCGATTTAGGCAAAACTAGTTATCAGGACATAGTTTTTGCGCGAGGTGAGTTTTTAAGTGTTGTTGGAGCTCAAAATGAGTCCCTATGAATTATATTAATGTATTATATGTTCAAATACTGATTTGGGATCACAACAACTTGGCTTGAGTTACTTCGGAGCCAAAATACCCATTTTAGAGCTCAATTTAGGCAAACTAGTCATAAGGACTTAGTTTTTGCGCGAGGTGAGTTTTTAAGTGTTGTTGGAGATCAAAATTAGTCCCTAAGACTTATTACAATATTTTATATTAAAATACACTTTTAGGACCTAAACAACTTCGCTAGATTCACTTCGGATCCAAAAACCGATCTAAGGTTCGATTTAGGGAAAACTAGTTACAAAGACTTAGTTTTTGCGCGAAGTGACCTCATAAGGCTTGTTGGAGCTCCAAACAAGTCTCTAAGACTTACTATAATATATTATATGCTCAGATACTGGTTTAGGATCCAAACAAGTTTGCAAGAATCACTTCGGAGCCAAAAAAACCTGTTTAAAAGCTCGATTTAGGCAAAACTAGTTATAAGGACTTAGTTTTTGCGTGAGGTGAGTTTTTAAGTGTTGTTGGAGCTCAAAATGAGTCCCTACGAATTATATTAAAGAATTATATGTTCAAATACTGATTTAGGATCACAACAATTTGGCTAGAGTCACTTCGGAGCCAAAATACCCATTTTAGGGCTCGATTTAGGCAAACTAGTTATAAGGACTTAGTTTTTGCGCGAGGTGAGTTTGTAAGTGTTGTTGGAGATCAAAATTAGTCCCTAAGACTTATTATAATATATTATATTAAAATACACTTTTAGGACCTAAACAACTTCGCTAGATTCACTTCGGAGCCAAAAACCCATCGAAGGCTCGATTTAGGTAAAACTAGCTACAAAGACTTAGTTTTTGCGCAAAGTGACCTTATAAGGCTTGTTGGAGCTCCAAACGAGTCTCTAAGACTTATTATAATATATTATATATTCAAATACTGATTTAGGATCCAAACAAGTTTGCAAGAATCACTTCAGAGCCAAAAAAACCCGTTTAAAAAGCTCGATTTAGGCAAAACTAGTTATCAGGACTTAGTTTTTGCGCGAGGTGAGTTTTTAAGTGTTGTTGGATCTCAAAATGAGTCCCCAAGACTTATTATAATATATTATATTAAAATACATATTTAGGAAATAAACAACTTCGCTAGATTCACTTCGGAGCCAAAAACCCATCTAAAGGCTCGATTTAGGGAAAACTAGTTACAAAAACTTAGTTTTTGCACGAAGTGACCTTATAAGGCTTGTTGGAGCTCCAAACGAGTCTCTAAGACTTATTATAATATATTATATGTTCAAATACTGGTTTAGGATCCAAACATGTTTGCAAGAATCACTTCAGAGCCAAAAAAACCCCGTTTAAAAGCTCGATTTAGGCAAAACTAGTTATCAGGACATAGTTTTTGCGCGAGGTGAGTTTTTAAGTGTTGTTGGAGCTCAAAATGAGTCCCTACGAATTATATTAATGTATTATATGTTCAAATACTGATTTGGGATCACAACAACTTGGCTTGAGTCACTTCGGAGCCAAAATACCCATTTTAGAGCTCAATTTAGGCAAACTAGTCATAAGGACTTAGTTTTTGCGCGAGGTGAGTTTTTAAGTGTTGTTGGAGATCAAAATTAGTCCCTAAGACTTATTACAATATTTTATATTAAAATACACTTTTAGGACCTAAACAACTTCGCTAGATTCACTTCGGATCCAAAAACCGATCTAAGGTTCGATTTAGGGAAAACTAGTTACAAAGACTTAGTTTTTGCGCGAAGTGACCTCATAAGGCTTGTTGGAGCTCCAAACAAGTCTCTAAGACTTACTATAATATATTATATGCTCAGATACTGGTTTAGGATCCAAACAAGTTTGCAAGAATCACTTCGGAGCCAAAAAAACCTGTTTAAAAGCTCGATTTAGGCAAAACTAGTTATAAGGACTTAGTTTTTGCGTGAGGTGAGTTTTTAAGTGTTGTTGGAGCTCAAAATGAGTCCCTACGAATTATATTAAAGAATTATATGTTCAAATACTGATTTAGGATCACAACAATTTGGCTAGAGTCACTTCGGAGCCAAAATACCCATTTTAGGGCTCGATTTAGGCAAACTAGTTATAAGGACTTAGTTTTTGCGCGAGGTGAGTTTGTAAGTGTTGTTGGAGATCAAAATTAGTCCCTAAGACTTATTATAATATATTATATTAAAATACACTTTTAGGACCTAAACAACTTCGCTAGATTCACTTCGGAGCCAAAAACCCATCGAAGGCTCGATTTAAGGAAAACTAGCTACAAAGACTTAGTTTTTCCGCGAAGTGACCTTATAAGGCTTGTGGGAGCTCCAAACGAGTCTCTAAGACTTATTATAATATATTATGTGTTCAAATACTGATTTAGGATCCAAACAAGTTTGCAAGAATCACTTCACAGCCAAAAAAACCCGTTTAAAAGCTCGATTTAGGCAAAACTAGTTATCAGGACTTAGTTTTTGCGCGAGGTGAGTTTTTAAGTGTTGTTGGAGCTCAAAATGAGTCCCCAAGACTTATTATAATATATTATATTAAAATACATATTTAGGAAATAAACAACTTCGCTAGATTCACTTCGGAGCCAAAAACCCATCTAAAGGCTCGATTTAGGGAAAACTAGTTACAAAAACTTAGTTTTTGCACGAAGTGACCTTATAAGGCTTGTTGGAGCTCCAAACGAGTCTCTAAGACTTATTATAATATATTATATGTTCAAATACTGGTTTAGGATCCAAACATGTTTGCAAGAATCACTTCAGAGCCAAAAAACCCCGTTTAAAAGCTCGATTTAGGCAAAACTAGTTATCAGGACTTAGTTTTTGCGCGAGGTGAGTTTTTAAGTGTTGTTGGAGCTCAAAATGAGTCCCTACGAATTATATTAATGTATTATATGTTCAAATACTGATTTGGGATCACAACAACTTGGCTTGAGTCACTTCGGAGCCAAAATACCCATTTTAGAGCTCAATTTAGGCAAACTAGTCATAAGGACTTAGTTTTTGCGCGAGGTGAGTTTTTAAGTGTTGTTGGAGATCAAAATTAGTCCCTAAGACTTATTACAATATTTTATATTAAAATACACTTTTAGGACCTAAACAACTTCGCTAGATTCACTTCGGAGCCAAAAACCGATCTAAGGTTCGATTTAGGGAAAACTAGTTACAAAGACTTAGTTTTTGCGCGAAGTGACCTTATAAGGCTTGTTGGAGCTCCAAACAAGTCTCTAAGACTTACTATAATATATTATATGCTCAGATACTGGTTTAGGATCCAAACAAGTTTGCAAGAATCACTTCGGAGCCAAAAAAACCTGTTTAAAAGCTCGATTTAGGCAAAACTAGTTATAAGGACTTAGTTTTTGCGTGAGGTGAGTTTTTAAGTGTTGTTGGAGCTCAAAATGAGTCCCTACGAATTATATTAAAGAATTATATGTTCAAATACTGATTTAGGATCACAACAACTTGGCTAGAGTCACTTCGGAGCCAAAATACCCATTTTAGGGCTCGATTTAGGCAAACTAGTTATAAGGACTTAGTTTTTGCGCGAGGTGAGTTTGTAAGTGTTGTTGGAGATCAAAATTAGTCCCTAAGACTTATTATAATATATTATATTAAAATACACTTTTAGGACCTAAACAACTTCGCTAGATTCACTTCGGAGCCAAAAACCCATCGAAGGCTCGATTTAGGGAAAACTAGCTGCAAAGACTTAGTTTTTGCGCGAAGTGACCTTATAAGGCTTGTTGGAGCTCCAAACGAGTCTCTAAGACTTATTATAATATATTATATATTCAAATACTGATTTAGGATCCAAACAAGTTTGCAAGAATCACTTCAGAGCCAAAAAAACCCGTTTAAAAGCTCGATTTAGGCAAAACTAGTTATCAGGACTTAGTTTTTGCGCGAGGTGAGTTTTTAAGTCTTGTTGGAGCTCAAAATGAGTCCCCAAGACTTATTATAATATATTATATTAAAATACATATTTAGGAATTAAACAACTTCGCTAGATTCACTTCGGAGCCAAAAACCCATCTAAAGGCTCGATTTAGGGAAAACTAGTTACAAAAACTTAGTTTTTGCACGAAGTGACCTTATAAGGCTTGTTGGAGCTCCAAACGACTCTCTAAGACTTATTATAATATATTATATGTTCAAATACTGGTTTAGGATCAAAACAAGTTTGCAAGAATCACTTCAGAGCCAAAAAAACCCGTTTACAAGATCGATTTAGGCAAAACTAGTTGTCAGGACTTAGTTTTTGCGCGAGGTGAGTTTTTAAGTGTTGTTGGAGCTCAAAATGAGTCCCTACGAATTATATTAATGTATTATATGTTCAAATACTGATTTGGGATCACAACAACTTGGCTTGAGTCACTTCGGAGCCAAAATACCCATTTTAGAGCTCAATTTAGGCAAACTAGTCATAAGGAATTAGTTTTTGCGCGAGGTGAGTTTTTAAGTGTTGTTGGAGATCAAAATTAGTCCCTAAGACTTATTACAATATTTTATATTAAAATACACTTTTAGGACCTAAACAACTTCGCTAGATTCACTTCGGAGCCAAAAACCAATCTAAGGTTCGATTTAGGGAAAACTAGTTACAAAGACTTAGTTTTTGCACGAAGTGACCTTATAAGGCTTGTTGGAGCTCCAAACGAGTCTCTAAGACTTACTATAATATATTATATGCTCAGAAACTGGCTTAGGATCCAAACAAGTTTGCAAGAATCACTTCGGAGCCAAAAAAACCTGTTTAAAAGCTCGATTTAGGCAAAACTAGTTATAAGGACTTAGTTTTTGCGTGAGGTGAGTTTTTAAGTGTTGTTGGAACTCAAAATGAGTCCCTACGAATTATATTAAAGAATTATATGTTCAAATACTGATTTAGGATCACAACAACTTGGCTAGAGTCACTTCGGAGCCAAAATACCCATTTTAGGGCTCGATTTAGGCAAACTAGTTATAAGGACTTAGTTTTTGCGCGAGGTGAGTTTTTAAGTGTTGTTGGAGATCAAAATTAGTCCCTAAGACTTATTATAATATATTATATTAAAATACACTTTTAGGACCTAAACAACTTCGCTAGATTCACTTCGGAGCCAAAAACCGATCGAAGGCTCGATTTAGGAAAAACTAACTACAAAGACTTAGTTTTTGCGCGAAGTGACCTTATAAGGCTTGTTGGAGCTCCAAACGAGTCTCTAAGACTTATTATAATATATTATATGTTCAAATACTGATTTAGGATCCAAACAAGTTTGCAAGAATCACTTCGGAGCCAAAAAAAAACCCGTTTAAAAGCTCGATTTAGGCAAAACTAGTTATAAGGACTTAGTTTTTACGCGAGGTGAGTTTTTAAATGTTGTTGGAGCTCAAAATGAGTCCCTACGAATTATATTAAAGAATTATATGTTCAAATACTGATTTAAGATCACAACAACTTGGCAAGAGTCACTTCGGAGCCAAAATACCCATTTTAGCGCTCGATTTAGGCAAACTAGTTATAAGGAGTTAGTTTTTGCGCGAGGTGAGTTTTTAAGTGTTGTTGGAGGTCAAAATTAGTCCCTAAGACTTATTATAATATATTATATTAAAATACACTTTTAGGACCTAAACAACTTCGCTAGATTCACTTCGGAGCCAAAAACCCATCGAAGGCTCGATTTAGGGAAAACTAGCTACAAAGACTTAGTTTTTGCACGAAGTGACCTTATAAGGCTTGTTGGAGCTCCAAACGAGTCTCTAAGACTTATTATAATATATTATATGTTCAAATACTGATTTAGGATCCAAACAAGTTTGCAAGAATCACTTCGGAGCCAAAAAAAACCCGTTTAAAAGCTCGATTTAGGCAAAACAAGTTATAAGGACTTAGTTTTTGCGCGAGGTGAGTTTTTAAGTGTTGTTGGAGCTCAAAATGAGTCCCTACGAATTATATCAATGTATTGTATGTTCAAATACTGATTTGGGATCACAACAACTTGGCTTGAGTCACTTCGGAGCCAAAATACCCATTTTGGGGCTCGATTTAAGCAAACTAGTTATAAGGACTTAGTTTTTGCGCGAGGAGAGTTTTTAATTGTTGTTGGAGCTAAAAATGAGTCCCCAAGACTTATTATAATATATTATATTAAAATACATATTTAGGAATTAAACAACTTCGCTAGATTCACTTCGGAGCCAAAAACCCATCTAAAGGCTCGATTTAGGGAAAACTAGTTACAAAGACTTAGTTTTTGCGCGAAGTTACCTTATAAGGCTTGTTGGAGCTCCAAACGAGTCTCGAAGACTTATTATAATATATTATATGTTCAAATACTGGTTTAGGATCCAAAAAAGTTTGCAAGAATCACTTCAGAGCCAAAAAAACCCGTTTAAAAGATCGATTTA
>CM030875.1:2468416-2490438 GCA_018132145.1 Boehmeria nivea var. tenacissima | reverse complement strand
GATTTGGGATCACAACAACTTTGCTAGAGTCACTGGAGCCAAAATACCAATTTAGGGACTGAGACAGCAAGAAACTTGTTATAAGGACATAATTTTTGCGCGGGTGAGCTTTTTAAGTGTTCTTTGAGCTAAAAATGAGTCTCTATGAATATATTAATGTGTTATATGTTCAAATACTGATTTGGGATCACAACAACTTTGCTAGAGGTCACTGGAGCCAAAATACCATTTTAGGGGTTCGATTTAGGCAAACTAGTTATAAGGACTTAGTTTTTGCGCGAGGTGAGTTTTTAGTGTTGTTGGAGTTCAAAATGAGTCCCTACGAATTATATTAATGTATTAGTCTGGGGAAAGATCGATTTGGGATCACAACAATCTTGCTAGAGTCACTTCTGGAGCCAAAATACCCACTCTAGGGCTCGATTTAGGTAAACTTGTTATAATGATTTAGTTTTTGCGCGAGGTGAGCTTTAAGTGTTGTTGGAGCTCAAAATGAGTCCCTACGAATTATAAGGAATGTATTATATGTTCAAATACTCGATTTGGGATCACAACAACTTCTACAGAGTCACTTCGGAGCCAAAATACCCATTTTAGGGCTCGATTTAGGCAAACTAGTTATAAGGACTTAGTTTTTGCGCGAGGTGAGTTTTTAAGTGTTGTTGGAGCTCAAAATGAGTCCCTACGAATTATATTAATGTATTATATGTTCAAATACTGATTTGGGATCACAACAACTTTGCTAGAGTCACTTCGGAGCCAAAATACCCAATTTAGGGATCGATTTAGGCAAACTTGTTATAAGGACTTAGTTTTTGCGCGAGGTGAGCTTCTTAAGTGTTGTTGGAGCTCAAAATGAGTCCCTACGAATTATATTAATGTATTATATGTTCAAATACTGATTTGGGATCACAACAACTTTGCTAGAGTCACTTCGGAGCCAAATACCCAATTTAGGGCTCGATTTAGGCAAACTAGTTATAAGGACTTAGTTTTTGCGCGAGGTGAGTTTTTAAGTGTTGTTGGAGCTCAAAATGAGTCCCTACGAATTATATTAATGTATTATATGTTCAAATACTGATTTGGGATCACAACAACTTTGCTAGAGTCACTTCGGAGCCAAAATACCCAATTTAGGGCTCGATTTAGGCAAACTAGTTATAAGGACTTAGTTTTTGCGCGAGGTGAGTTTTTAAGTGTTGTTGGAGCTCAAAATGAGTCCCTACGAATTATATTAATGTATTATATGTTCAAATACTGATTTGGGATCACAACAACTTTGCTAGAGTCACTTCGGAGCCAAAATACCCAATTTAGGGCTCGATTTAGGCAAACTAGTTATAAGGACTTAGTTTTTGCGCGAGGTGAGCTTCTAAGTGTTGTTGGAGCTCAAAATGAGTCCCTACGAATTATATTAATGTATTATATGTTCAAATACTGATTTGGGATCACAACAACTTTGCTAGAGTCACTTCGGAGCCAAAATACCCAATTTAGGGCTCGATTTAGGCAAACTTGTTATAAGGACTTAGTTTTTGCGCGAGGTGAGCTTCTAAGTGTTGTTGGAGCTCAAAATGAGTCCCTACGAATTATATGAATGTATTATATGTTCAAATACTGATTTGGGATCACAACAACTTTGCTAGAGTCACTTCGGAGCCAAAATACCCAATTTAGGGATCGATTTAGGCAAACTTGTTATAAGGACTTAGTTTTTGCGCGAGGTGAGCTTTTAAGTGTTGTTGGAGCTCAAAATGAGTCCCTACGAATTATATTAATGTATTATATGTTCAAATACTGATTTGGGATCACAACAACTTTGCTAGAGTCACTTCGGAGCCAAAATACCCAATTTAGGGATCGATTTAGGCAAACTTGTTATAAGGACTTAGTTTTTGCGCGAGGTGAGCTTTTAAGTGTTGTTGGAGCTCAAAATGAGTCCCTACGAATTATATTAATGTATTATATGTTCAAATACTGATTTGGGATCACAACAACTTTGCTAGAGTCACTTCGGAGCCAAAATACCCAATTTAGGGCTCGATTTAGGCAAACTAGTTATAAGGACTTAGTTTTTGCGCGAGGTGAGTTTTAAGTGTTGTTGGAGCTCAAAATGAGTCCCTACGAATTATATTAATGTATTATATGTTCAAATACTGATTTGGGATCACAACAACTTTGCTAGAGTCACTTCGGAGCCAAAATACCCAATTTAGGGATCGATTTAGGCAAACTTGTTATAAGGACTTAGTTTTTGCGCGAGGTGAGCTTTTAAGTGTTGTTGGAGCTCAAAATGAGTCCCTACGAATTATATTAATGTATTATATGTTCAAATACTGATTTGGGATCACAACAACTTTGCTAGAGTCACTTCGGAGCCAAAATACCCATTTTAGGGCTCGATTTAGGCAAACTAGTTATAAGGACTTAGTTTTTGCGCGAGGTGAGTTTTTAAGTGTTGTTGGAGCTCAAAATGAGTCCCTACGAATTATATTAATGTATTATATGTTCAAATACTGATTTGGGATCACAACAACTTTGCTAGAGTCACTTCGGAGCCAAAATACCCATTTTAGGGCTCGATTTAGGCAAACTAGTTATAAGGACTTAGTTTTTGCGCGAGGTGAGTTTTTAAGTGTTGTTGGAGCTCAAAATGAGTCCCTACGAATTATATTAATGTATTATATGTTCAAATACTGATTTGGGATCACAACAACTTTGCTAGAGTCACTTCGGAGCCAAAATACCCAATTTAGGGATCGATTTAGGCAAACTTGTTATAAGGACTTAGTTTTTGCGCGAGGTGAGCTTCTAAGTGTTGTTGGAGCTCAAAATGAGTCCCTACGAATTATATTAATGTATTATATGTTCAAATACTGATTTGGGATCACAACAACTTTGCTAGAGTCACTTCGGAGCCAAAATACCCAATTTAGGGATCGATTTAGGCAAACTTGTTATAAGGACTTAGTTTTTGCGCGAGGTGAGCTTCTAAGTGTTGTTGGAGCTCAAAATGAGTCCCTACGAATTATATTAATGTATTATATGTTCAAATACTGATTTGGGATCACAACAACTTTGCTAGAGTCACTTCGGAGCCAAAATACCCAATTTAGGGCTCGATTTAGGCAAACTAGTTATAAGGACTTAGTTTTTGCGCGAGGTGAGCTTTTAAGTGTTGTTGGAGCTCAAAATGAGTCCCTACGAATTATATTAATGTATTATATGTTCAAATACTGATTTGGGATCACAACAACTTTGCTAGAGTCACTTCGGAGCCAAAATACCCATTTTAGGGCTCGATTTAGGCAAACTAGTTATAAGGACTTAGTTTTTGCGCGAGGTGAGTTTCTAAGTGTTGTTGGAGCTCAAAATGAGTCCCTACGAATTATATTAATGTATTATATGTTCAAATACTGATTTGGGATCACAACAACTTTGCTAGAGTCACTTCGGAGCCAAAATACCCAATTTAGGGCTCGATTTAGGCAAACTAGTTATAAGGACTTAGTTTTTGCGCGAGGTGAGTTTTTAAGTGTTGTTGGAGCTCAAAATGAGTCCCTACGAATTATATTAATGTATTATATGTTCAAATACTGATTTGGGATCACAACAACTTTGCTAGAGTCACTTCGGAGCCAAAATACCCAATTTAGGGATCGATTTAGGCAAACTTGTTATAAGGACTTAGTTTTTGCGCGAGGTGAGCTTCTAAGTGTTGTTGGAGCTCAAAATGAGTCCCTACGAATTATATTAATGTATTATATGTTCAAATACTGATTTGGGATCACAACAACTTTGCTAGAGTCACTTCGGAGCCAAAATACCCATTTTAGGGCTCGATTTAGGCAAACTAGTTATAAGGACTTAGTTTTTGCGCGAGGTGAGTTTTAAGTGTTGTTGGAGCTCAAAATGAGTCCCTACGAATTATATTAATGTATTATATGTTCAAATACTGATTTGGGATCACAACAACTTTGCTAGAGTCACTTCGGAGCCAAAATACCCAATTTAGGGCTCGATTTAGGCAAACTAGTTATAAGGACTTAGTTTTTGCGCGAGGTGAGCTTTTAAGTGTTGTTGGAGCTCAAAATGAGTCCCTACGAATTATATTAATGTATTATATGTTCAAATACTGATTTGGGATCACAACAACTTTGCTAGAGTCACTTCGGAGCCAAAATACCCATTTAGGGCTCGATTTAGGCAAACTAGTTATAAGGACTTAGTTTTTGCGCGAGGTGAGCTTTTAAGTGTTGTTGGAGCTCAAAATGAGTCCCTACGAATTATATTAATGTATTATATGTTCAAATACTGATTTGGGATCACAACAACTTTGCTAGAGTCACTTCGGAGCCAAAATACCCATTTTAGGGATCGATTTAGGCAAACTTGTTATAAGGACTTAGTTTTTGCGCGAGGTGAGCTTTTAAGTGTTGTTGGAGCTCAAAATGAGTCCCTACGAATTATATTAATGTATTATATGTTCAAATACTGATTTGGGATCACAACAACTTTGCTAGAGTCACTTCGGAGCCAAAATACCCATTTTAGGGCTCGATTTAGGCAAACTAGTTATAAGGACTTAGTTTTTGCGCGAGGTGAGTTTTTAAGTGTTGTTGGAGCTCAAAATGAGTCCCTACGAATTATATTAATGTATTATATGTTCAAATACTGATTTGGGATCACAACAACTTTGCTAGAGTCACTTCGGAGCCAAAATACCCAATTTAGGGATCGATTTAGGCAAACTTGTTATAAGGACTTAGTTTTTGCGCGAGGTGAGCTTTCTAAGTGTTGTTGGAGCTCAAAATGAGTCCCTACGAATTATATTAATGTATTATATGTTCAAATACTGATTTGGGATCACAACAACTTTGCTAGAGTCACTTCGGAGCCAAAATACCCAATTTAGGGATCGATTTAGGCAAACTTGTTATAAGGACTTAGTTTTTGCGCGAGGTGAGCTTTCTAAGTGTTGTTGGAGCTCAAAATGAGTCCCTACGAATTATATTAATGTATTATATGTTCAAATACTGATTTGGGATCACAACAACTTTGCTAGAGTCACTTCGGAGCCAAAATACCCAATTTAGGGCTCGATTTAGGCAAACTAGTTATAAGGACTTAGTTTTTGCGCGAGGTGAGCTTTAAGTGTTGTTGGAGCTCAAAATGAGTCCCTACGAATTATATTAATGTATTATATGTTCAAATACTGATTTGGGATCACAACAACTTTGCTAGAGTCACTTCGGAGCCAAAATACCCATTTTAGGGATCGATTTAGGCAAACTTGTTATAAGGACTTAGTTTTTGCGCGAGGTGAGCTTTTAAGTGTTGTTGGAGCTCAAAATGAGTCCCTACGAATTATATTAATGTATTATATGTTCAAATACTGATTTGGGATCACAACAACTTTGCTAGAGTCACTTCGGAGCCAAAATACCCAATTTAGGGATCGATTTAGGCAAACTAGTTATAAGGACTTAGTTTTTGCGCGAGGTGAGCTTTAAGTGTTGTTGGAGCTCAAAATGAGTCCCTACGAATTATATTAATGTATTATATGTTCAAATACTGATTTGGGATCACAACAACTTTGCTAGAGTCACTTCGGAGCCAAAATACCCAATTTAGGGCTCGATTTAGGCAAACTAGTTATAAGGACTTAGTTTTTGCGCGAGGTGAGCTTCTAAGTGTTGTTGGAGCTCAAAATGAGTCCCTACGAATTATATTAATGTATTATATGTTCAAATACTGATTTGGGATCACAACAACTTTGCTAGAGTCACTTCGGAGCCAAAATACCCAATTTAGGGATCGATTTAGGCAAACTTGTTATAAGGACTTAGTTTTTGCGCGAGGTGAGCTTCTAAGTGTTGTTGGAGCTCAAAATGAGTCCCTACGAATTATATTAATGTATTATATGTTCAAATACTGATTTGGGATCACAACAACTTTGCTAGAGTCACTTCGGAGCCAAAATACCCATTTAGGGCTCGATTTAGGCAAACTAGTTATAAGGACTTAGTTTTTGCGCGAGGTGAGCTTCTAAGTGTTGTTGGAGCTCAAAATGAGTCCCTACGAATTATATTAATGTATTATATGTTCAAATACTGATTTGGGATCACAACAACTTTGCTAGAGTCACTTCGGAGCCAAAATACCCATTTTAGGGCTCGATTTAGGCAAACTAGTTATAAGGACTTAGTTTTTGCGCGAGGTGAGTTTCTAAGTGTTGTTGGAGCTCAAAATGAGTCCCTACGAATTATATTAATGTATTATATGTTCAAATACTGATTTGGGATCACAACAACTTTGCTAGAGTCACTTCGGAGCCAAATACCCAATTTAGGGATCGATTTAGGCAAACTAGTTATAAGGACTTAGTTTTTGCGCGAGGTGAGTTTTTAAGTGTTGTTGGAGCTCAAAATGAGTCCCTACGAATTATATTAATGTATTATATGTTCAAATACTGATTTGGGATCACAACAACTTTGCTAGAGTCACTTCGGAGCCAAAATACCCAATTTAGGGCTCGATTTAGGCAAACTAGTTATAAGGACTTAGTTTTTGCGCGAGGTGAGTTTTAAGTGTTGTTGGAGCTCAAAATGAGTCCCTACGAATTATATTAATGTATTATATGTTCAAATACTGATTTGGGATCACAACAACTTTGCTAGAGTCACTTCGGAGCCAAAATACCCATTTTAGGGCTCGATTTAGGCAAACTAGTTATAAGGACTTAGTTTTTGCGCGAGGTGAGTTTTTAAGTGTTGTTGGAGCTCAAAATGAGTCCCTACGAATTATATTAATGTATTATATGTTCAAATACTGATTTGGGATCACAACAACTTTGCTAGAGTCACTTCGGAGCCAAAATACCCAATTTAGGGATCGATTTAGGCAAACTTGTTATAAGGACTTAGTTTTTGCGCGAGGTGAGCTTCTAAGTGTTGTTGGAGCTCAAAATGAGTCCCTACGAATTATATTAATGTATTATATGTTCAAATACTGATTTGGGATCACAACAACTTTGCTAGAGTCACTTCGGAGCCAAAATACCCAATTTAGGGCTCGATTTAGGCAAACTAGTTATAAGGACTTAGTTTTTGCGCGAGGTGAGCTTCTAAGTGTTGTTGGAGCTCAAAATGAGTCCCTACGAATTATATTAATGTATTATATGTTCAAATACTGATTTGGGATCACAACAACTTTGCTAGAGTCACTTCGGAGCCAAAATACCCATTTTAGGGATCGATTTAGGCAAACTTGTTATAAGGACTTAGTTTTTGCGCGAGGTGAGCTTTTAAGTGTTGTTGGAGCTCAAAATGAGTCCCTACGAATTATATTAATGTATTATATGTTCAAATACTGATTTGGGATCACAACAACTTTGCTAGAGTCACTTCGAGCCAAAATACCCAATTTAGGGATCGATTTAGGCAAACTTGTTATAAGGACTTAGTTTTTGCGCGAGGTGAGCTTCTAAGTGTTGTTGGAGCTCAAAATGAGTCCCTACGAATTATATTAATGTATTATATGTTCAAATACTGATTTGGGATCACAACAACTTTGCTAGAGTCACTTCGGAGCCAAAATACCCATTTTAGGGCTCGATTTAGGCAAACTAGTTATAAGGACTTAGTTTTTTGCGCGAGGTGAGTTTCTAAGTGTTGTTGGAGCTCAAAATGAGTCCCTACGAATTATATTAATGTATTATATGTTCAAATACTGATTTGGGATCACAACAACTTTGCTAGAGTCACTTCGGAGCCAAAATACCCATTTTAGGGATCGATTTAGGCAAACTTGTTATAAGGACTTAGTTTTTGCGCGAGGTGAGCTTCTAAGTGTTGTTGGAGCTCAAAATGAGTCCCTACGAATTATATTAATGTATTATATGTTCAAATACTGATTTGGGATCACAACAACTTTGCTAGAGTCACTTCGGAGCCAAAATACCCAATTTAGGGATCGATTTAGGCAAACTAGTTATAAGGACTTAGTTTTTGCGCGAGGTGAGCTTTCTAAGTGTTGTTGGAGCTCAAAATGAGTCCCTACGAATTATATTAATGTATTATATGTTCAAATACTGATTTGGGATCACAACAACTTTGCTAGAGTCACTTCGGAGCCAAAATACCCAATTTAGGGCTCGATTTAGGCAAACTAGTTATAAGGACTTAGTTTTTGCGCGAGGTGAGTTTTTAGTGTTGTTGGAGCTCAAAATGAGTCCCTACGAATTATATTAATGTATTATATGTTCAAATACTGATTTGGGATCACAACAACTTTGCTAGAGTCACTTCGGAGCCAAATACCCATTTTAGGGCTCGATTTAGGCAAACTAGTTATAAGACTTAGTTTTTGCGCGAGGTGAGTTTTTAAGTGTTGTTGGAGCTCAAAATGAGTCCCTACGAATTATATTAATGTATTATATGTTCAAATACTGATTTGGGATCACAACAACTTGCTAGAGTCACTTCGGAGCCAAAATACCCAATTTAGGGCTCGATTTAGGCAAACTAGTTATAAGGACTTAGTTTTTGCGCGAGGTGAGCTTTTAATGTTGTTGAGCTCAAAATGAGTCCCTACGAATTATATTAATGTATTATATGTTCAAATACTGATTTGGGATCACAACAACTTTGCTAGAGTCACTTCGGAGCCAAAATACCCATTTAGGGCTCGTTTTAGGCAAACTTGTTATAAGGACTTAGTTTTTGCGCGAGGTGAGCTTCTAAGTGTTGTTGGAGCTCAAAATGAGTCCCTACGAATTATATTAATGTATTATATGTTCAAATACTGATTTGGGATCACAACAACTTTGCTAGAGTCACTTCGGAGCCAAAATACCCAATTTAGGGATCGATTTAGGCAAACTTGTTATAAGGACTTAGTTTTTGCGCGAGGTGAGCTTCTAAGTGTTGTTGGAGCTCAAAATGAGTCCCTACGAATTATATTAATGTATTATATGTTCAAATACTGATTTGGGATCACAACAACTTTGCTAGAGTCACTTCGGAGCCAAAATACCAATTTAGGGCTCGATTTAGGCAAACTAGTTATAAGGACTTAGTTTTTGCGCGAGGTGAGTTTCTAAGTGTTGTTGAGCTCAAAATGAGTCCCTACGAATTATATTAATGTATTATATGTTCAAATACTGATTTGGGATCACAACAACTTTGCTAGAGTCACTTCGGAGCCAAAATACCCATTTTAGGGATCGATTTAGGCAAACTAGTTATAAGGACTTAGTTTTTGCGCGAGGTGAGCTTTTAAGTGTTGTTGGAGCTCAAAATGAGTCCCTACGAATTATATTAATGTATTATATGTTCAAATACTGATTTGGGATCACAACAACTTTGCTAGAGTCACTTCGGAGCCAAAATACCCAATTTAGGGCTCGATTAAGGCAAACTAGTTATAAGGACTTAGTTTTTGCGCGAGGTGAGTTTTCTAAGTGTTGTTGGAGCTCAAAATGAGTCCTACGAATTATATTAATGTATTATATGTTCAAATACTGATTTGGGATCACAACAACTTTGCTAGAGTCACTTCGGAGCCAAAATACCCAATTTAGGGCTCGATTTAGGCAAACTAGTTATAAGGACTTAGTTTTTGCGCGAGGTGAGTTTTTAAGTGTTGTTGGAGCTCAAAATGAGTCCCTACGAATTATATTAATGTATTATATGTTCAAATACTGATTTGGGATCACAACAACTTTGCTAGAGTCACTTCGGAGCCAAAATACCCAATTTAGGGATCGATTTAGGCAAACTTGTTATAAGGACTTAGTTTTTGCGCGAGGTGAGCTTCTAAGTGTTGTTGGAGCTCAAAATGAGTCCCTACGAATTATATTAATGTATTATATGTTCAAATACTGATTTGGGATCACAACAACTTTGCTAGAGTCACTTCGGAGCCAAAATACCCAATTTAGGGCTCGATTTAGGCAAACTAGTTATAAGGACTTAGTTTTTGCGCGAGGTGAGTTTTAAGTGTTGTTGGAGCTCAAAATGAGTCCCTACGAATTATATTAATGTATTATATGTTCAAATACTGATTTGGGATCACAACAACTTTGCTAGAGTCACTTCGGAGCCAAAATACCCAATTTAGGGCTCGATTTAGGCAAACTAGTTATAAGGACTTAGTTTTTGCGCGAGGTGAGCTTTTAAGTGTTGTTGGAGCTCAAAATGAGTCCCTACGAATTATATTAATGTATTATATGTTCAAATACTGATTTGGGATCACAACAACTTTGCTAGAGTCACTTCGGAGCCAAAATACCCATTTTAGGGCTCGATTTAGGCAAACTAGTTATAAGGACTTAGTTTTTGCGCGAGGTGAGTTTTTAAGTGTTGTTGGAGCTCAAAATGAGTCCCTACGAATTATATTAATGTATTATATGTTCAAATACTGATTTGGGATCACAACAACTTTGCTAGAGTCACTTCGGAGCCAAAATACCCAATTTAGGGCTCGATTTAGGCAAACTAGTTATAAGGACTTAGTTTTTGCGCGAGGTGAGCTTCTAAGTGTTGTTGGAGCTCAAAATGAGTCCCTACGAATTATATTAATGTATTATATGTTCAAATACTGATTTGGGATCACAACAACTTTGCTAGAGTCACTTCGGAGCCAAAATACCCAATTTAGGGATCGATTTAGGCAAACTTGTTATAAGGACTTAGTTTTTGCGCGAGGTGAGCTTTTAAGTGTTGTTGGAGCTCAAAATGAGTCCCTACGAATTATATTAATGTATTATATGTTCAAATACTGATTTGGGATCACAACAACTTTGCTAGAGTCACTTCGGAGCCAAAATACCCATTTTAGGGCTCGATTTAGGCAAACTAGTTATAAGGGACTTAGTTTTTGCGCGAGGTGAGGCTTCTAAGTGTTGTTGGAGCTCAAAATGAGTCCCTACGAATTATATTAATGTATTATATGTTCAAATACTGATTTGGGATCACAACAACTTTGCTAGAGTCACTTCGGAGCCAAAATACCCAATTTAGGGCTCGATTTAGGCAAACTAGTTATAAGGACTTAGTTTTGCGCGAGGTGAGTTTTTAAGTGTTGTTGGAGCTCAAAATGAGTCCCTACGAATTATATTAATGTATTATATTTCAAATACTGATTTGGGATCACAACAACTTTGCTAGAGTCACTTCGGAGCCAAAATACCCAATTTAGGGCTCGATTTAGGCAAACTAGTTATAAGACTAGTTTTTGCGCGATGTGAGTTTAAGTGTTGTTGGAGCTCAAAATGAGTCCCTACGAATTATATTAATGTATATATGTTCAAATATGATTTGGGATCACAACACTTTGCTAGAGTCACTTCGGAGCCAAAAGATACCCAATTTAGGGCTCGATTTAGGCAAACTAGTTATAAGGACTTACTTTTTTGCAGCGAGGTGAGTTTTTAAGTGTTGTGTGAGCTCAAAATGAGTCCTACGAATTATATTAATGTATTATATGTTAAAATACTGATTTGGGATCACAACAACTGGCTAGAGTCACTTCGGAGCCAAAATACCCAATTTAGGGCTCGATTTAGGCAACTAGTTATAAGGACTTAGTTTTTGGACGAGGTGAGCTTCTAAGTGTTGTTGGAGCTCAAAATGAGTCCCTACGGCAATATATTAATGTATTATATGTTTCAAATACTGATTTGGGATCACAACAACTTTGCTAGAGTCACTTCGGAGCCAAAATACCCAATTTAGGGATCGATTTAGGCAAACTAGTTATAAGGACTTAGTTTTGCGCGAGGTGAGCTTTTTAAGTGTTGTTGGAGCTCAAAATGAGTCCCCTACGAATTTTATTAATGGATTATATGTTCAAATACCTGATTTGGGATCACAACACCTTTGCTAGAGTCACTTCGGAGCCAAAATACCCAATTTAGGGATCGATTTAGGCAAACTTGTTATATGGACTTAGTTTTTGCGGCGAGGTGAGCTTCTTAAGGTGTTTGTTGGAGCTCAAAAATGAGTCCTACGAATTATATTAATGGATTAATGTTCAAATACTGAGTTGGGGATCACAACAACTTTGCCTAGAGTCACATCGGAGCCAAAATACCCCATTTAGGGCTCGATTTAGGCAAACTAGTTATAAGGACTTAGTTTTTGCGCGAGGTGAGTTTTTAAGTGTTGTGGAGCCAAATGAGTCCCTACGAATTATATTAATGTATTATATGTTCAAATACTGATTTGGGATCACAACAACTTTGCTAGAGTCACTTCGGAGCCAAAATACCCAATTTAGGGCTCGATTTAGGCAACTAGTATAAGGACTTAGTTTTTGCGCGAGGTGAGCTTTTTAAGTGTTGTTGGAGCTCAAAATGAGTCCCTACGAATTATATTAATGTATTACTATGTTCAAATATCTGATTTGGGATCACAACAACTTTGCTAGAGTCACTTCGGAGCCAAAATACCCATTTAAGGGCTCGATTTAGGCAAACTAGTTATAAGGACTTAGTTTTGCCGAGGTGAGCTTCTTAGTGTTGTTGGAGCTCAAAATGAGTCCCTACGAATTATCTTAATGTATTATATGTTCAAATACTGATTTGGGATCAAAACAACTTTGCTAGAGTCACTTCGGAGCCCAAATTACCCATTTAGGGCTCGATTTAGGCAAACTATTTATAAGGACTTAGTTTTTGCGCGAGGTGAGTTTTTAAGTGTTGTTGGAGCTCAAAATGAGTCCCTACGAATTATATTAATGTATTATATGTTCAAATACTGATTTGGGATCACAACAACTTTGCTAGAGTCACTTCGGAGCCAAAATACCCAATTTAGGGCTCGATTTAGGCAAACTAGTTATAAGGACTTAGTTTTTGCGCGAGGTGAGCTTTTAAGTGTTGTTGGAGCTCAAAATGAGTCCCTACGAAATATATTAATGTATTATATGTTCAAATACTGATTTGGGATCACAACAACTTTGCTAGAGTCACTTCGGAGCCAAAGTACCCAATTTAGGGCTCGATTTAGGCAAACTAGTTATAAGGACTTAGTTTTTGCGCGAGGTGAGTTTTTAAGTGTTGTTGGAGCTCAAAATGAGTCCCTACGAATTATATTAATGTATTATATGTTCAAATACTGATTTGGGATCACAACAACTTTGCTAGAGTCACTTCGAGCCAAAATACCCAATTTAGGGATCGATTTAGGCAAACTAGTTATAAGGACTTAGTTTTTGCGCGAGGTGAGCTTCTAAGTGTTGTTGGAGCTCAAAATGAGTCCCTACGAATTATATTAATGTATTATATGTTCAAATACTGATTTGGGATCACAACAACTTTGCTAGAGTCACTTCGGAGCCAAAATACCCAATTTAGGGATCGATTTAGGCAAACTTGTTATAAGGACTTAGTTTTTGCGCGAGGTGAGCTTTTAAGTGTTGTTGGAGCTCAAAATGAGTCCCTACGAATTATATTAATGTATTATATGTTCAAATACTGATTTGGGATCACAACAACTTTGCTAGAGTCACTTCGGAGCCAAAATACCCAATTTAGGGATCGATTTAGGCAAACTTGTTATAAGGACTTAGTTTTTGCGCGAGGTGAGCTTCTAAGTGTTGTTGGAGCTCAAAATGAGTCCCTACGAATTATATTAATGTATTATATGTTCAAATACTGATTTGGGATCACAACAACTTTGCTAGAGTCACTTCGGAGCCAAAATACCTAATTTAGGGCTCGATTTAGGCAAACTAGTTATAAGGACTTAGTTTTTGCGCGAGGTGAGTTTTTAAGTGTTGTTGGAGCTCAAAATGAGTCCCTACGAATTATATTAATGTATTATATGTTCAAATACTGATTTGGGATCACAACAACTTTGCTAGAGTCACTTCGGAGCCAAAATACCCAATTTAGGGATCGATTTAGGCAAACTTGTTATAAGGACTTAGTTTTTTGCGCGAGGTGAGCTTTTAAGTGTTGTTGGAGCTCAAAATGAGTCCCTACGAATTATATTAATGTATTATATGTTCAAATACTGATTTGGGATCACAACAACTTTGCTAGAGTCACTTCGGAGCCAAAATACCCAATTTAGGCTCGATTTAGGCAAACTAGTTATAAGGACTTAGTTTTTTGCGCGAGGTGAGCTTCTAAGTGTTGTTGGAGCTCAAAATGAGTCCCTACGAATTATATTAATGTATTATATGTTCAAATACTGATTTGGGATCACAACAACTTTGCTAGAGTCACTTCGGAGCCAAAATACCCAATTTAGGGCTCGATTTAGGCAAACTTGTTATAAGGACTTAGTTTTTGCGCGAGGTGAGATTCTAAGTGTTGTTGGAGCTCAAAAATGAGTCCCTACGAATTATATTAATGTATTATATGTTCAAATACTGATTTGGGATCACAACAACTTTGCTAGAGTCACTTCGGAGCCAAAATACCCATTTAGGGATCGATTTAGGCAAACTAGTTATAAGGACTTAGTTTTTGCGCGAGGTGAGCTTTTAAGTGTTGTTGGAGCTCAAAATGAGTCCCTACGAATTATATTAATGTATATATGTTCAAATACTGATTTGGGATCACAACAACTTTGCTAGAGTCACTTCGGAGCAAAATACCCAATTGTAGGGCTCGATTTAGGCAAACTTAGTTATAAGGACTTAGTTTTTGCGCGAGGTGAGCTTTAAGTGTTGTTGGAGCTCAAAATGAGTCCCTACGAATTATATTATGTATTATATGTTCAAATACTGATTTGGGATCACAACAACCTTTGCTAGAGTCACTTCGAGCCAAAATACCAATTTAGGGGCTCGATTTAGGCAAACTAGTTATAAGGACTTAGTTTTTGCGCGAGGTGAGTTTTTAAGTGTTGTTGGAGCTCAAAATGAGTCCCTACGAATTATATTAATGTATTATATGTTCAAATACTGATTTGGGATCACAACAACTTTGCTAGAGTCACTTCGGAGCCAAAATACCCAATTTAGGGATCGATTTAGGCAAACTTGTTATAAGGACTTAGTTTTTGGCGCGAGGTGAGCTTCTAAGTGTTGTTGGAGCTCAAAATGAGTCCCTACGAATTATATTAATGTATTATATGTTCAAATACTGATTTGGGATCACAACAACTTTGCTAGAGTCACTTCGGAGCCAAAATACCCAATTTAGGGATCGATTTAGGCAAACTAGTTATAAGGACTTAGTTTTTGCGCGAGGTGAGTTTTAAGTGTTGTTGGAGCTCAAAATGAGTCCCTACGAATTATATTAATGTATTATATGTTCAAATACTGATTTGGGATCACAACAACTTTGCTAGAGTCACTTCGGAGCCAAAATACCCAATTTAGGGCTCGATTTAGGCAAACTTGTTATAAGGACTTAGTTTTTGCGCGAGGGTGAGCTTTTAAGTGTTGTTGGAGCTCAAAATGAGTCCCTACGAATTATATTAATGTATTATATGTTCAAATACTGATTTGGGATCACAACAACTTTGCTAGAGTCACTTCGGAGCCAAAATACCCAATTTAGGGCTCGATTTAGGCAAACTTGTTATAAGGACTTAGTTTTTGCGCGAGGTGAGCTTCTAAGTGTTGTTGGAGCTCAAAATGAGTCCCTACGAATTATATTAATGTATTATATGTTCAAATACTGATTTGGGATCACAACAACTTTGCAGAGTCACTTCGGAGCCAAAATACCCAATTTAGGGCTCGATTTAGGCAAACTAGTTATAAGGACTTAGTTTTTGCGCGAGGTGAGTTTTTAAGTGTTGTTGGAGCTCAAATGAGTCCCTACGAATTATATTAATGTATTATATGGTTCAAATACTGATTTGGGATCACAACAACTTTGCTAGAGTCACTTCGGAGCCAAAATACCCAATTTAGGGCTCGATTTAGGCAAACTAGTTATAAGGACTTAGTTTTTGCGCGAGGTGAGTTTTTAAGTGTTGTTGGAGCTCAAAATGAGTCCCTACGAATTATATTAATGTATTATATGTTCAAATACTGATTTGGGATCACAACAACTTTGCTAGAGTCACTTCGGAGCCAAAATACCCAATTTAGGGATCGATTTAGGCAAACTTGTTATAAGGACTTAGGTTTTTTGCGCGAGGTGAGCTTCTAAGTGTTGTTGGAGCTCAAAATGAGTCCCTACGAATTATATTAATGTATTATATGTTCAAATACTGATTTGGGATCACAACAACTTTGCTAGAGTCACTTCGGAGCCAAAATACCCATTTTAGGGCACGATTTAGGCAAACTAGTTATAAGGACTTAGTTTTTGCGCGAGGTGAGTTTTTAAGTGTTGTTGGAGCTCAAAATGAGTCCCCACGAATTATATTAATGTATTTTATTTCAAATACTGATTTGGGGATCACAACAACTTTGCTAGAGTCAATTTCGGAGCCAAAATACCCAATTTAGGGATCGATTTAGGCAAACTTGTTATAAGGACTTAGTTTTAGCGCGAGGTGGAGCTTCTAAGTGTTGTTGGAGCTCAAAATGATCCCTACAATTATATTAATGTATTATATGTTCAAATACTGATTTGGGATCACAACAACTTTGCTAGAGTCACTTCGGAGCCAAAATACCCAATTTAGGGCTCGATTTAGGCAAACTAGTTATAAGGACTTAGTTTTTGCACGAGGTGAGCCTTTTAAGTGTTGTTGGAGCTCAAAATGAGTCCCTACGAATTATATTAATGTATTATATGTTCAAATACTGATTTGGGATCACAACAACTTGCTAGAGTCACTTCGGAGCCAAAGTACCCATTTTAGGGCTCGATTTAGGCAAACTAGTTATAAGGACTTAGTTTTTGCGCGAGGTGAGTTTTAAGTGTTGTTGGAGCTCAAAATGAGTCCCTACGAATTATATTAATGTATTTATGTTCAAATACTGATTGGGGATCACAACAACTTTGCTAGAGTCACTTCGGAGCCAAAATACCCAATTTAGGGATCGATTTAGGCAAACTTGTTATAAGGACTTAGTTTTTTGCGCGAGGTGAGCTTTAAGTGTTGTTGGAGCTCAAAATGAGTCCCTACGAATTATATTAATGTATTATATGTTCAAATACTGATTTGGGATCACAACAACTTTGCTAGAGTCACTTTCGGAGCCAAAAGTACCCATTTTAGGCTCGATTTAGGCAAACTAGTTATAAGGACGTTAGTTTTTGCGCGAGTGAGTTTTTAAGTGTTGTGGAGCTCAAAATGAGTCCCTACGAATTATATTAATGTATTATATGTTCAAATACTGATTTGGGATCACAACAACTTTGCTAGAGTCACTTGGAGCCAAAATACCCATCTAAGGGATCGATTTAGGCAAACTAGTTATAAGGACTTAGTTTTTGCGCGAGGTGAGCTTTTAAGTGTTGTTGGAGCTCAAAATGAGTCCCTACGAATTATATTAATGTATTATATGTTCAAATACTGATTTGGGATCACAACAACTTTGCTAGAGTCACTTGGAGCCAAAATACCCAATTTAGGGCTCGATTTAGGCAAACTAGTTATAAGGACTTAGTTTTTGCGCGAGGTGAGTTTTTAAGGTTGTTGGAGCTCAAAATGAGTCCCCACGAATTATATTAATGTATTATATGTTCAAATACTGATTTGGGATCACAACAACTTTGCTAGAGTCACTGGAGCCAAAATACCCAATTTAGGGCTCGATTTAGGCAAACTAGTTATAAGGACTTAGTTTTTGCGCGAGGTGAGCTTTAAGTTGTTGGAGCTTCAAAATGAGTCCCCACGAATTATATTAATGTATTATATGTTCAAATACTGATTTGGGATCACAACAACTTTGCTAGAGTCACTTGGAGCCAAAATACCCAATTTAGGGCTCGATTTAGGCAAACTAGTTATAAGGACTTAGTTTTTGTAGCGAGGTGAGATTTTTTAAGTGTTGTTGGAGCTCAAAATGAGTCCCCACGAATTATATTAATGTATTATATGTTCAAATACTGATTTGGGATCACAACAACTTTGCTAGAGTCACTTGGAGCCAAAATACCCAATTTAGGGATCGATTTAGGCAAACTAGTTATAAGGACTTAGTTTTTGCGCGAGGTGAGTTTTTAAGTGTTGTTGGAGCTCAAAATGAGTCCCTACGAATTATATTAATGTATTATAGTTCAAATACTGATTTGGGATCCACAACAACTTTGCTGGGAGAGTCACTTCGGCCGCGAAAATACCCCATATTTTGGGCCCCGATTTAGGCAAACCTAGTTATAAGGGACTTAGTTTTTTTGCGCGAAGGTGAGTTTTTTTTTAAGTTTTGTTGTTGGAGCTCAAAATGAGTCCCTACGAATATATTAATTATTATATGTTCAAATACTGATTTGGGATCACAACAACTTTGCTAGAGTCACTTCGGAGCCAAAATACCCAATTTAGGGAGTCGATTTAGGCAAACTTTTATAAGGACTTAGTTTTTGCGCGAGGTTGAGCTTCTAAGTGTTGTTGGAGCTCAGAAATGAGTCCCTACGAATTATATTAATGTATATATGTTCAAATACTGATTTGGGATAACACAACTATGCTAGAGTCACTTCGAGCCAAAATACCCAATTTATGGCTCGATTTAGGCAAACTAGTTATAAGGACTTAGTTTTTAGCGCGAGGTGAGTTTTTAAGTGTTGTTGGAGCTCAAAATGAGTCCCTACGACTTATAATAATGTATTATATGTTCAAATACTGATTTGGGATCCACAACAACTTTGCTAGAGTCACTCGGAGCCAAAATTACCCAATTTAGGGATCGATTTAGGCAAACTAGTTATAAGGACTTAGTTTTTTGCGCGAGGTGAGCTTTTTAGTGTTGTTGGAGCTCAAAATGAGTCCCTACGAATTATATTAATGTATTATATGTTCAAATACTGATTTGGGATCACAACAACTTTGCTAGAGTCACTTTGAGCCAAAATACCCAATTTAGGGCTCGATTTAGGCAAACTAGTTATAAGGACTTAGTTTTTGCGCGAGGTGAGTTTTTAAGTGTTGTTGGAGCTCAAAATGAGTCCCTACGAATTATATTAATGTATTATATGTTCAAATACTGATTTGGGATCACAACAACTTTGCTAGAGTCACTTGGAGCCAAAATACCCAATTTTAGGGCTCGATTTAGGCAAACTAGTTATAAGGACTTAGTTTTTGCGCGAGGTGAGTTTTTAAGTGTTGTTGGAGCTCAAAATGAGTCCCTACGAATTATATTATGTATTATATGTTCAAATACTGATTTGGGATCACAACAACTTTTGCTAGAGTCACTTCGGAGCCAAAATACCCAATTTTAGGGCTCGATTTAGGCAAACTAGTATAAGACTTAGTTTTTGCGGCGAGGTGAGCTTTTAAGTGTTTTTGGAGCTCAAAATGAGTCCCTACGAATTATATTAATGTATTATATGTTCAAATACTGATTTGGGATCACAACAACTTTTGGCTAGAGTCACTTCGGAGCCAAAATACCCAAATTAGGGATCGATTTAGGCAAACTAGTTATAAGGACTTAGTTTTTTGCGCGAGGTGAGCTTTTAAGTGTTGTTGGAGCTCAAAATGAGTCCCTACGAATTATATTAATGTATTATATGTTCAAATACTGATTTTGGATCACAACAACTTTGCTAGAGTCACTCGGAGGGCCAAAATACCCATATTTAGGGATCGATTTAGGCAAACTTGTTATAAGGACTTAGTTTTTGCGGCGAGGTGTTGCTTCTAGAGTGTTGTTGGAGCTCAAAAATGAGTCCCTACGAATTATAATGTATTATATGTTCAAATACTGATGTTGGGATCACAACAACTTTGCTAGAGTCACTTTGGAGCCAAAATACCCAATTTAGGGCTCGATTTAGGGCAAACTAGTTTATAAGACTTAGTTTTTGCGCGAGTGAGCTTCTAAGTGTTGTTGGAGCTCAAAATGAGTCCCTACGAATTATATTATGTATTATATGTTCAAATACTGATTTGGGATCCCAACCAACTTTGGCTAGAGTCACTTCGGAGCCTAAAGTACCCAATTTAGGGCTCGATTTAGGCAAACTAGTTATAAGGACTTAGTTTTTGGGCGAGGTGAGCTTTCTAAGTGTTGTGGAGCTCAAAATAGTCCCTAACGAATTATATTAATGTATTATATGTTCAAATACTGATTTGGGATCACAACAACTTTGCTAGAGTCACTTTCGGAGGCCAAAATACCCAATTTGGGGCTCGATTTAGGCAAACTAGTTATAAGGACTTAGTTTTTGCGCGAGGTGAGTTTTTAAGTGTTGTTGGAGCTCAAAATGAGTCCCTTACGAATTATATTAATGTATTATATGTTCAAATACTGATTTGGGGATCACAACAACTTTGCTAGAGTCACTTGGAGCCAAAATACCCAATTTAGGGCTCGATTTAGGCAAACTAGTTATAAGGACTTAGTTTTTGCGCGAGGTGAGCTTTTAAGTGTTGTTGGAGCTCAAAATGAGTCCCTAAGAACTATATTAATGTATTATATGTTCAAATACTGATTTGGGATCACAACAACTTGGCTAGAGTCACTTGGAGCCAAAATACCCAATTTAAGGATCGATTTAGGCAAACTAGTTATAAGGACTTAGTTTTTTGCGCGAGGTGAGCTTCTAAGTGTTGTTGGAGCTCAAAATGAGTCCCTACGAATTATATTAATGTATTATATGTTCAAATACTGATTTGGGATCACAACAACTTTGCTAGAGTCACTTGGAGCCAAAATACCCATTTTAGGGATCCTCGATTTAGGCAAACTAGTTATAAGGACTTAGTTTTTAAGCGCGAGGTGAGTTTCTAAGTGTTGTTGGAGCTCAAAATGAGTCCCCACGAATTATATTAATGTATTATATGTTCAAATACTGATTTGGGATCACAACAACTTTGCTAGAGTCACTCGGAGCCAAAATACCCAATTTAGGGATCGATTTAGGCAAACTAGTTATAAGGACTTAGTTTTTAGCGCGAGGTGAGTTTTTTAAGTGTTGTTGGAGCTCAAAATGAGTCCCTACGACTTATAATAATGTATTATATGTTCAAATAACCGATTTGGGATCACAACAACTTTGCTAGAGTCACTCGGAGCCAAAAATTACCCAATTTAGGGCTCGATTTAGGCAAACTAGTTATAAGGACTTAGTTTTTGCGCGAGGTGAGTTTCTAAGTGTTGTTGGAGCTCAAAATGAGTCCCTACGACTTAATTATATTAATGTATTATATGTTCAAATACTGATTTGGGATCACAACAACTTTGCTAGAGTCACTTGAGCCAAAATACCCATTTTAGGGCTCGATTTAGGCAAACTAGTTATAAGGACTTAGTTTTTGCGCGAGGTGAGTTTTATAGTGTTGTTGGAGCTCAAAATGAGTCCCTACGAATTATATTAATGTATTATATGTTCAAATACTGATTTGGGATCCACAACAACTTTGCTAGAGTCACTTGGAGCCAAAATACCCAATTTAGGGCTCGATTTAGGCAAACTAGTTATAAGGACTTAGTTTTTGCGCGAGGTGAGTTTTTAAGTGTTGTTGGAGCTCAAAATGAGTCCCTACGAATTATATTAATGTATTATATGTTCAAATACTGATTTGGGATCACAACAACTTTGCTAGAGTCACTCGAGCCAAAATACCCAATTTAGGGCTCGATTTAGGCAAACTTGTTATAAGGACTTAGTTTTTTGCGCTGAGGTGAGTTTTTTATATTGTTTGAGATTTAATAATTTGATTTATTTTTTTTTAAGTTTGTTGGAGCTCAAAATGAGTCCCTACGACTTCATTATAATAATGTATTATATGTTCAAATACTGATTTGGGATCACAACAACTTTGCTAGAGTCACTTCGAGCCAAAATACCCAATTTAGGGCTCGATTTAGGCAAACTAGTTATAAGGACTTAGTTTTTTGCGCGAGGTGAGTCTTTAAGTGTTGTTGGAGCTCAAAATGAGTCCCCACGAATTATATTAATGTATTATATGTTCAAATACTGATTT
>CM030875.1:2184937-2467916 GCA_018132145.1 Boehmeria nivea var. tenacissima | reverse complement strand
AATATAATATATTATAATAAGTCTTAAAGACTCATTTTGAGCTCCAACAACACTTAAAAACTCACATCGCGTTAAAAACTAAGTCCTTATAACTAGTTTTGCCTAAATCGAGCTTTTAAACGGGTTTTTGGTTCCGATGTGACTATAGAACCACTTGTTTTGATCCTAAATGAGTATTTGAACGCATAATATATTATAATAAGTCTTAGAGACTCGTTTGGTGCTCCAACAAGCCTTATAAGGTCACTTCGCGCAAAAACTAAGTCTTTGTAACTAGTTTTCCCTAAATCGAGCCCTTTAGATGGGTGTTTGGCTCCGTAGTGAATCTAGCGAAGTTGTTTAGGTCCTAAATGTGTATTTTAATATAATATATTATAATAAGTCTTAAAGACTCATTTTGAGCTCCAACAACACTTAAAAACTCACCTCGCGTAAAAACTAAGTCCTTATAACTAGTTTTGCCTAAATCGAGCTTTTAAAACGGTTTTTTGTTCCGAATTGACTATAGCAAACTTGTTTTGATCCTAAATGAGTATTTGAACGCATAATATATTATAATAAGTCTTAGAGACTCGTTTGGTGCTCCAACAAGCCTTATAAGGTCACTTCGCGCAAAAACTAAGTCTTTGTAACTAGTTTTCCTAAATCGAGCCTTTAGATGGGTTTTCGGCTCCGAAGTGAATCTAGCGAAGTTGTTTAGGTCCTAAATGTGTATTTTAATATAATATATTATAATAAGTCTTAGGGACTCATTTTGAGCTCCAACGACACTTAAAAACTCACCTCGCGCAAAAACTAAGTCCTTATAACTAGTTTGCCTAAATCGAACCCTAAAATGGGTGTTTTGGCTCCGAAATGACTCTAGCCAAGTTCATGTGATCCCAAATCAGTATTTGAACATATAATACATTAATATAATTCGTAGGGACTCATTTTGAGCTCCAATAACACTTAAAAACTCACCTCGCGCAAAAACTAAGTCCTTATAACAAGTTTTGCCTTAATCGAGCTTTTAAACGGGTTTTTTTGTTCCGAAGTGACTCTCGCAAACTTCTTTTGATCCTAAATGAGTATTTGAACGTATAATATATTATAATAAGTCTAAGAGACTCGTTTGGTTCTCCAACAAGCCTTATAAGGTCACTTCGCGCAAAAACTAAGTCTTTGTAACTAGTTTTCCCTATATCGAGCCTTTATATGGGTTTTTGGCTTCGAAGTGAATCTAGCAAAGTTGTTTAGGTCCTAAATGTGTATTTTAATATAATATATTATAATAAGTCTTAGGGACTCATTTTGAGCTCCAACGACACTTAAAAACTCACCTCGCGCAAAAACTAAGTCCTTATAACTAGTTTGCCTAAATCGAACCCTAAAATGGGTGTTTTGGCTCCGAAATGACTCTAGCCAAGTTCATGTGATCCCAAATCAGTATTTGAACATATAATACATTAATATAATTCGTAGGGACTCATTTTGAGCTCCAATAACACTTAAAAACTCACCTCGCGCAAAAACTAAATCCTTATAACAAGTTTTGCCTTAATCGAGCTTTTAAACGGGTTTTTTTGTTCCGAAGTGACTCTCGCAAACTTCTTTTGATCCTAAATGAGTATTTGAACGTATAATATATTATAATAAGTCTTAGAGACTCGTTTGGTTCTCCAACAAGCCTTATAAGGTAACTTCGCGCAAAAACTAACTCTTTGTAACTAGTTTTCCCTAAATCGAGTCTTTAGATGGGTTTTGGCTCCGAGGTGAATCTAGCGAAGTTGTTTAGGTCCTAAATGTGTATTTTAATATAATATATTATAATAAGTCTTAAGGACTCATTTTGAGCTCAAACGACACTTAAAAACTCAACTCGCGCAAAAACCAAGTCCTTATAACTAGTTTGCCTACATCGAGCCCTAAAATGGGTATTTTGGCTCCGAAGTGACTCCAGCCAAGTTCATGTGATCCCAAATCAGTATTTGAACATATAGATACATTAATATAATTCGTAGGTCTCATTTTGAGCTCCAACAACACTTAAAAACTAACCTCGCGCAAAAACTAAGTCTTTATAACTAGTTTGTCTAAATCGAGCCCTAAAATGGGTATTTTCACTTCGAAGTGACTCTAGCCAAGTTGTTGTGATCCCAAATCAGTATTTGAACATATAATACATTAATATAATTCGTAGGGACTCATTTTGAGCTCCAACAGCACTTAAAAACTAACCTCGCACAAAAACTAAGTCTTTATAACTAGTTTGTCTAAATCGAGCCCTAAAATGGGTATTTTGAGCTCCAATAACAGTTAAAAAACTCACCTCTGCGCAAAAACTAAGTCCTTATAACAAGTTTTGCTTTAATCGAGCTTTTAAACGGGTTTTTTGGTTACGAAGTGACTCTCGCAAACTTGTTTTGATCCTAAATGAGTATTTGAACGTATAATATATTATAATAACTCTTAGAGACTCGTTTAGTTCTCCAACAAGCCTTATAAGGTCACTTCGCGCAAAAACTAAGTCTTTGTAACTAGTTTTCCTTAAATCGAGCCTTTAGATGAGTGTTTGGCTCTGTAGTGAATCTAGCGAAGTTGTTTAGGTCCTAAATGTGTATTTTAATATAATATATTATAATAAGTCTTAAAGACTCATTTGAGCTCCAACAACACTTAAAAACTCACCTCGCGTAAAAACTAAGTCCTTATAACTAGTTTTGCCTAAATCGAGCTTTTAAACGGGTTTTTTGGTTCAGATGTGACTATAGAACTCTTGTTTTGATCCTAAATGAGTATTTGAACGCATAATATATTATAATAAGTCTTAGAGACTCGTTTGGTGCTCCAACAAGCCTTATAAGGTCACTTCGCGCAAAAACTAAGTCTTTGTAACTAGTTTTCCCTAAATCGAGCCTTTAGATGGGTGTTTGGCTCCGTAGTGAATCTAGCGAAGTTGTTTAGGTCCTAAATGTGTATTTTAATATAATATATTATAATAAGTCTTAAAGACTCATTTTGAGCTCCAACAACACTTAAAAACTCACCTCGCGTAAAAACTAAGTCCTTATAACTAGTTTTGCCTAAATCGAGCTTTTAAACGGGTTTTTTGGTTCCGAATTGACTATAGCAAACTTGTTTTGATCCTAAATGAGTATTTGAACGCATAATATATTATAATAAGTCTTAGAGACTCGTTTGGTGCTCCAACAAGCCTTATAAGGTCACTTCGCGCAAAAACTAAGTCTTTGTAACTAGTTTTCCCTAAATCGAGCCTTTAGATGGGTTTTCGGCTCCGAAGTGAATCTAGCGAAGTTGTTTAGGTCCTAAATGTGTATTTTAATATAATATATTATAATAAGTCTTAGGGACTCATTTTGAGCTCCAACGACACTTAAAAACTCACCTCGCGCAAAAACTAAGTCCTTATAACTAGTTTGCCTAAATCGAACCCTAAAATGGGTGTTTTGGCTCCGAAATGACTCTAGCCAAGTTCATGTGATCCCAATCAGTATTTGACATATAATACATTAATATAATTCGTAGGGACTCATTTTGAGCTCCAATAACACTTAAAAACTCACCTCGCGCAAAAACTAAGTCCTTATAACAAGTTTTGCCTTGATCGAGCTTTTAAACGGGTTTTTTTGTTCCAAAGTGACTCTCGCAAACTTCTTTTGATCCTAAATGAGTATTTGAACGTATAATATATTATAATAAGTCTTAGAGACTCGTTTGGTTCTCCAACAAGCCTTATAAGGTAACTTCGCGCAAAAACTAACTCTTTTTAACTAGTTTTCCCTAAATCGAGTCTTTAGATGGGGTTTTGGCTCCGAGGTGAATCTAGCGATGTTGTTTAGGTCCTAAATGTGTATTTTAATATAATATATTATAATAAGTCTTAAGGACTCATTTTGAGCTCAAACGACACTTAAAAACTCAACTCGCGCAAAAACCAAGTCCTTATAACTAGTTTGCCTACATCGAGCCCTAAAATGGGTATTTTGGCTCCGAAGTGACTCCAGCCAAGTTCATGTGATCCCAAATCAGTATTTGAACATATAATACATTAATATAATTCGTAGGGTCTCATTTTGAGCTCCAACAACACTTAAAAACTAACCTCGCGCAAAAACTAAGTCTTTATAACTAGTTTGTCTAAATCGAGCCCTAAAATGGGTATTTTTCACTCCGAAGTGACTTTAGCCAAGTTGTGTGATCCCAAATCAGTATTTGAACATATAATACATTAATATAATTCGTAGGGACTCATTTTGAGCTCCAACAGCACTTAAAAACTAACCTCGCACAAAAACTAAGTCATTATAACTAGTTTGTCTAAATCGAGCCCTAAAATGGGTATTTTGAGCTCCAATAACAGTTAAAAACTCACCTCGCGCAAAAACTAAGTCCTTATAACAAGTTTTGCTTTAATCGAGCTTTTAAACGGGTTTTTTGGTTACGAAGTGACTCTCGCAAACTTGTTTTGATCCTAAATGAGTATTTGAACGTATAATATATTATAATAACTCTTAGAGACTCGTTTAGTTCTCCAACAAGCCTTATAAGGTCACTTGGCGCAAAAACTAAGTCTTTGTAACTAGTTTTCCTTAAATCGAGCCTTTAGATGAGTGTTTGGCTCTGTAGTGAATCTAGCGAAGTTGTTTAGGTCCTAAATGTGTATTTTAATATAATATATTATAATAAGTCTTAAAGACTCATTTTGAGCTCCAACAACACTTAAAAACTCACCTCGCGTAAAAACTAAGTCCTTATAACTAGTTTTGCCTAAATCGAGCTTTTAAACGGGTTTTTTGGTTCCGATGTGACTATAGAACACTTGTTTTGATCCTAAATGAGTATTTGAACGCATAATATATTATAATAAGTCTAAGAGACTCGTTTGGTTCTCCAACAAGCCTTATAAGGTCACTTCGTGCAAAAACTAAGTCTTTGTAACTAGTTTTCCCTAAATCGAGCCTTTAGATGGGTTTTTGGCTTCGAAGTGAATCTAGCGAAGTTGTTTAGGTCCTAAATGTGTATTTTAATATAATAAATTATAATAAGTCTTAGGGACTCATTTTGAGCTCCAACGACACTTAAAAACTCACCTCGCGCAAAAACTAAGTCCTTATAACTAGTTTGCCTAAATCGAGACCCAAAATGGGTGTTTTGGCTCCGAAATGACTCTAGCCAAGTTCATGTGATCCCAAATCAGTATTTGAACATATAATACATTAATATAATTCGTAGGGACTCATTTTGAGCTCCAATAACACTTAAAAACTCACCTCGCGCAAAAACTAAGTCCTTATAACAAGTTTTGCCTTAATCGAGCTTTTAAACGGGTTTTTTTTGTTCCGAAGTGACTCTCGCAAACTTCTTTGATCTAAATGAGTATTTGAACGTATAATATATTATAATAAGTCTAAGAGACTCGTTTGGTTCTCCAACAAGCCTTATAAGGTCACTTCGTGCAAAAACTAAGTCTTTGTAACTAGTTTTCCCTAAATCGAGCCTTTAGATGGGTTTTTGGCTTCGAAGTGAATCTAGCGAAGTTGTTTAGGTCCTAAATGTGTATTTTAATATAATATATTATAATAAGTCTTAGGGACTCATTTTGAGCTCCAACGACACTTAAAAACTCACCTCGCGCAAAAACTAAGTCCTTATAACTAGTTTGCCTAAATCGAACCCTAAAATGGGTGTTTTGGCTCCGAAATGACTCTAGCCAAGTTCATGTGATCCCAAATCAGTATTTGAACATATAATACATTAATATAATTCGTAGGGACTCATTTTGAGCTCCAATAACACTTAAAAACTCACCTCGCGCAAAAACTAAGTCCTTATAACAAGTTTTGCCTTGATCGAGCTTTTAAACGGGTTTTTTTTGTTCCGAAGTGACTCTCGCAAACTTCTTTTGATCCTAAATGAGTATTTGAACGTATAATATATTATAATAAGTCTTAGAGACTCGTTTGGTTCTCCAACAAGCCTTATAAGGTAACTTCGCGCAAAAACTAACTCTTTTTAACTAGTTTTCCCTAAATCGAGTCTTTAGATGGGTTTTTGGCTCCGAGGTGAATCTAGCGAAGTTGTTTAGGTCCTAAATGTGTATTTTAATATAATATATTATAATAAGTCTTAAGGACTCATTTTGAGCTCAAACGACACTTAAAAACTCAACTCGCGCAAAAACTAAGTCCTTATAACTAGTTTGCCTACATCGAGCCCTAAAATGGGTATTTTGGCTCCGAAGTGACTCCAGCCAAGTTCATGTGATCCCAAATCAGTATTTGAACATATAATACATTAATATAATTCGTAGGGTCTCATTTTGAGCTCCAACAACACTTTAAAACTAACCTCGCGCAAAAACTAAGTCTTTATAACTAGTTTGTCTAAATCGAGCCCTAAAATGGGTATTTTCACTCCGAAGTGACTCTAGCCAAGTTGTTGTGATCCCAAATCAGTATTTGAACATATAATACATTAATATAATTCGTAGGGACTCATTTTGAGCTCCAACAGCACTTAAAAACTAACCTCGCACAAAAACTAAGTCTTTATAACTAGTTTGTCTAAATCGAGCCCTAAAATGGGTATTTTGAGCTCCAATAACAGTTAAAAACTCACCTCGCGCAAAAACTAAGTCCTTATAACAAGTTTTGCTTTAATCGAGCTTTTAAACGGGTTTTTTGGTTACGAAGTAACTCTCGCAAACTTGTTTTGATCCTAAATGAGTATTTGAACGTATAATATATTATAATAACTCTTGGAGACTCGTTTAGTTCTCCAACAAGCCTTATAAGGTCACTTCGCGCAAAAACTAAGTCTTTGTAACTAGTTTTTCTTAAATCGAGCCTTTAGATGAGTGCTTGGCTCTGTAGTGAATCTAGCGAAGTTGTTTAGGTCCTAAATGTGTATTTTAATATAATATATTATAATAAGTCTTAAAGACTCATTTTGAGCTCCAACAACACTTAAAAACTCACCTCGCGTAAAAACTAAGTCCTTATAACTAGTTTTGCCTAAATCGAGCTTTTAAACGGGTTTTTTGGTTCCGATGTGACTATAGAACACTTGTTTTGATCCTAAATGAGTATTTGAACGCATAATATATTATAATAAGTCTTAGAGACTCGTTTGGTGCTCCAACAAGCCTTATAAGGTCACTTCGCGCAAAAACTAAGTTTTTGTAACTAGTTTTCCCTAAATCGAGCCTTTAGATGGGTTTTTGGCTCCGAAGTGAATCTAACGAAGTTGTTTAGGTCCTAAATGTGTATTTTAATATAATATATTATAATAAGTCTTAGGGACTCATTTTGAGCTCCAACGACACTTAAAAACTCACCTCGCGCAAAAACTAAGTCCTTATAACTAGTTTGCCTAAATCGAACCCTAAAATGGGTTGTTTGGGCTCCGAAATGACTCTAGCCAAGTTCATGTGATCCCAAATCAGTATTTGAACATATAATACATTAATATAATTCGTAGGGACTCATTTTGAGCTCCAATAACACTTAAAAACTCACCTCGCGCAAAAACTAAGTCCTTATAACAAGTTTTGCCCTAATCGAGCTTTTAAACGGGTTTTTTTGTTCCGAAGTGACTCTCGCAAACTTCTTTTGATCCTAAATGAGTATTTGAACGTATAATATATTATAATAAGTCTTAGAGACTCGTTTGGTTCTCCAACAAGCCTTATAAGGTAACTTCGCGCAAAAACTAACTCTTTGTAACTAGTTTTCCCTAAATCGAGTCTTTAGATGGGTTTTTGGCTCCGAGGTGAATCTAGCGAAGTTGTTTAGGTCCTAAATGTGTATTTTAATATAATTTATTATAATAAGTCTTAAGGACTCATTTTGAGCTGAAACGACACTTAAAAACTCAACTCGCGCAAAAACCAAGTACTTATAACTAGTTTGCCTACATCGAGCCCTAAAATGGGTATTTTGGCTCCGAAGTGACTCCAGCCAAGTTCATGTGATCCCAAATCAGTATTTGAACATATAATACGTTAATATAATTCGTAGGGTCTCATTTTGAGCTCCAACAACACTTAAAAACTAACCTCGCGCAAAAACTAAGTCCTTATAACTAGTTGTCTAAATCGAGCCCTAAAATGGGTATTTTCACTCCGAAGTGACTCTAGCCAAGTTGTTGTGATCCCAAATCAGTATGTGAACATATAATACATTAATATAATTCGTAGGGACTCATTTTGAGCTCCAACAGCACTTGAAAACTAACCTCGCACAAAAACTAAGTCTTTATAACTAGTTTGTCTAAATCGAGCCCTAAAATGGGTATTTTGAGCTCCAATAACAGTTAAAAACTCACCTCGCGCAAAAACTAAGTCCTTATAACAAGTTTTGCTTTAATCGAGCTTTTAAACGGGTTTTTGGTTACGAAGTAACTCTCGCAAACTTGTTTTGATCCTAAATGAGTATTTGAACGTATAATATATTATAATAACTCTTGGAGACTCGTTAGTTCTCCAACAAGCCTTATAAGGTCACTTCGCGCAAAAACTAAGTCTTTGTAACTAGTTTTCCTTAAATCGAGCCTTTAGATGAGTGTTTGGCTCTGTAGTGAATCTAGCGAAGTTGTTAGGTCCTAAATGTGTATTTTAATATAATATATTATAATAAGTCTTAAAGACTCATTTTGAGCTCCAACAACACTTAAAAACTCACCTCGCGTAAAAACTAAGTCCTTATAACTAGTTTTGCCTAAATCGAGCTTTTAAACGGGTTTTTTGGTTCCGATGTGACTATAGAACACTTGTTTTGATCCTAAATGAGTATTGAACGCATAATATATTATAATAAGTCTTAGAGACTCGTTTGGTGCTCCAACAAGCCTTATAAGGTCACTTCGCGCAAAAACTAAGTTTTTGTAACTAGTTTTCCCTAAATCGAGCCTTTAGATGGGTTTTTGGCTCCGAAGTGAATCTAACGAAGTTGTTTAGGTCCTAAATGTGTATTTTAATATAATATATTATAATAAGTCTTAGGGACTCATTTTGAGCTCCAACGACACTTAAAAACTCACCTCGCGCAAAAACTAAGTCCTTATAACTAGTTTGCCTAAATCGAACCCTAAAATGGGTGTTTTGGCTCCGAAATGACTCTAGCCAAGTTCATGTGATCCCAAATCAGTATTTGAACAATAATACATTAATATAATTCGTAGGGACTCATTTTGAGCTCCAATAACACTTAAAAACTCACCTCGCGCAAAAACTAAGTCCTTATAACAAGTTTTGCCCTAATCGAGCTTTTAAACGGGTTTTTTTGTTCCTAAGTGACTCTCGCAAACTTCTTTTGATCCTAAATGAGTATTTGAACGTATAATATATTATAATAAGTCTTAGAGACTCGTTTGGTTCTCCAACAAGCCTTATAAGGTAACTTCACGCAAAAACTAACTCTTTGTAACTAGTTTTCCCTAAATCGAGTCTTTAGATGGGTTTTTGGCTCCGAGGTGAATCTAGCGAAGTTGTTTAGGTCCTAAATGTGTATTTTAATATAATTTATTATAATAAGTCTTAAGGACTCATTTTGAGCTGAAACGACACTTAAAAACTCAACTCGCGCAAAAACCAAGTCCTTATAACTAGTTTGCCTACATCGAGCCCTAAAATGGGTATTTTGGCTCCGAAGTGACTCCAGCCAAGTTCATGTGATCCCAAATCAGTATTTGAACATATAATACGTTAATATAATTCGTAGGGTCTCATTTTGAGCTCCAACAACACTTAAAAACTAACCTCGCGCAAAAACTAAGTCCTTATAACTAGTTTGTCTAAATCGAGCCCTAAAATGGGTATTTTCACTCCGAAGTGACTCTAGCCAAGTTGTTGTGATCCCAAATCAGTATTTGAACATATAATACATTAATATAATTCGTAGGGACTCATTTTGAGCTCCAACAGCACTTAAAAACTAACCTCGCACAAAAACTAAGTCTTTATAACTAGTTTGTCTAAATCGAGCCCTAAAATGGGTATTTTGAGCTCCAATAACAGTTAAAAACTCACCTCGCGCAAAAACTAAGTCCTTATAACAAGTTTTGCTTTAATCGAGCTTTTAAACGGGTTTTTTGGTTACGAAGTAACTCTCGCAAACTTGTTTTGATCCTAAATGAGTATTTGAACGTATAATATATTATAATAACTCTTGGAGACTCGTTTAGTTCTCCAACAAGCCTTATAAGGTCACTTCGCGCAAAAACTAAGTCTTTGTAACTAGTTTTCCTTAAATCGAGCCTTTAGATGAGTGTTTGGCTCTGTAGTGAATCTAGCGAAGTTGTTTAGGTCCTAAATGTGTATTTTAATATAATATATTATAATAAGTCTTAAAGACTCATTTTGAGCTCCAACAACACTTAAAAACTCACCTCGCGTAAAACTAAGTCTTATAACTAGTTTTGCCTAAATCGAGCTTTTAAACGGGTTTTTTGGTTCCGATGTGACTATAGAACACTTGTTTTGATCCTAAATGAGTATTTGAACGCATAATATATTATAATAAGTCTTAGAGACTCGTTTGGTGCTCCAACAAGCCTTATAAGGTCACTTCGCGCAAAAACTAAGTTTTTGTAACTAGTTTTCCCTAAATCGAGCCTTTAGATGGGTTTTTGGCTCCGAAGTGAATCTAACGAAGTTTTTTAGGTCCTAAATGTGTATTTTAATATAATATATTATAATAAGTCTTAGGGACTCATTTTGAGCTCCAACGACACTTAAAAACTCACCTCGCGCAAAAACTAAGTCCTTATAACTAGTTTGCCTAAATCGAACCCTAAAATGGGTGTTTTGGCTCCGAAATGACTCTAGCCAAGTTCATGTGATCCCAAATCAGTATTTGAACATATAATACATTAATATAATTCGTAGGGACTCATTTTGAGCTCCAATAACACTTAAAAACTCACCTCGCGCAAAAACTAAGTCCTTATAACAAGTTTTGCCCTAATCGAGCTTTTAAACGGGTTTTTTTGTTCCGAAGTGACTCTCGCAAACTTCTTTTGATCCTAAATGAGTATTTGAACGTATAATATATTATAATAAGTCTTAGAGACTCGTTTGGTTCTCCAACAAGCCTTATAAGGTAACTTCCGCGCAAAAACTAACTCTTTGTAACTAGTTTTCCCTAAATCGAGTCTTTAGATGGTTTTTGGCTCCGAGGTGAATCTAGCGAAGTTGTTTAGGTCCTAAATGTGTATTTTAATATAATTTATTATAATAAGTCTTAAGGACTCATTTTGAGCTGAAACGACACTTAAAAACTCAACTCGCGCAAAAACCAAGTCCTTATAACTAGTTTGCCTACATCGAGCCCTAAAATGGGTATTTTGGCTCCGAAGTGACTCCAGCCAAGTTCATGTGATCCCAAATCAGTATTTGAACAGATAATACGTTAATATAATTCGTAGGGTCTCATTTTGAGCTCCAACAACACTTAAAAACTAACCTCGCGCAAAAACTAAGTCTTTATAACTAGTTTGTCTAATCGAGCCCTAAAATGGGTATTTTCACTCCGAAGTGACTCTAGCCAAGTTGTTGTGATCCCAAATCAGTATTTGAACATATAATACATTAATATAATTCGTAGGGACTCATTTTGAGCTCCAACAGCACTTAAAAACTAACCTCGCACAAAAATTAAGTCTTTATAACTAGTTTGTCTAAATCGAGCCCTAAAATGGGTATTTTGAGCTCCAATAACAGTTAAAAACTCACCTCGCGCAAAAACTAAGTCCTTATAACAAGTTTTGCTTTAATCGAGCTTTTAAACGGGTTTTTGGTTACGAAGTAACTCTCGCAAACTTGTTTTGATCCTAAATGAGTATTTGAACGTATAATATATTATAATAACTCTTAGAGACTCGTTTAGGTTCTCCAACAAGCCTTATAAGGTCACTTCGCGCAAAAACTAAGTCTTTGTAACTATTTTCCTTAAATCGAGCCTTTAGATGGAGTGTTTGGCTCTGTAGTGAATCTAGCGAAGTTGTTTAGGTCCTAAATGTGTATTTTAATATAATATATTATAATAAGTCTTAAAGACTCATTTTGAGCTCCAACAACACTTAAAAACTCACCTCGCGTAAACCTAAGTCCTTATAACTAGTTTTGCCTAAATCGAGCTTTTAAAACGGGTTTTTTGGTTCCGATGTGACTATAGAACACTTGTTTTGATCCTAAATGAGTATTTGAACGCATAATATATTATAATAAGTCTTAGAGACTCGTTTGGTGCTCCAACAAGCCTTATAAGGTCACTTCGCGCAAAAACTAAGTTTTTGTAACTAGTTTTCCCTAAATCGAGCCTTTAGATGGGTTTTTGGCTCCGAAGTGAATCTAACGAAGTTGTTTAGGTCCTAAATGTGTATTTTAATATAATATATTATAATAAGTCTTAGGGACTCATTTTGAGCTCCAACGACACTTAAAAACTCACCTCGCGCAAAAACTAAGTCCTTATAACTAGTTTGCCTAAATCGAACCCTAAAATGGGTGTTTTGGCTCCGAAATGACTCTAGCCAAGTTCATGTGATCCCAAATCAGTATTTGAACATATAATACATTAATATAATTCGTAGGGACTCATTTTGAGCTCCAATAACACTTAAAAACTCACCTCGCGCAAAAACTAAGTCCTTATAACAAGTTTGCCTTAATCGAGCTTTTAAAACGGGTTTTTTTGTTCCGAAGTGACTCTCGCAAACTTCTTTTGATCCTAAATGAGTATTTGAACGTATAATATATTATAATAAGTCTTAGAGACTTGTTTGGTTCTCCAACAAGCCTTATAAGGTCACTTCGCGCAAAAACTAAGTCTTTGTAACTAGTTTTCCCTAAATCGAGCCTTTAGATGGGTTTTTGGCTTCGAAGTGAATCTAGCGAAGTTGTTTAGGTCCTAAATGTGTATTTTAATATAATATATTATAATAAGTCTTAGGGACTCATTTTGAGCTCCAACGACACTTAAAAACTCACCTCGCGCAAAAACTAAGTCCTTATAACTAGTTTGCCTAAATCGAACCCTAAAATGGGTGTTTTGGCTCCGAAATGACTCTAGCCAAGTTCATGTGATCCCAAATCAGTATTTGAACATATAATACATTAATATAATTCGTAGGGACTCATTTTGAGCTCCAATAACACTTAAAAACTCACCTCGCGCAAAAACTAAGTCCTTATAACAAGTTTTGCCTTAATCGAGCTTTTAAACGGGTTTTTTTGTTCCGAAGTGACTCTCGCAAACTTTTTTTGATCCTAAATGAGTATTTGAACGTATAATATATTATAATAAGTCTTAGAGACTCGTTTGGTTCTCCAACAAGCCTTATAAGGTAACTTCGCGCAAAAACTAACTCTTTGTAACTAGTTTTCCCTAAATCGAGTCTTTAGATGGGTTTTTGGCTCCGAGGTGAATCTAGCGAAGTTGTTTAGGTCCTAAATGTGTATTTTAATATAATATATTATAATAAGTCTTAAGGACTCATTTTGAGCTCAAACGACACTTAAAAACTCAACTCGCGCAAAAACCAAGTCCTTATAACTAGTTTGCCTACATCGAGCCCTAAAATGGGTATTTTGGTTCCGAAGTGACTCCAGCCAAGTTCATGTGATCCCAAATCAGTATTTGAACATATAATACATTAATATAATTCGTAGGGTCTCATTTTGAGCTCCAACAACACTTAAAAACTAACCTCGCGCAAAAACTAAGTCTTTATAACTAGTTTGTCTAAATCGAGCCCTAAAATGGGTATTTTCACTCCGAAGTGACTCTAGCCAAGTTGTTGTGATCCCAAATCAGTATTTGAACATATAATACATTAATATAATTCGTAGGGACTCATTTTGAGCTCCAACAGCACTTAAAAACTAACCTCGCACAAAAACTAAGTCTTTATAACTAGTTTGTCTAAATCGAGCCCTAAAATGGGTATTTTGAGCTCAATAACAGTTAAAAACTCACCTCGCGCAAAAACTAAGTCCTTATAACAAGTTTTGCTTTAATCGAGCTTTTAAACGGGTTTTTTGGTTCCGATGTGACTATAGAACACTTGTTTTGATCCTAAATGAGTCTTTGAACGCATAATATATTATAATAAGTCTTAGAGACTCGTTTGGTGCTCCAACAAGCCTTATAAGGTCACTTCGCGCAAAAACTAAGTTTTTGTAACTAGTTTTCCCTAAATCGAGCCTTTAGACGGGTTTTTGGCTCCGAAGTGAATCTAACGAAGTTGTTTAGGTCCTAAATGTGTATTTTAATATAATATATTATAACTCGTAGGGACTCATTTTGAGCTCCAACAGCACTTAAAAACTAACCTCGCACAAAAACTAAGTCTTTATAACTAGTTTGTCTAAATCGAGCCCTAAAATGGGTATTTTGAGCTCCAATAACAGTTAAAAACTCACCTCGCGCAAAAACTAAGTCCTTATAACAAGTTTTGCTTTAATCGAGCTTTTAAACGGGTTTTTTGGTTACGATGTGACTCTCGCAAACTTGTTTTGATCCTAAATGAGTATTTGAACGTATAATATATTATAATAACTCTTAGAGACTCGTTTAGTTCTCCAACAAGCCTTATAAGGTCACTTCGCGCAAAAACTAAGTCTTTGTAACTTGTTTTCCTTAAATCGTGCCTTTAGATGAGTGTTTGGCTCTGTAGTGAATCTAGCGAAGTTGTTTAGGTCCTAAATGTGTATTTTAATATAATATATTATAATAAGTCTTAAAGACTCATATTGAGCTCCAACAACACTTAAAAACTCACCTCGCGTAAAAACTAAGTCCTTATAACTAGTTTTGCCTAAATCGAGCTTTTAAACGGCTTTTTTGGTTCCGATGTGACTATAGAACACTTGTTTTGATCCTAAATGAGTATTTGAACGCATAATATATTATAATAAGTCTTAGAGACTCGTTTGGTGCTCCAACAAGCCTTATAAGGTCACTTCGCGCAAAAACTAAGTTTTTGAAACTAGTTTTCCCTAAATCGAGCCTTTAGATGGGTTTTTGGCTCCGAAGTGAATCTAACGAAGTTGTTTAGGTCCTAAATGTGTATTTTAATATAATATATTATAATAAGTCTTAGGGACTCATTTTGAGCTCCAACGACACTTAAAAACTCACCTCCCGCAAAAACTAAGTCCTTATAACTAGTTTGCCTAAATCGAACCCTAAAATGGGTGTTTTGGCTCCGAAATGACTCTAGCCAAGTTCATGTGATCCCAAATCAGTATTTGAACATATAATACATTAATATAATTCGTAGGGACTCATTTTGAGCTCCAATAACACTTAAAAACTCACCTCGCGCAAAAACTAAGTCCTTATAACAAGTTTTGCCTTAATCGAGCTTTTAAACGGGTTTTTTTGTTCCGAAGTGACTCTCGCAAACTTCTTTTGATCCTAAATGAGTATTTGAACGTATAATATATTATAATAAGTCTTAGAGACTCGTTTGGTTCTCCAACAAGCCTTATAAGGTCACTTCGCGCAAAAACTAAGTCTTTGTAACTAGTTTTCCCTAAATCGAGCCTTTAGATGGGTTTTTGGCTTCGAAGTGAATCTAGCGAAGTTGTTTAGGTCCTAAATGTGTATTTTAATATAATATATTATAATAAGTCTTAGGGACTCATTTTGAGCTCCAACGACAGCTTAAAAACTCACCTCGCGCAAAAACTAAGTCCTTATAACTAGTTTGCCTAAATCGAACCCTAAAATGGGTGTTTTGGCTCCGAAATGACTCTAGCCAAGTTCATGTGATCCCAAATCAGTATTTGAACATATAATACATTAATATAATTCGTAGGGACTCATTTTGAGCTCCAATAACACTTAAAAACTCACCTCGCGCAAAAACTAAGTCCTTATAACAAGTTTTGCCTTAATCGAGCTTTTAAACGGGTTTTTTTGTTCCGAAGTGACTCTCGCAAACTTTTTTTGATCCTAAATGAGTATTTGAACGTATAATATATTATAATAAGTCTTAGAGACTCAATTGGTTCTCCAACAAGCCTTATAAGGTCACTTCGCGCAAAAACTAAGTCTTTGTAACTAGTTTTCCCTAAATCGAGCCTTTAGATGGGTTTTTGGCTTCGAAGTGAATCTAGCGAAGTTGTTTAGGTCCTAAATGTGTATTTTAATATAATATATTATAATAAGTCTTAAGGACTCATTTTGAGCTCAAACGACACTTAAAAACTCAACTCGCGCAAAAACCAAGTCCTTATAACTAGTTTGCCTACATCGAGCCCTAAAATGGGTATTTGGCTCCGAGTGACTCCAGCCAAGTTTCAATGTGATCCCAAATCAGTATTTGAACATATAATACATTAATATAATTCGTAGGGACTCATTTTGAGCTCCAACAACACTTAAAACTAACCTCGTGCAAAAACTAAGTCTTTATAACTAGTTTGTCTAAATCGAGCCCCTAAAATGGGTATTTTGGCTCCGAAGTGACTCTAGCCAAGTTGTTGTGATCCCAAATCAGTATTTGAACATATAATACATTAATATAACTCGTAGGGACTCATTTTGAGATCCAATAACACTTAAAAACTCACCTCGCGCAAAAACTAAGTCCTTATAACTAGTTTGCCTAAATCGAGCCCTAAAATGGGTATTTTGGCTCCGAAATGAGTCTAGCCAAGTTCATGTGATCCCAAATCAGTATTTGAACATATAATACATTAATATAATTCGTAGGGACTCATTTTGAGCTCCAACAGCACTTAAAAACTAACCTCGCACAAAAAACTAAGTCTTTATAACTAGTTTGTCTAAATCGAGCCCTAAAATGGGTATTTTGAGCTCCAATAACACTTAAAAACTCACCTCGCGCAAAAACTAAGTCCTTATAACAAGTTTTGCCTTAATCGAGCTTTTAAACGGGTTTTTTGGCTCCGAAGTAACTCTCGCAAACTTGTTTTGATCCTAAATGAGTATTTGAACGTATAATATATTATAATCAGTCTTAGAGACTCGTTTAGTTCTCCAACAAGCCTTATAAGGTCACTTCGCGCAAAAACTAAGTCTTTGTAACTAGTTTTCCCTAAATCGAGCCTTTAGATGGGTGTTTGGCTCTATAGTGAATCTAGCGAAGTTGTTTAGGTCCTAAATGTGTATTTTAATATAATATATTATAATAAGTCTTAAAAGACTCATTTGAGCTCCAACAACACTTAAAAACTCACCTCGCGTAAAAACTAAGTCCTTATAACTAGTTTTGCCTAAATCGAGCTTTTAAACGGGTTTTTTGGTTCCGAAGTGACTATAGCAAACTTGTTTTGATCCTAAATTAGTATTTGAACGTATAATATATTATAATAAGTCTTAGAGACTCGTTTGGTGCTCCAACAAGCCTTATAAGGTCACTTCGCGCAAAAACTAAATCTTTGTAACTAGTTTCCCTAAATCGAGCCTTTAGATGGGTTTTTGGCTCCGAAGTGAATCTAACGAAGTTGTTTAGGTCCTAAATGTGTATTTTAATTTAATATATTATAATAAGTCTTAGGGACTCATTTTGAGCTCCAACGACACTTAAAAACTCACCTCGCGCAAAAACTAAGTCCTTATAACTAGTTTGCCTAAATCGAGCCCTAAAATTGGTATTTTGGCTCCGAAGTGACTCTAGCCAAGTTCATGTGATCCGAAATCAGTATTTGAACATATAATACATTAATATAATTCGTAGGGACTCATTTTGAGATCCAACAACACTTAAAAACTAACCTCGTGCAAAAACTAAGTCTTTATAACTAGTTTGTCTAAATCGAGCCCTAAAATGGGTATTTTGGCTCCGATGTGACTCTAGCCAAGTTGTTGTGATCCCAAATCAATATTTGAACATATAATACATTAATATAATTCATAGGGACTCATTTTGAGCTCCAACAACACTTAAAAACTCACCTCGCGCAAAAAATAAGTCTTTATAACTAGTTTGTCTAAATCGAGCCTTGAAATGGGTATTTTGGAACCAAAGTGACTCTAGCCAAGATGTTGTGATCCCAAATCAGTATTTGAACATATAATACATTAATATAATTCGTAGGGACTCATTTTGAGCTCCAACAACACTTAAAAACTCACCTCGCGCAAAAATAAGTCCTTATAACAAGTTTTGCCTTAATCGAGCTTTTAAACAGGTTTTTTGGTTCCGAAGTGACTCTCGCAAACTTGTTTTGATGCTAAATGAGTATTTGAACGTATAATATATTATAATAAGTCTTAGAGACTCGTTTGGTTCTCCAACAAGCCTTATAAGGTCACTTCGCGCAAAAACTAAGTCTTTGTAACTAGTTTTCCCTAAATCGAGCCTTTGGATGGGTTTTTGGCTCCGAAGTGAATCTAGCGAAGTTGTTTAGGTCCTAAATGTGTATTTTAATATAATATATTATAATAAGTCTTAAAGACTCATTTTGAGCTCCAACAACACTTAAAAACTCACCTCGCGTAAAAACTAAGTCCTTATAACTAGTTTTGCCTAAATCGAGCTTTTAAACGGGTTTTTTGGTTCGAAGTGACTATAGCAAACTTGTTTTGATCCTAAATTAGTATTTGAACGTATAATATATTATAATAAGTCTTAGAGACTCGTTTGGTGCTCCAACAAGCCTTATAAGGTCACTTCGCGCAAAAACTAAATCTTTGAACTAGTTTCCCTAAATCGAGCCTTTAGATGGGTTTTTGGCTCCGAAGTGAATCTAACGAAGTTGTTTAGGTCCTAAATGTGTATTTTAATATAATATATTATAATAGGTCTTAGGGACTCATTTTGAGCTCCAACGACACTTAAAAACTCACCTCGCGCAAAAACTAAGTCCTTATAACTAGTTTGCCTAAATCGAGCCCTAAAATGGGTATTTTGGCTCCGAAGTGACTCTAGCCAAGTTCATGTGATCCCAAATCAGTATTTGAACATATAATACATTAATATAATTCGTAGGGACTCATTTTGAGCTCCAACAACACTTAAAAACTAACCTCGCGCAAAAACTAAGTCTTTATAACTAGTTTGTCTAAATCGAGCACTAAAATGGGTATTTGTGCTCCGAAGTGACTCTAGCCAAGATGTTGTGATCCCAAATCAGTATTTGAATATATAATACATTAATATAATTCGTAGGGACTCATTTTGAGCTCCAACAATACTTAAAAACTCACCTCGCGCAAAAACTAAGTCCTTATAACAAGTTTTTCCTTAATCGAGCTTTTAAACGGGTTTTTTGGTTCCGAAGTGACTCTCGCAAACTTGTTTTGATCCTAAATGAGTATTTGAACGTATAATATATTATAATAAGTCTCAGAGACTCGTTTGGTTCTCCAACAAGCCTTATAAGGTCACTTCGCGCAAAAACTAAGTCTTTGTAACTAGTTTTCCCTAAATCGAGCCTTTGGATGGGTTTTTGGCTCCGAAGTGAATCTAGCGAAGTTGTTTAGGTCCTAAATGTGTATTTTAATATAATATATTATAATAAGTCTTAAAGACTCATTTTGAGCTCCAACAACACTTAAAAACTCACCTCGCGTAAAAACTAAGTCCTTATAACTAGTTTTGCCTAAATCGAGCTTTTAAACGGGTTTTTTGGTTCCGAAGTGACTATAGCAAACTTGTTTTGATCCTAAATTAGTATTTGAACGTATAATATATTATAATAAGTCTTAGAGACTCGTTTGGTGCTCCAACAAGCCTTATAAGGTCACTTCGCGCAAAAACTAAATCTTTGAACTAGTTTCCCTAAATCGAGCCTTTAGATGGGTTTTTGGCTCCGAAGTGAATCTAACGAAGTTGTTTAGGTCCTAAATGTGTATTTTAATATAATATATTATAATAGGTCTTAGGGACTCATTTTGAGCTCCAACGACACTTAAAAACTCACCTCGCGCAAAAACTAAGTCCTTATAACTAGTTTGCCTAAATCGAGCCCTAAAATGGGTATTTTGGCTCCGAAGTGACTCTAGCCAAGTTCATGTGATCCCAAATCAGTATTTGAACATATAATACATTAATATAATTCGTAGGGACTCATTTTGAGCTCCAACAACACTTAAAAACTAACCTCGCGCAAAAACTAAGTCTTTATAACTAGTTTGTCTAAATCGAGCACTAAAATGGGTATTTGTGCTCCGAAGTGACTCTAGCCAAGTTGTTGTGATCCCAAATCAGTATTTGAATATATAATACATTAATATAATTCGAAGGGACTCGTTTTGAGCTCCAATAACACTTAAAAACTCACCTAGCGCAAAAACTAAGTCCTTATAACTAGTTTGCCTAAATCGAGCCCTAAAATGGGTATTTTGGCTCCGAAGTGAGTCTAGCCAAGTTCATGTGATCCCAAATCAGTATTTGAACATATAATACATTAATATAATTCGTAGGGACTCATTTTGAGCTCGAACAGCACTTAAAAACTAACCTCCCACAAAAACTAAGTCTTTATAACTATTTTGTCTAAATCGAGCCCTAAAATGGGTATTTTGAGCTCCAATAACACTTAAAAACTCACCTCGCACAAAAACTAAGTCCTTATAACAAGTTTTGCCTTAATCGAGCTTTTAAACGGGTTTTTTGGTTCCAAAGTGACTCTCGCAAACTTGTTGTGATCCTAAATGAGTATTCGAACGCATCATATATTATAATAAGTCTTAGAGACTCGTTTGGTGCTCCAACAAGCCTTATAAGGTCACTTCGCGCAAAAACTAAGTCTTTGTAACTAGTTTTCCCTAAATCGAGCCTTTAGATGGGTTTTTGGCTCCGAAGTGAATCTAGCAAAGTTCTTTAGGTCCTAAATGTGTATTTTAATATAATATATTATAATAAGTCTTAGTGACTCATTTTGAGCTCCAACGACACTTAAGAACTCACCTCGCGCAAAAACTAAGTCCTTATAACTAGTTTGCCTAAATCGAGCCCTAAAATGGGTATTTTGGATCCGAAAAGACTCTAGCCAAGTTCATGTGATCCCAAATCAGTATTTGAACATATAATACATTAATATAATTCGTAGGGACTCATTTTGAGCTCCAACAAAACTTAAAAACTAACCTCGCGCAAAAACTAAGTCTTTATTACTTGTTTGTCTAAATCGAGCCCTAAAATGGGTATTTTGAGCTCCAAGAACACTTAAAAACTCACCTCGCGCAAAAACTAAGTCCTTATAACAAGTTTTGTCTTAATCGAGCTTTTAAACGGGTTTTTTGGTTCCGAAGTGACTCTCGCAAACTTCTTTTGATCCTAAATGAGCATTTGAACGTATAATATATTATAATAAGTCTTAGAGACTCGTTTGTTCTCCAACAAGCCTTATATGGTAACTTCGCGCAAAAACTAAGTCTTTGTAACTAGTTTTCCCGAATCGAGCATTTAGATGGGTGTTTGGCTCCGAAGTGAATCTAGCGAAGTTGTTTAGGTCCTAAATGTGTATTTTAATATAATATATTATAATAAGTCTTAAAGACTCATTTTGAGCTCCAACAACACTTAAAAACTCACCTCGCGTAAAAACTAAGTCCTTATAACTAGTTTTGCCTAAATCGAGCTTTTAAACGGGTTTTTTGGTTTCGAAGTGACTATAGCAAACTTGTTTTGATCCTAAATGAGTATTTGAACGCATAATATATTATAATAAGTCTTAGAGACTCGTTTGGTGCTCCAACAAGCCTTATAAGGTCACTTCGCGCAAAAACTAAGTCTTTGAACCTAGTTTTCCCTAAATCGAGCCTTTAGATTGGTTTTTTTGCTCCGAAGTGAATCTATCGAGGTTGTTTAGGTCCTAAATGTGTATTTTAATATAATATATTATAATAAGTCTTAATGACTCATTTTGAGCTCCAACGACACTTAAAAACTCACCTCGCGCAAAAACTAAGTCCTTATAACTAGTTTGCCTAAATCGAGCCCTAAAATGGGTATTTTGGCTCCGAAATGACTCTAGCCAAGTTCATGTGATCCTAAATCAGTATTTGAACATATAATACATTAATATAATTCGTAGGGACTCATTTTGAGCTCCAACAACACTTAAAAACTAACCTCGCGCAAAAACTAAGTCTTTATAACTAGTTTGTCTAAATCGAGCCCTAAAATGGGTATTTTGAGCTCCAAGAACACTTAAAAACTCACCTCGCGCAAAAACTAAGTCCTTATAACAAGTTTTGTCTTAATCGAGCTTTTAAACAGGTTTTTTGGTTCCGAAGTGACTCTCGCAAACTTCTTTTGATCCTAAATGAGCATTTGAACGTATAATATATTATAATAAGTCTTAGAGACTCGTTTAGTTCTCCAACAAGCCTTATATGGTCACTTCGCGCAAAAACTAAGTCTTTGTAACTAGTTTTCCCTAATCGAGCCTTTAGATGGGTGTTTGGCTCCGAAGTGAATCTAGCGAAGTTGTTTAGGTCCTAAATGTGTATTTTAATATAATATATTATAATAAGTCTTAAAGACTCATTTTGAGCTCCAACAACACTTAAAAACTCACCTCGCGTAAAAACTAAGTCCTTATAACTAGTTTTGCCTAAATCGAGCCCTAAAATGGGTATTTTGGCTCCGAAGTGAGTCTAGCCAAGTTCATGTGATCCCAAATCAGTATTTGAACATATAATACATTAATATAATTCGTAGGGACTCATTTTGAGCTCGAACAGCACTTAAAAACTAACCTCCCACAAAAACTAAGTCTTTATAACTATTTTGTCTAAATCGAGCCCTAAAATGGGTATTTTGAGCTCCAATAACACTTAAAAACTCACCTCGCACAAAAACTAAGTCCTTATAACAAGTTTTGCCTTAATCGAGCTTTTAAACGGGTTTTTTGGTTCCAAAGTGACTCTCGCAAACTTGTTGTGATCCTAAATGAGTATTCGAACGCATCATATATTATAATAAGTCTTAGAGACTCGTTTGGTGCTCCAACAAGCCTTATAAGGTCACTTCGCGCAAAAACTAAGTCTTTGTAACTAGTTTTCCCTAAATCGAGCCTTTAGATGGGTTTTTGGCTCCGAAGTGAATCTAGCAAAGTTCTTTAGGTCCTAAATGTGTATTTTAATATAATATATTATAATAAGTCTTAGTGACTCATTTTGAGCTCCAACGACACTTAAGAACTCACCTCGCGCAAAAACTAAGTCCTTATAACTAGTTTGCCTAAATCGAGCCCTAAAATGGGTATTTTGGATCCGAAAAGACTCTAGCCAAGTTCATGTGATCCCAAATCAGTATTTGAACATATAATACATTAATATAATTCGTAGGGACTCATTTTGAGCTCCAACAAAACTTAAAAACTAACCTCGCGCAAAAACTAAGTCTTTATTACTTGTTTGTCTAAATCGAGCCCTAAAATGGGTATTTTGAGCTCCAAGAACACTTAAAAACTCACCTCGCGCAAAAACTAAGTCCTTATAACAAGTTTTGTCTTAATCGAGCTTTTAAACGGGTTTTTTGGTTCCGAAGTGACTCTCGCAAACTTCTTTTGATCCTAAATGAGCATTTGAACGTATAATATATTATAATAAGTCTTAGAGACTCGTTTAGTTCTCCAACAAGCCTTATATGGTAACTTTGCGCAAAAACTAAGTCTTTGTAACTAGTTTTCCCGAATCGAGCATTTAGATGGGTGTTTGGCTCCGAAGTGAATCTAGCGAAGTTGTTTAGGTCCTAAATGTGTATTTTAATATAATATATTATAATAAGTCTTAAAGACTCATTTTGAGCTCCAACAACACTTAAAAACTCACCTCGCGTAAAAACTAAGTCCTTATAACTAGTTTTGCCTAAATCGAGCTTTTAAACGGGTTTTTTGGTTTCGAAGTGACTATAGCAAACATGTTTTGATCCTAAATGAGTATTTGAACGCATAATATATTATAATAAGTCTTAGAGACTCGTTTGGTGCTCCAACAAGCCTTATAAGGTCACTTCGCGCAAAAACTAAGTCTTTGAACTAGTTTTCCCTAAATCGAGCCTTTAGATTGGTTTTTTGGCTCCGAAGTGAATCTATCGAGGTTGTTTAGGTCCTAAATGTGTATTTTAATATAATATATTATAATAAGTCTTAGGGACTCATTTTGAGCTCCAACGACACTTAAAAACTCACCTCGCGCAAAAACTAAGTCCTTATAACTAGTTTGCCTAAATCGAGCCCTAAAATGGGTATTTTGGCTCCGAAGTGACTCTAGCCAAGTTCATGTGATCCTAAATCAGTATTTGAACATATAATACATTAATATAATTCGTAGGGACTCATTTTGAGCTCCAACAACACTTAAAAACTAACCTCGCGCAAAAACTAAGTCTTTATAACTAGTTTGTCTAAATCGAGCCCTAAAATGGGTATTTTGAGCTCCAAGAACACTTAAAAACTCACCTCGCGCAAAAACTAAGTCCTTATAACAAGTTTTGTCTTAATCGAGCTTTTAAACAGGTTTTTTGGTTCCGAAGTGACTCTCGCAAACTTCTTTTGATCCTAAATGAGCATTTGAACGTATAATATATTATAATAAGTCTTAGAGACTCGTTTAGTTCTCCAACAAGCCTTATATGGTCACTTCGCGCAAAAACTAAGTCTTTGTAACTAGTTTTCCCTAATCGAGCCTTTAGATGGGTGTTTGGCTCCGAAGTGAATCTAGCGAAGTTGTTTAGGTCCTAAATGTGTATTTTAATATAATATATTATAATAAGTCTTAAAGACTCATTTTGAGCTCCAACAACACTTAAAAACTCACCTCGCGTAAAAACTAAGTCCTTATAACTAGTTTTGCCTAAATCGAGCCTTGAAACAGGGTTTTTTGGTTCGAAGTGACTATAGCAAACATGTTTTTATCCTAAATGAGTATTTGAACGCATAATATATTATAATAAGTCTTAGAGACTCGTTTGGTGCTCCAACAAGCCTTATAAGGTCACTTCGCGCAAAAACTAAGTCTTTGAAACTAGTTTCCCTAAATCGAGCCTTTAGATTGGTTTTTGGCTCCGAAGTGAATCTAGCGAGGTTGTTTAGGTCCTAAATGTGTATTTTAATATAATATATTATAATAAGTCTTAGTGACTCATTTTGAGCTCCAACGACACTTAAAAACTCACCTCGCGCAAAAACTAAGTCCTTATAACTAGTTTGCCTAAATCGAGCCCTAAAATGGGTATTTTGGGTCCGAAATGACTCTAGTCAAGTTCATGTGATCCTAAATCAGTATTTGAACATATAATACATTAATATAATTCGTAGGGACTCATTTTGAGCTCCAACAACACTTAAAAACTAACCTCGCGCAAAAACTAAGTCTTTATTACTCGTTTGTCTAAATCGAGCCCTAAAATGGGTATTTTGAGCTCCAAGAACACTTAAAAACTCACCTCGCGCAAAAACTAAGTCCTTATAACAAGTTTTGTCTTAATCGAGCTTTTAAACGGGTTTTTTGGTTCCGAAGTGACTCTCGCAAACTTCTTTTGATCCTAAATGAGCATTTGAACGTATAATATATTATAATAAGTCTTAGAGACTCGTTTAGTTCTCCAACAAGCCTTATATGGTAACTTTGCGCAAAAACTAAGTCTTTGTAACTAGTTTTCCCGAATCGAGCATTTAGATGGGTGTTTGGCTCCGAAGTGAATCTAGCGAAGTTGTTTAGGTCCTAAATGTGTATTTTAATATAATATATTATAATAAGTCTTAAAGACTCATTTTGAGCTCCAACAACACTTAAAAACTCACCTCGCGTAAAAACTAAGTCCTTATAACTAGTTTTGCCTAAATCGAGCTTTTAAACGGGTTTTTTGGTTTCGAAGTGACTATAGCAAACATGTTTTGATCCTAAATGAGTATTTGAACGCATAATATATTATAGTAAGTCTTAGAGACTCGTTTGGTGCTCCAACAAGCCTTATAAGGTCACTTCGCGTAAAAACTAAGTCTTTGAACCTAGTTTTCCCTAAATCGAGCCTTTAGATTGGTTTTTTTGCTCCGAAGTGAATCTAGCGGGGTTGTTTAGGTCCTAAATGTGTATTTTAATATAATATATTATAATAAGTCTTAGTGACTCATTTTGAGCTCCAACGACACTTAAAAACTCACCTCGCACAAAAACTAAGTCCTTATAACTAGTTTGCCTAAATCGAGCCCTAAAATGGGTATTTTGGCTCCGAAATGACTCTAGCCAAGTTCATGTGATCCTAAATCAGTATTTGAACATATAATACATTAATATAATTCGTAGGGACTCATTTTGAGCTCCAACAACACTTAAAAACTAACCTCGCGCAAAAACTAAGTCTTTATAACTAGTTTGTCTAAATCGAGCCCTAAAATGGGTATTTTGAACTCCAAGAACACTTAAAAACTCACCTTTCGCAAAAACTAAGTCCTTATAACAAGTTTTGTCTTAATCGAGCTTTTAAACGGGTTTTTTGGCTCAGAAGTGACTCTCGCAAACTTGTTTTGATCCTAAATGAGTATTTGAACGTATAATATATTAGAATAAGTCTTAGAGACTCGTTTAGTTCTCCAACAAGCCTTATAAGGTCACTTCGCGCAAAAACTAAGTCTTTGTAACTAGTTTTCCCTAAATCGAGCCTTTAGATGGGTGTTTGGCTCCGAAGTGAATCTAGCGAAGTTGTTTAGGTCCTAAATGTGTAATTTAATATAATATATTATAATAAGTCTTAAAGACTCATTTTGAGCTCCAACAACACTTAAAAACTCACCTCGCGTAAAAACTAAGTCCTTATAACTAGTTTTCCCTAAATCGAGCTTTTAAACGGCTTTTTTGGTTTCGAAGTGACTATAGCAAACATGTTTTGATCCTAAATGAGTATTTGAACGCATAATATATTATAATAAGTCTTAGAGACTCGTTTGGTGCTCCAACAAGCCTTATAAGGTCACTTCGCGCAAAAACTAAGTCTTTGAACCTAGTTTTCCCTAAATCGAGCCTTTAGATGGGTGTTTGGCTCCGAAGTGAATCTAGCGAAGTTGTTTAGGTCCTAAATGTGTATTTTAATATAATATATTATAATAAGTCTTAAAGACTCATTTTGAGCTCCAACAACACTTAAAAACTCACCTCGCGTAAAAACTAAGTCCTTATAACTAGTTTTCCTAAATCGAGCTTTTAAACGGCTTTTTTGGTTTCGAAGTGACTATAGCAAACATGTTTTGATCCTAAATGAGTATTTGAACGCATACTATATTATAATAAGTCTTAGAGACTCGTTTGGTGCTCCAACAAGCCTTATAAGGTCACTTCGCGCAAAAACTAAGTCTTTGAACCTAGTTTTCCCTAAATCGAGCCTTTAGATGGGTGTTTGGCTCCGAAGTGAATCTAGCGAAGTTGTTTAGGTCCTAAATGTGTATTTTAATATAATATATTATAATAAGTCTTAAAGACTCATTTTGAGCTCCAACAACACTTAAAAACTCACCTCGCGTAAAAACTAAGTCCTTATAACTAGTTTTGCCTAAATCGAGCTTTTAAACAGGTTTTTTGGTTTCGAAGTGACTATTGCAAACATGTTTTGATCCTAAATGAGTATTTGAACGCATAATATATTATAATAAGTCTTAGAGACTCGTTTGGTGCTCCAACAAGCCTTATAAGGTCACTTCGCGTAAAAACTAAGTCTTTGAACCTAGTTTTCCCTAAATCGAGCCTTTAGATTGGTTTTTGGCTCCGAAGTGAATCTAGCGAGGTTGTTTAGGTCCTAAATGTGTATTTTAATATAATATATTATAATAAGTCTTAGTGACTCATTTTGAGCTCCAACGACACTTAAAAACTCACCTCGCGCAAAAACTAAGTCCTTATAACTAGTTTGCCTAAATCGAGCCCTAAAATGGGTATTTTGGCTCCGAAATGACTCTAGCCAAGTTCATGTGATCCCAAATCAGTATTTGAACATATAATACATTAATATAATTCGTAGGGACTCATTTTGAGCTCCAACAACACTTAAAAACTAACCTCGCGCAAAAACTAAGTCTTTATAACTAGTTTGTCTAAATCGAGCCCTAAAATGGGTATTTGAGCTCCAAGAACACTTAAAAACTCACCTCGCGCAAAAACTAAGTCCTTATAACAAGTTTTGTCTTAATCGAGCTTTTAAACAGGTTTTTTGGTTCCGAAGTGACTCTCGCAAACTTCTTTTGATCCTAAATGAGCATTTGAACGTATAATATATTATATAAGTCTTAGAGACTCGTTTAGTTCTCCAACAAGCCTTATATGGTCACTTCGCGCAAAAACTAAGTCTTTGTAACTAGTTTTCCCTAATCGAGCCTTTAGATGGGTGTTTGGCTCCGAAGTGAATCTAGCGAAGTTGTTTAGGTCCTAAATGTGTATTTTAATATAATATATTATAATAAGTCTTAAAGACTCATTTTGAGCTCCAACAACACTTAAAAACTCACCTCGCGTAAAAACTAAGTCCTTATAACTAGTTTTGCCAAAATCGAGCTTTTAAACAGGTTTTTTGGTTTCGAAGTGACTATAGCAAATATGTTTTTATCCTCAATGAGTATTTGAACGCATAATATATTATAATAAGTCTTAGAGACTCGTTTGGTGCTCCAACAAGCCTTATAAGGTCACTTCGCGTAAAAAATAAGTCTTTGAAACTAGTTTTCCCTAAATCGAGCCTTTAGATTGGTTTTTGGCTCCGAAGTGAATCTAGCGAGGTTGTTTAGGTCGTAAATGTGTATTTTAATATAATATATTATAATAAGTCTTAGTGACTCATTTTGAGCTCCAACGACACTTAAAAACTCACCTCGCGCAAAAACTAAGTCCTTATAACTAGTTTGCCTAAATCGAGCCCTAAAATGGATATTTTGGCTCCGAAATGACTCTAGCCAAGTTCATGTGATCCTAAATCAGTATTTGAACATATAATACATTAATATAATTCGTAGGGACTCATTTTGAGCTCCAACAACACTTAAAAACTAACCTCGCGCAAAAACTAAGTCTTTATAACTAGTTTGTCTAAATCGAGCCCTAAAATGGGTATTTTGAACTCCAAGAACACTTAAAAACTCACCTTTCGCAAAAACTAAGTCCTTATAACAAGTTTTGTCTTAATCGAGCTTTTAAACGGGTTTTTTGGCTCAGAAGTGACTCTCGCAAACTTGTTTTGATCCTAAATGAGTATTTGAACGTATAATATATTAGAATAAGTCTTAGAGACTCGTTTAGTTCTCCAACAAGCCTTATAAGGTCACTTCGCGCAAAAACTAAGTCTTTGTAACTAGTTTTCCCTAAATCGAGCCTTTAGATGGGTGTTTGGCTCCGAAGTGAATCTAGCGAAGTTGTTTAGGTCCTAAATGTGTAATTTAATATAATATATTATAATAAGTCTTAAAGACTCATTTTGAGCTCCAACAACACTTAAAAACTCACCTCGCGTAAAAACTAAGTCCTTATAACTAGTTTTCCCTAAATCGAGCTTTTAAACGGCTTTTTTGGTTTCGAAGTGACTATAGCAAACATGTTTTGATCCTAAATGAGTATTTGAACGCATAATATATTATAATAAGTCTTAGAGACTCGTTTGGTGCTCCAACAAGCCTTATAAGGTCACTTCGCGCAAAAACTAAGTCTTTGAACCTAGTTTTCCCTAAATCGAGCCTTTAGATGGGTGTTTGGCTCCGAAGTGAATCTAGCGAAGTTGTTTAGGTCTCAAATGTGTATTTTAATATAATATATTATAATAAGTCTTAAAGACTCATTTTGAGCTCCAACAACACTTAAAAACTCACCTCGCGTAAAAACTAAGTCCTTATAACTAGTTTTGCCTAAATCGAGCTTTTAAACAGGTTTTTTGGTTTCGAAGTGACTATAGCAAACATGTTTTGATCCTAAATGAGTATTTGAACGCATAATATATTATAATAAGTCTTAGAGACTCGTTTGGTGCTCCAACAAGCCTTATAAGGTCACTTCGCGTAAAAAATAAGTCTTTGAAACTAGTTTTCCCTAAATCGAGCCTTTAGATTGGTTTTTGGCTCCGAAGTGAATCTAGCGAGGTTGTTTAGGTCCTAAATGTGTATTTTAATATAATATATTATAATAAGTCTTAGTGACTCATTTTGAGCTCCAACGACACTTAAAAACTCACCTCGCGCAAAAACTAAGTCCTTATAACTAGTTTGCCTAAATCGAGCCCTAAAATGGTATTTTGGCTCCGAAATGACTCTAGCCAAGTTCATGTGATCCCAAATCAGTATTTGAACATATAATACATTAATATAATTCGTAGGGACTCATTTTGAGCTCCAACAACACTTAAAAACTAACCTCGCGCAAAAACTAAGTCTTTATAACTAGTTTGTCTAAATCGAGCCCTAAAATGGGTATTTTGAGCTCCAAGAACACTTAAAAACTCACCTCGCGCAAAAACTAAGTCCTTATAACAAGTTTTGTCTTAATCGAGCTTTTAAACAGGTTTTTTGGTTCCGAAGTGACTCTCGCAAACTTCTTTTGATCCTAAATGAGCATTTGAACGTATAATATATTATAATAAGTCTTAGAGACTCGTTTAGTTCTCCAACAAGCCTTATATGGTCACTTCGCGCAAAAACTAAGTCTTTGTAACTAGTTTTCCCTAATCGAGCCTTTAGATGGGTGTTTGGCTCCGAAGTGAATCTAGCGAAGTTGTTTAGGTCCTAAATGTGTATTTTAATATAATATATTATAATAAGTCTTAAAGACTCATTTTGAGCTCCAACTACACTTAAAAACTCACCTCGCGTAAAAACTAAGTCCTTATAACTAGTTTTGCCAAAATCGAGCTTTTAAACAGGTTTTTTGGTTTCGAAGTGACTATAGCAAATATGTTTTTATCCTCAATGAGTATTTGAACGCATAATATATTATAATAAGTCTTAGAGACTCGTTTGGTGCTCCAACAAGCCTTATAAGGTCACTTCGCGTAAAAAATAAGTCTTTGAAACTAGTTTTCCCTAAATCGAGCCTTTAGATTGGTTTTTGGCTCCGAAGTGAATCTAGCGAGGTTGTTTAGGTCCTAAATGTGTATTTTAATATAATATATTATAATAAGTCTTAGTGACTCATTTTGAGCTCCAACGACACTTAAAAACTCACCTCGCGCAAAAACTAAGTCCTTATAACTAGTTTGCCTAAATCGAGCCCTAAAATGGGTATTTTGGCTCCGAAATGACTCTAGCCAAGTTCATGTGATCCTAAATCAGTATTTGAACATATAATACATTAATATAATTCGTAGGGACTCATTTTGAGCTCCAACAACACTTAAAAACTAACCTCGAGCAAAAACTAAGTCTTTATAACTAGTTTGTCTAAATCGAGCCCTAAAATGGGTATTTTGAACTCCAAGAACACTTAAAAACTCACCTTTCGCAAAAACTAAGTCCTTATAACAAGTTTTGTCTTAATCGAGCTTTTAAACGGGTTTTTTGGCTCAGAAGTGACTCTCGCAAACTTGTTTTGATCCTAAATGAGTATTTGAACGTATAATATATTAGAATAAGTCTTAGAGACTCGTTTAGTTCTCCAACAAGCCTTATAAGGTCACTTCGCGCAAAAACTAAGTCTTTGTAACTAGTTTTCCCTAAATCGAGCCTTTAGATGGGTGTTTGGCTCCGAAGTGAATCTAGCGAAGTTGTTTAGGTCCTAAATGTGTAATTTAATATAATATATTATAATAAGTCTTAAAGACTCATTTTGAGCTCCAACAACACTTAAAAACTCACCTCGCGTAAAAACTAAGTCCTTATAACTAGTTTTCCCTAAATCGAGCTTTTAAACGGCTTTTTTGGTTTCGAAGTGACTATAGCAAACATGTTTTGATCCTAAATGAGTATTTGAACGCATAATATATTATAATAAGTCTTAGAGACTCGTTTGGTGCTCCAACAAGCCTTATAAGGTCACTTCGCGCAAAAACTAAGTCTTTGAACCTAGTTTTCCCTAAATCGAGCCTTTAGATGGGTGTTTGGCTCCGAAGTGAATCTAGCGATGTTGTTTAGGTCCTAAATGTGTATTTTAATATAATATATTATAATAAGTCTTAAAGACTCATTTTGAGCTCCAACAACACTTAAAAACTCACCTCGCGTAAAAACTAAGTCCTTCTAACTAGTTTTCCCTAAATCGAGCTTTTAAACGGCTTTTTTGGTTTCGAAGTGACTATAGCAAACATGTTTTGATCCTAAATAAGTATTTGAACGCATAATATATTATAATAAGTCTTAGAGACTCGTTTGGTGCTCCAACAAGCCTTATAAGGTCACTTCGCGCAAAAACTAAGTCTTTGAACCTAGTTTTCCCTAAATCGAGCCTTTAGATGGGTGTTTGGCTCCGAAGTGAATCTAGCGAAGTTGTTTAGGTCCTAAATGTGTATTTTAATATAATATATTATAATAAGTCTTAAAGACTCATTTTGAGCTCCAACAACACTTAAAAACTCACCTCGCGTAAAAACTAAGTCCTTATAACTAGTTTTGCCTAAATCGAGCTTTTAAACAGGTTTTTTGGTTTCGAAGTGACTATAGCAAACATGTTTTTATCCTAAATGAGTATTTGAACGCATAATATATTATAATAAGTCTTAGAGACTCGTTTGGTGCTCCAACAAGCCTTATAAGGTCACTTCGCGTAAAAAATAAGTCTTTGAAACTAGTTTTCCCTAAATCGAGCCTTTAGATTGGTTTTTGGCTCCGAAGTGAATCTAGCGAGGTTGTTTAGGTCCTAAATGTGTATTCTAATATAATATATTATAATAAGTCTTAGTGACTCATTTTGAGCTCCAACGACACTTAAAAACTCACCTCGCGCAAAAACTAAGTCCTTATAACTAGTTTGCCTAAATCGAGCCCTAAAATGGGTATTTTGGCTCCGAAATGACTCTAGCCAAGTTCATGTGATCCTAAATCAGTATTTGAACATATAATACATTAATATAATTCCTAGGGACTCATTTTGAGCTCCAACAACACTTAAAAACTAACCTCGCGCAAAAACTAAGTCTTTATAACTAGTTTGTCTAAATCGAGCCCTAAAATAGGTATTTTGAACTCCAAGAACACTTAAAAACTCACCTTTCGCAAAAACTAAGTCCTTATAACAAGTTTTGTCTTAATCGAGCTTTTAAACGGGTTTTTTGGTTCAGAAGTGACTCTCGCAAACTTGTTTTGATCCTAAATGAGTATTTGAACGTATAATATATTAGAATAAGTCTTAGAGACTCGTTTAGTTCTCCAACAAGCCTTATAAGGTCACTTCGCGCAAAAACTAAGTCTTTGTAACTAGTTTTCCCTAAATCGAGCCTTTAGATGGGTGTTTGGCTCTGAAGTGAATCTAGCGAAGTTGTTTAGGTCCTAAATGTGTAATTTAATATAATATATTATAATAAGTCTTAAAGACTCATTTTGAGCTCCAACAACACTTAAAAACTCACCTCGCGTAAAAACTAAGTCCTTATAACTAGTTTTCCCTAAATCGAGCTTTTAAACGGCTTTTTTGGTTTCGAAGTGACTATAGCAAACATGTTTTGATCCTAAATGAGTATTTGAACGCATAATATATTATAATAAGTCTTAGAGACTCGTTTGGTGCTCCAACAAGCCTTATAAGGTCACTTCGCGCAAAAACTAAGTCTTTGAACCTAGTTTTCCCTAAATCGAGCCTTTGATGGGTGTTTGGCTCCGAAGTGAATCTAGCGAAGTTGTTTAGGTCCTAAATGTGTATTTTAATATAATATATTATAATAAGTCTTAAAGACTCATTTTGAGCTCCAACAACACTTAAAAACTCACCTCGCGTAAAAACTAAGTCCTTATAACTAGTTTTGCCTAAATCGAGCTTTTAAACAGGTTTTTTGGTTTCGAAGTGACTATAGCAAACATGTTTTGATCCTAAATGAGTATTTGAACGCATAATATATTATAATAAGTCTTAGAGACTCGTTTGGTGCTCCAACAAGCCTTATAAGGTCACTTCGCGTAAAAAATAAGTCTTTGAAACTAGTTTTCCCTAAATCGAGCCTTTAGATTGGTTTTTGGCTCCGAAGTGAATCTAGCGAGGTTGTTTAGGTCCTAAATGTGTATTTTAATATAATATATTATAATAAGTCTTAGTGACTCATTTTGAGCTCCAACGACACTTAAAAACTCACCTCGCGCAAAAACTAAGTCCTTATAACTAGTTTGCCTAAATCGAGCCCTAAAATGGGTATTTTGGCTCCGAAATGACTCTAGCCAAGTTCATGTGATCCTAAATCAGTATTTGAACATATAATACATTAATATAATTCGTAGGGACTCATTTTGAGCTCCAACAACACTTAAAAACTAACCTCGCGCAAAAACTAAGTCTTTATAACTAGTTTGTCTAAATCGAGCCCTAAAATGGGTATTTTGAACTCCAAGAACACTTAAAAACTCACCTTTCGCAAAAACTAAGTCCTTATAACAAGTTTTGTCTTAATCGAGCTTTTAAACGGGTTTTTTGGTTCAGAAGTGACTCTCGCAAACTTGTTTTGATCCTAAATGAGTATTTGAACGTATAATATATTAGAATAAGTCTTAGAGACTCGTTTAGTTCTCCAACAAGCCTTATAAGGTCACTTCGCGCAAAAACTAAGTCTTTGTAACTAGTTTTCCCTAAATCGAGCCTTTAGATGGGTGTTTGGCTCCGAAGTGAATCTAGCGAAGTTGTTTAGGTCCTAAATGTATAATTTAATATAATATATTATAATAAGTCTTAAAGACTCATTTTGAGCTCCAACAACACTTAAAAACTCACCTCGCGTAAAAACTAAGTCCTTATAACTAGTTTTCCCTAAATCGAGCTTTTAAACGGCTTTTTTGGTTTCGAAGTGACTATAGCAAACATGTTTTGATCCTAAATGAGTATTTGAACGCATAATATATTATAATAAGTCTTAGAGACTCGTTTGGTGCTCCAACAAGCCTTATAAGGTCACTTCGCGCAAAAACTAAGTCTTTGAACCTAGTTTTCCCTAAATCGAGCCTTTAGATGGGTGTTTGGCTCCGAAGTGAATCTAGCGAAGTTGTTTAGGTCCTAAATGTGTATTTTAATATAATATATTATAATAAGTCTTAAAGACCCATTTTGAGCTCCAACAACACTTAAAAACTCACCTCGCGTAAAAACTAAGTCCTTATAACTAGTTTTGCCTAAATCGAGCTTTTAAACAAGTTTTTTGGTTTCGAAGTGACTATAGCAAACATGTTTTGATCCTAAATGAGTATTTGAACGCATAATATATTATAATAAGTCTTAGAGACTCGTTTGGTGCTCCAACAAGCCTTATAAGGTCACTTCGCGTAAAAAATAAGTCTTTGAAACTAGTTTTCCCTAAATCGAGCCTTTAGATTGGTTTTTGGCTCCGAAGTGAATCTAGCGAGGTTGTTTAGGTCCTAAATGTGTATTTTAATATAATATATTATAATAAGTCTTAGTGACTCATTTTGAGCTCCAACGACACTTAAAAACTCACTTCGCGCAAAAACTAAGTCCTTATAACTAGTTTGCCTAAATCGAGCCCTAAAATGGGTATTTTGGCTCCGAAATGACTCTAGCCAAGTTCATGTGATCCTAAATCAGTATTTGAACATATAATACATTAATATAATTCGTAGGGACTCATTTTGAGCTCCAACAACACTTAAAAACTAACCTCGCGCAAAAACTAAGTCTTTATAACTAGTTTGTCTAAATCGAGCCCTAAAATGGGTATTTTGAACTCCAAGAACACTTAAAAACTCACCTTTCGCAAAAACTAAGTCCTTATAACAAGTTTTGTCTTAATCGAGCTTTTAAACGGGTTTTTTGGTTCAGAAGTGACTCTCGCAATCTTGTTTTGATCCTAAATGAGTATTTGAACGTATAATATATTAGAATAAGTCTTAGAGACTCGTTTAGTTCTCCAACAAGCCTTATAAGGTCACTTCGCGCAAAAACTAAGTCTTTGTAACTAGTTTTCCCTAAATCGAGCCTTTAGATGGGTGTTTGGCTCCGAAGTGAATCTAGCGAAGTTGTTTAGGTCCTAAATGTGTAATTTAATATAATATATTATAATAAGTCTTAAAGACTCATTTTGAGCTCCAACAACACTTAAAAACTCACCTCGCGTAAAAACTAAGTCCTTATAACTAGTTTTCCCTAAATCGAGCTTTTAAACGGCTTTTTTGGTTTCGAAGTGACTATAGCAAACATGTTTTGATCCTAAATGAGTATTTGAACGCATAATATATTATAATAAGTCTTAGAGACTCGTTTGGTGCTCCAACAAGCCTTATAAGGTCACTTCGCGCAAAAACTAAGTCTTTGAAACTAGTTTTCCCTAAATCGAGCCTTTAGATTGGTTTTTGGCTCCGAAGTGAATCTAGCGAGGTTGTTTAGGTCCTAAATGTGTATTTTAATATAATATATTATAATAAGTCTTAGTGACTCATTTTGAGCTCCAACGACACTTAAAAACTCACCTCGCGCAAAAACTAAGTCCTTATAACTAGTTTGCCTAAATCGAGCCCTAAAATGGGTATTTTGGCTCCGAAATGACTCTAGCCAAGTTCATGTGATCCCAAATCAGTATTTGAACATATAATACATTAATATAATTCGTAGGGACTCATTTTGAGCTCCAAAAAAACTTAAAAACTAACCTCGCGCAAAAACTAAGTCTTTATAACTAGTTTGTCAAAATCGAGCCCTAAAATGGGTATTTTGAGCTCCAAGAACACTTAAAAACTCACCTCGCGCAAAAACTAAGTCCTTATAACAAGTTTTGTCTTAATCGAGCTTTTAAACGGGTTATTTGGTTCCGAAGTGACTCTCGCAAACTTCTTTTGATCCTAAATGAGCATTTGAACGTATAATATATTATAATAAGTCTTAGAGACTCGTTTAGTTCTCCAACAAGCCTTATATGGTCACTTCGAGCAAAAACTATGTCTTTGTAACTAGTTTTCCCTAATCGAGCCTTTAGATGGGTGTTTGGCTCCGAAGTGAATCTAGCGAAGTTGTTTAGGTCCTAAATGTGTATTTTAAAATAATATATTATAATAAGTCTTAAAGACTCATTTTGAGCTCCAACAACACTTAAAAACTCACCTCGCGTAAAAACTAAGTCCTTATAACTAGTTTTGCCTAAATCGAGCTTTTAAACGGGTTTTTTGGTTTCGAAGTGACTATAGCAAACATGTTTTGATCCTAAATGAGTATTTGAACGCATAATATATTATAATAAGTCTTAGAGACTCGTTTGGTGCTCCAACAAGCCTTATAAGGTCACTTCGCGTAAAAAATAAGTCTTTGAAACTAGTTTTCCCTAAATCGAGCCTTTAGATTGGTTTTTGGCTCCGAAGTGAATCTAGCGAGGTTGTTTAGGTCCTAAATGTGTATTTTAATATAATATATTATAATAAGTCTTAGTGACTCATTTTGAGCTCCAACGACACTTAAAAACTCACCTCGCGCAAAAACTAAGTCCTTATAACTAGTTTGCCTAAATCGAGCCCTAAAATGGGTATTTTGGCTCCGAAATGACTCTAGCCAAGTTCATGTGATCCCAAATCAGTATTTGAACATATAATACATTAATATAATTCGTAGGGACTCATTTTGAGCTCCAACAACACTTAAAAACTAACCTCGCGCAAAAACTAAGTCTTTATAACTAGTTTGTCTAAATCGAGCCCTAAAATGGGTATTTTGAGCTCCAAGAACACTTAAAAACTCACCTCGCGCAAAAACTAAGTCCTTATAACAAGTTTTGTCTTAATCGAGCTTTTAAACAGGTTTTTTGGTTCCGAAGTGACTCTCGCAAACTTCTTTTGATCCTAAATGAGCATTTGAACGTATAATATATTATAATAAGTCTTAGAGACTCGTTTAGTTCTCCAACAAGCCTTATATGGTCACTTCGCGCAAAAACTAAGTCTTTGTAACTAGTTTTCCCTAATCGAGCCTTTAGATGGGTGTTTGGCTCCGAAGTGAATCTAACGAAGTTGTTTAGGTCCTAAATGTGTATTTTAATATAATATATTATAATAAGTCTTAAAGACTCATTTTGAGCTCCAACAACACTTAAAAACTCACCTCTCCTAAAAACTAAGTCCTTATAACTAGTTTTCCCTAAATCGAGCTTTTAAACGGGTTTTTTGGTTTCGAAGTGACTATAGCAAACATGTTTTGATCCTAATGAGTATTTGAACGCATAATATATTATAATAAGTCTTAGAGACTCGTTTGGTGCTCCAACAAGCCTTATAAGGTCACTTCGCGTAAAAAATAAGTCTTTGAAACTAGTTTTCCCTAAATCGAGCCTTTAGATTGGTTTTTGGCTCCGAAGTGAATCTAGCGAGGTTGTTTAGGTCCTAAATTTGTATTTTAATATAATATATTATAATAAGTCTTAGTGACTCATTTTGAGCTCCAACGACACTTAAAAACTCACCTCGCGCAAAAACTAAGTCCTTATAACTTGTTTGCCTAAATCGAGCCCTAAAATGGGTATTTTGGCTCCGAAATGACTCTAGCCAAGTTCATGTGATCCCAAATCAGTATTTGAACATATAATACATTAATGTAATTCGTAGGGACTCATTTTGAGCTCCAACAACACTTAAAAACTAACCTCGCGCAAAAACTAAGTCTTTATAACTAGTTTGTCTAAATCGAGCCCTAAAATGGGTATTTTGAGCTCCAAGAACACTTAAAAACTCACCTCGCGCAAAAACTAAGTCCTTATAACAAGTTTTGTCTTAATCGAGCTTTTAAACAGGTTTTTTGGTTCCGAAGTGACTCTCGCAAACTTCTTTTGATCCTAAATGAGCATTTGAACGTATAATATATTATAATAAGTCTTAGAGATTCGTTTAGTTCTCCAACAAGCCTTATATGGTCACTTCGCGCAAAAACTAAGTCTTTGTAACTAGTTTTCCCTAATCGAGCCTTTAGATGGGTGTTTGGCTCCGAAGTTAATCTAACGAAGTTGTTTAGGTCCTAAATGTGTATTTTAATATAATATATTATAATAAGTCTTAAAGACTCATTTTGAGCTCCAACAACACTTAAAAACTCACCTCTCCTAAAAACTAAGTCCTTATAACTAGTTTTCCCTAAATCGAGCTTTTAAACGGGTTTTTTGGTTTCGAAGTGACTATAGCAAACATGTTTTGATCCTAAATGAGTATTTGAACGCATAATATATTATAATAAGTCTTAGAGACTCGTTGGTGCTCCAACAAGCCTTATAAGGTCACTTCGCGTAAAAAATAAGTCTTTGAAACTAGTTTTCCCTAAATCGAGCCTTTAGATTGGTTTTTGGCTCCGAAGTGAATCTAGCGAGGTTGTTTAGGTCCTAAATTTGTATTTTAATATAATATATTATAATAAGTCTTAGTGACTCATTTTGAGCTCCAACGACACTTAAAAACTCACCTCGCGCAAAAACTAAGTCCTTATAACTAGTTTGCCTAAATCGAGCCCTAAAATGGGTATTTTGGCTCCGAAATGACTCTAGCCAAGTTCATGTGATCCTAAATCAGTACTTGAACATATAATACATTAATATAATTCGTAGGGACTCATTTTGAGCTCCAACAACACTTAAAAACTAACCTCGCGCAAAAACTAAGTTCTTATAACTAGTTTGTCTAAATCGAGCCCTAAAATGGGTATTTTGAGCTCCAAGAACACTTAAAAACTCACCTCGCGCGAAAACTAAGTCCTTATAACAAGTTTTGTCTTAATCGAGCTTTTAAACGGGTTTTTTGGTTCCGACGTGACTCTCGCAAACTTGTTTTGATCCGAAATAAGCATTTGAACGTATAATATATTATAATAAGTCTTAGAGACTCGTTTAGTTCTCCAACAAGCCTTATATGGTCACTTCGCGCAAAAACTAAGTCTTTGTAACTAGTTTTCCCTAATCGAGCCTTGAGATGGGTGTTTGGCTCCGAAGTGAATCTAACGAAGTTGTTTAGGTCCTAAATGTGTATTTTAATATAATATATTATAATAAGTCTTAAAGACTCATTTTGAGCTCCAACAACACTTAAAAACTCACCTGTCCTAAAAACTAAGTCCTTATAACTAGTTTTCCCTAAATCGAGCTTTTAAACGGGTTTTTTGGTTTCGAAGTGACTATAGCAAACATGTTTTGATCCTAAATGAGTATTTGAACGCATAATATATTATAATAAGTCTTAGAGACTCGTTTGGTGCTCCAACAAGCCTTATAAGGTCACTTCGCGTAAAAAATAAGTCTTTGAAACTAGTTTTCCCTAAATCGAGCCTTTAGATTGGTTTTTGGCTCCGAAGTGAATCTAGCGAGGTTGTTTAGGTCCTAAATTTGTATTTTAATATAATATATTATAATAAGTCTTAGTGACTCATTTTGAGCTCCAACGACACTTAAAAACTCACCTCGCGTAAAAACTAAGTCCTTATAACTTGTTTGCCTAAATCGAGCCCTAAAATGGGTATTTTGGCTCCGAAATGACTCTAGCCAAGTTCATGTGATCCCAAATCAGTATTTGAACATATAATACATTAATATAATTCGTAGGGACTCATTTTGAGCTCCAACAACACTTAAAAATTAACCTCGCGCAAAAACTAAGTCTTTATAACTAGTTTGTCTAAATCGAGCCCTAAAATGGGTATTTTGAGCTCCAAGAACACTTAAAAACTCACCTCGCGCAAAAACTAAGTCCTTATAACAAGTTTTGTCTTAATCGAGCTTTTAAGCAGGTTTTTTGGTTCCGAAGTGACTCTCGCAAACTTCTTTTGATCCTAAATGAGCATTTGAACGTATAATATATTATAATAAGTCTTAGAGACTCGTTTAGTTCTCCAACAAGCCTTATATGGTCAATTCGCGCAAAAACTAAGTCTTTGTAACTAGTTTTCCCTAATCGAGCCTTTAGATGGGTGTTTGGCTCCGAAGTGAATCTAGCGAAGTTGTTTAGGTCCTAAATGTGTATTTTAATATAATATATTATAATAAGTCTTAAAGACTCATTTTGAGCTCCAACAACACTTAAAAACTCACCTCGCGCAAAAACTAAGTCCTTATAACAAGTTTTGTCTTAATCGAGCTTTTAAACAGGTTTTTTGGTTCCGAAGTGACTCTCGCAAACTTCTTTTGATCCTAAATGAGCATTTGAACGTATAATATATTATAATAAGTCTTAGAGACTCGTTTAGTTCTCCAACAAGCCTTATATGGTCACTTCGCGCAAAAACTAAGTCTTTGTAACTAGTTTTCCCTAATCGAGCCTTTAGATGGGTGTTTGGCTCCGAAGTTAATCTAACGAAGTTGTTTAGGTCCTAAATGTGTATTTTAATATAATATATTATAATAAGTCTTAAAGACTCATTTTGAGCTCCAACAACACTTAAAAACTCACCTCTCCTAAAAACTAAGTCCTTATAACTAGTTTTCCCTAAATCGAGCTTTTAAACGGGTTTTTTGGTTTCGAAGTGACTATAGCAAACATGTTTTGATCCTAAATGAGTATTTGAACGCATAATATATTATAATAAGTCTTAGAGACTCGTTTGGTGCTCCAACAAGCCTTATAAGGTCACTTCGCGTAAAAAATAAGTCTTTGAAACTAGTTTTCCCTAAATCGAGCCTTTAGATTGGTTTTTGGCTCCGAAGTGAATCTAGCGAGGTTGTTTAGGTCCTAAATTTGTATTTTAATATAATATATTATAATAAGTCTTAGTGACTCATTTTGAGCTCCAACGACACTTAAAAACTCACCTCGCGCAAAAACTAAGTCCTTATAACTAGTTTGCCTAAATCGAGCCCTAAAATGGGTATTTTGGCTCCGAAATGACTCTAGCCAAGTTCATGTGATCCTAAATCAGTACTTGAACATATAATACATTAATATAATTCGTAGGGACTCATTTTGAGCTCCAACAACACTTAAAAACTAACCTCGCGCAAAAACTAAGTTCTTATAACTAGTTTGTCTAAATCGAGCCCTAAAATGGGTATTTTGAGCTCCAAGAACACTTAAAAACTCACCTCGCGCGAAAACTAAGTCCTTATAACAAGTTTTGTCTTAATCGAGCTTTTAAACGGGTTTTTTGGTTCCGACGTGACTCTCGCAAACTTGTTTTGATCCGAAATAAGCATTTGAACGTATAATATATTATAATAAGTCTTAGAGACTCGTTTAGTTCTCCAACAAGCCTTATATGGTCACTTCGCGCAAAAACTAAGTCTTTGTAACTAGTTTTCCCTAATCGAGCCTTTAGATGGGTGTTTGGCTCCGAAGTGAATCTAACGAAGTTGTTTAGGTCCTAAATGTGTATTTTAATATAATATATTATAATAAGTCTTAAAGACTCATTTTGAGCTCCAACAACACTTAAAAACTCACCTGTCCTAAAAACTAAGTCCTTATAACTAGTTTTCCCTAAATCGAGCTTTTAAACGGGTTTTTTGGTTTCGAAGTGACTATAGCAAACATGTTTTGATCCTAAATGAGTATTTGAACGCATAATATATTATAATAAGTCTTAGAGACTCGTTTGGTGCTCCAACAAGCCTTATAAGGTCACTTCGCGTAAAAAATAAGTCTTTGAAACTAGTTTTCCCTAAATCGAGCCTTTAGATTGGTTTTTGGCTCCGAAGTGAATCTAGCGAGGTTGTTTAGGTCCTAAATTTGTATTTTAATATAATATATTATAATAAGTCTTAGTGACTCATTTTGAGCTCCAACGACACTTAAAAACTCACCTCGCGTAAAAACTAAGTCCTTATAACTTGTTTGCCTAAATCGAGCCCTAAAATGGGTATTTTGGCTCCGAAATGACTCTAGCCAAGTTCATGTGATCCCAAATCAGTATTTGAACATATAATACATTAATATAATTCGTAGGGACTCATTTTGAGCTCCAACAACACTTAAAAATTAACCTCGCGCAAAAACTAAGTCTTTATAACTAGTTTGTCTAAATCGAGCCCTAAAATGGGTATTTTGAGCTCCAAGAACACTTAAAAACTCACCTCGCGCAAAAACTAAGTCCTTATAACAAGTTTTGTCTTAATCGAGCTTTTAAGCAGGTTTTTTGGTTCCGAAGTGACTCTCGCAAACTTCTTTTGATCCTAAATGAGCATTTGAACGTATAATATATTATAATAAGTCTTAGAGACTCGTTTAGTTCTCCAACAAGCCTTATATGGTCAATTCGCGCAAAAACTAAGTCTTTGTAACTAGTTTTCCCTAATCGAGCCTTTAGATGGGTGTTTGGCTCCGAAGTGAATCTAGCGAAGTTGTTTAGGTCCTAAATGTGTATTTTAATATAATATATTATAATAAGTCTTAAAGACTCATTTTGAGCTCCAACAACACTTAAAAACTCACCTCGCGCAAAAACTAAGTCCTTATAACTAGTTTGCCTAAATCGAGCCCTAAAATGGGTATTTTGGCTCCGAAATGACTCTAGCCAAGTTCATGTGATCCTAAATCAGTATTTGAACATATAATACATTAATATAATTCGTAGGGACTCATTTTGAGCTCCAACAACACTTAAAAACTAACCTCGCGCAAAAACTAAGTCTTTATAACTAGTTTGTCTAAATCGAGCCCTAAAATGGGTATTTTGAACTCCAAGAACACTTAAAAACTCACCTTTCGCAAAAACTAAGTCCTTATAACAAGTTTTGTCTTAATCGAGCTTTTAAACGGGTTTTTTGGAAGTGACTCTCGCAAACTTGTTTTGATCCTAAATGAGTATTTGAACGTATAATATATTAGAATAAGTCTTAGAGACTCGTTTAGTTCTCCAACAAGCCTTATAAGGTCACTTCGCGCAAAAACTAAGTCTTTGTAACTAGTTTTCCCTAAATCGAGCCTTTAGATGAGTGTTTGGCTCCGAAGTGAATCTAGCGAAGTTGTTTAGGTCCTAAATGTGTAATTTAATATAATATATTATAATAAGTCTTAAAGACTCATTTTGAGCTCCAACAACACTTAAAAACTCACCTCGTGTAAAAACTAAGTCCTTATAACTAGTTTTCCCTAAATCGAGCTTTTAAACGGGTTTTTTGGTTTCGAAGTGACTATAGCAAACATGTTTTGATCCTAAATGAGTATTTGAACGCATAATATATTATAATAAGTCTTAGAGACTCGTTTGGTGCTCCAACAAGCCTTATAAGGTCACTTCGCGTAAAAAATAAGTCTTTGAAACTAGTTTTCCCTAAATCGAGCCTTTAGATTGGTTTTTGGCTCCGAAGTGAATCTAGCGAGGTTGTTTAGGTCCTAAATTTGTATTTTAATATAATATATTATAATAAGTCTTAGTGACTCATTTTGAGCTCCAACGACACTTAAAAACTCACCTCGCGCAAAAACTAAGTCCTTATAACTTGTTTGCCTAAATCGAGCCCTAAAATGGGTATTTTGGCTCCGAAATGACTCTAGCCAAGTTCATGTGATCCCAAATCAGTGTTTGAACATATAATACATTAATATAATTCGTAGGGACTCATTTTGAGCTCCAACAACACTTAAAAACTAACCTCGAGCAAAAACTAAGTCTTTATAACTAGTTTGTCTAAATCGAGCCCTAAAATGGGTATTTTCAACTCCAAGAACACTTAAAAACTCACCTTTCGCAAAAACTAAGTCCTTATAACAAGTTTTGTCTTAATCGAGCTTTTAAACGGGTTTTTTGGAAGTGACTCTCGCAAACTTGTTTTGATCCTAAATGAGTATTTGAACGTATAATATATTAGAATAAGTCTTAGAGACTCGTTTAGTTCTCCAACAAGCCTTATAAGGTCACTTCGCGCAAAAACTAAGTCTTTGTAACTAGTTTTCCCTAAATCGAGCCTTTAGATGAGTGTTTGGCTCCGAAGTGAATCTAGCGAAGTTGTTTAGGTCCTAAATGTGTAATTTAATATAATATATTATAATAAGTCTTAAAGACTCATTTTGAGCTCCAAAAACACTTAAAAACTCACCTCGCGTAAAAACTAAGTCCTTATAACTAGTTTTGCCTAAATCGAGCTTTTAAACGGGTTTTTTGGTTTCGAAGTGACTATAGCAAACATGTTTTGATCCTAAATGAGTATTTGAACGCATAATATATTATAATAAGTCTTAGAGACTCGTTTGGTGCTCCAACAAGCCTTATAAGGTCACTTCGCGCAAAAACTAAGTCTTTGAAACTAGTGTTCCCTAAATCGAGCCTTTAGATTGGTTTTTGGCTCCGAAGTGAATCTAGCAGGGTTGTTTAGGTCCTAAATGTGTATTTTAATATAATATATTATAATAAGTCTTAGTGACTCATTTTGAGCTCCAACGACACTTAAAAACTCACCTCGCGCAAAAACTAAGTCCTTATAACTAGTTTGCCTAAATCGAGCCCTAAAATGGGTATTTTGGCTCCGAAATGACTCTAGCCAAGTTCATGTGATCCTAAATCAGTACTTGAACATATAATACATTAATATAATTCGTAGGGACTCATTTTGAGCTCCAACAACACTTAAAAACTAACCTCGCGCAAAAACTAAGTCTTTATAACTAGTTTGTCTAAATCGAGCCCTAAAATGGGTATTTTGAGCTCCAAGAACACTTAAAAACTCACCTCGCGCAAAAACTAAGTCCTTATAACAAGTTTTGTCTTAATCGAGCTTTTAAACGGGTTTTTTGGTTCCGAAGTGACTCTCGCAAACTTCTTTTGATCCTAAATGAGCATTTGAACGTATAATATATTATAATAAGTCTTAGAGACTCGTTTAGTTCTCCAACAAGCCTTATATGGTCACTTCGAGCAAAAACTAAGTTTTTGTAACTAGTTTTCCCTAATCGAGCCTTTAGATGGGTGTTTGGCTCCGAAGTGAATCTAGCGAAGTTGTTTAGGTCCTAAATGTGTATTTTAAAATAATATATTATAATAAGTCTTAAAGACTCATTTTGAGCTCCAAAAACACTTAAAAACTCACCTCGCGTAAAAACTAAGTCCTTATAACTAGTTTTGCCTAAATCGAGCTTTTAAACGGGTTTTTTGGTTTCGAAGTGACTATAGCAAACATGTTTTGATCCTAAATGAGTATTTGAACGCATAATATATTATAATAAGTCTTAGAGACTCGTTTGGTGCTCCAACAAGCCTTATAAGGTCACTTCGCGCAAAAACTAAGTCTTTGAAACTAGTTTTCCCTAAATCGAGCCTTTAGATTGGTTTTTGGCTCCGAAGTGAATCTAGCAAGGTTGTTTAGGTCCTAAATGTGTATTTTAATATAATATATTATAATAAGTCTTAGTGACTCATTTTGAGCTCCAACGACACTTAAAAATTCACCTCGCGCAAAAACTAAGTCCTTATAACTAGTTTGCCTAAATCGAGCCCTAAAATGGGTATTTTGGCTCCGAAATGACTCTAGCCAAGTTCATGTGATCCTAAATCAGTACTTGAACATATAATACATTAATATAATTCGTAGGGACTCATTTTGAGCTCCAACAACACTTAAAAACTAACCTCGCGCAAAAACTAAGTCTTTATAACTAGTTTGTCTAAATCGAGCCCTAAAATGGGTATTTTGAGCTCCAAGAACACTTAAAAACTCACCTCGCGCGAAAACTAAGTCCTTATAACAAGTTTTGTCTTAATCGAGCTTTTAAACGGGTTTTTTGGTTCCGACGTGACTCTCGCAAACTTGTTTTGATCCTAAATAAGCATTTGAACGTATAATATATTATAATAAGTCTTAGAGACTCGTTTAGTTCTCCAACAAGCCTTATATGGTCACTTCGCGCAAAAACTAAGTCTTTGTAACTAGTTTTCCCTAATCGAGCCTTTAGATGGGTGTTTGGCTCCGAAGTGAATCTAGCGAAGTTGTTTAGGTCCTAAATGTGTATTTTAATATAATATATTATAATAAGTCTTAAAGACTCATTTTGAGCTCCAACAACACTTAAAAACTCACCTCTCCTAAAAACTAAGTCCTTATAACTAGTTTTGCCTAAATCGAGCTTTTAAACGGGTTTTTTGGTTTCGAAGTGACTATAGCAAACATGTTTTGATCCTAAATGAGTATTTGAACGCATAATATATTATAATAAGTCTTATAGACTCGTTTGGTGCTCCAACAAGCCTTATAAGGTCACTTCGCGCAAAAACTAAGTCTTTGAAACTAGTTTTCCCTAAATCGAGCCTTTAGATTGGTTTTTGGCTCCGAAGTGAATCTAGCGAGGTTGTTTAGGTCCTAAATGTATATTTTAATATAATATATTATAATAAGTCTTAGTGACTTATTTTGAGCTCCAACGACACTTAAAAACTCACCTCGCGCAAAAACTAAGTCCTTATAACTAGTTTGCCTAAATCGAGCCCTAAAATGGGTATTTTGGCTCCGAAATGACTCTAGCCAAGTTCATGTGATCCTAAATCAGTATTTGAACATATAATACATTAATATAATTCGTAGGGACTCATTTTGAGCTCCAACAACACTTAAAAACTAACCTCGCGCAAAAACTAAGTCTTCATAACTAGTTTGTCTAAATCGAGCCCTAAAATGGGTATTTTGAGCTCCAAGAACACTTAAAAACTCACCTCGCGCAAATACTAAGTCCTTATAACAAGTTTTGTCTTAATCGAGCTTTTAAACGGGTTTTTTGGTTCCGAAGTTACTCTCGCAAACTTGTTTTGATCCTAAATAAGCATTTGAACGTATAATATATTATAATAAGTCTTAGAGACTCGTTTAGTTCTCCAACAAGCCTTATATGGTCACTTCGCGCAAAAACTAAGTCTTTGTAACTAGTTTTCCCTAATCGAGCCTTTAGATGGGTGTTTGGCTCCGAAGTGAATCTAGCGAAGTTGTTTAGGTCCTAAATGTGTATTTTAATATAATATATTATAATAAGTCTTAAAGACTCATTTTGAGCTCCAACAACACTTAAAAACTCACCTCGCCTAAAAACTAAGTCCTTATAACTAGTTTTGCCTAAATCGAGCTTTTAAACGGGTTTTTTGGTTTCGAAGTGACTATAGCAAACATGTTTTGATCCTAAATGAGTATTTGAACGCATAATATATTATAATAAGTCTTATAGACTCGTTTGGTGCTCCAACAAGCCTTATAAGGTCACTTCGCGCAAAAACTAAGTCTTTGAAACTAGTTTTCCCTAAATCGAGCCTTTAGATTGGTTTTTGGCTCCGAAGTGAATCTAGCGAGGTTGTTTAGGTCTTAAATGTGTATTTTAATATAATATATTATAATAAGTCTTTATAACTAGTTTGCCTAAATCGAGCCCTAAAATGGGTATTTTGGCTCCGAAATGACTCTAGCCAAGTTCATGTGATCCCAAATCAGTATTTCAACATATAATAGATTAATATAATTCGTAGGGAGTCATTTTGAGTTCCAACAACACTTAAAAACTAACCTCGCGCAAAAACTAAGTCTTTATAACTAGTTTATCTAAATCGAGCCCTAAAATGGGTATTTTGAGCTCCAACAACACTTAAAAACTCACCTCGCGTAAAAACTAAGTCCTTATAACTAGTTTTGCATAAATCGAGCTTTTAAACGGGTTTTTTTGTTCCGAAGTGACTATAGCAAACTTGTTTTGATCCTAAATGAGTATTTGAACGCATAATATATTATAATAAGTCTTTGAGACTCGTTTGGTGCTCCAACAAGCCTTATAAGGTCACTTCGCGTAAAAACTAAGTCTTTGTAACTAGTTTTTCCTAAATCTAGCCTTTAGATGGGTTTTTGGCACCGAAGTGAATCTAGCGAAGTTGTTTCGGTCCTAAATGTGTATTTTAATATAATATATTATAATAAGTCTTAGGGACTCATTTTGAGCTCCAACGACACTTAAAAACTCACCTCGCGCAAAAACTAAGTCCTTATAACTAGTTTGCCTAAATCGAGCCCTAAAATGGGTATTTTGGCTCCTAAATGACTCTAGCCAAGTTCATGTTATCCCAAATCAGTATTTGAACATATAATACAATAATATAATTCGCAGGGACTCATTTTGAGCTCCAATAACACTTAAAAACTCACCTCAAGCAAAAACTAAGTCCTTATAACAAGTTTTGCCTTAATCGAGCTTTTAAACGGGTTTTTTTGTTCCGAAGTGACTCTCGCAAACTTGTTTTGATCCTAAATAAGCATTTGAACATATAATATATTATAATAAGTCTTAGAGACTCGTTTAGTTCTCCAACAAGCCTTATATGGTCACTTCGCGCAAAAACTAAGTCTTTGTAACTAGTTTTCCCTAATCGAGCCTTTAGATGGGTGTTTGGCTCCGAAGTGAATCTAGCGAAGTTGTTTAGGTCCTAAATGTGTATTTTAATATAATATATTATAATAAGTCTTAAAGACTCATTTTGAGCTCTAACAACACTTAAAAACTCACCTCGCCTAAAAACTAAGTCCTTATAACTAGTTTTGCCTAAATCGAGCTTTTAAACGGGTTTTTTGGTTTCGAAGTGACTATAGCAAACATGTTTTGATCCTAAATGAGTATTTGAACGCATAATATATTATAATAAGTCTTTGAGACTCGTTTGGTGCTCCAACAAGCCTTATAAGGTCACTTCGCGTAAAAACTAAGTCTTTGTAACTAGTTTTTCCTAAATCTAGCCTTTAGATGGGTTTTTGGCACCGAAGTGAATCTAGCGAAGTTGTTTCGGTCCTAAATGTGTATTTTAATATAATATATTATAATAAGTCTTAGGGACTCATTTTGAGCTCCAACGACACTTAAAAACTCACCTCGCGCAAAAACTAAGTCCTTATAACTAGTTTGCCTAAATCGAGCCCTAAAATGGGTATTTTGGCTCCTAAATGACTCTAGCCAAGTTCATGTTATCCCAAATCAGTATTTGAACATATAATACAATAATATAATTCGCAGGGACTCATTTTGAGCTCCAATAACACTTAAAAACTCACCTCGAGCAAAAACTAAGTCCTTATAACAAGTTTTGCCTTAATCGAGCTTTTAAACGGGTTTTTTTGTTCCGAAGTGACTCTCGCAAACTTCTTTTGATCCTAAATGAGTATTTGAACATATAATATATTATAATAAGTCTTAGAGACTCGTTTAGTTCTCCAACAAGCCTTATATGGTCACTTCGCGCAAAAACTAAGTCTTTGTAACTAGTTTTCCCTAATCGAGCCTTTAGATGGGTGTTTGGCTCCGAAGTGAATCTAGCGAAGTTGTTTAGGTCCTAAATGTGTATTTTAATATAATATATTATAATAAGTCTTAAAGACTCATTTTGAGCTCCAACAACACTTAAAAACTCACCTCTCCTAAAAACTAAGTCCTTATAACTAGTTTTGCCTAAATCGAGCTTTTAAACGGGTTTTTTGGTTTCGAAGTGACTATAGCAAACATGTTTTGATCCTAAATGAGTATTTGAACGCATAATATATTATAATAAGTCTTATAGACTCGTTTGGTGCTCCAACAAGCCTTATAAGGTCACTTCGCGCAAAAACTAAGTCTTTGAAACTAGTTTTCCCTAAATCGAGCCTTTAGATTGGTTTTTGGCTCCGAAGTGAATCTAGCGAGGTTGTTTAGGTCCTAAATGTATATTTTAATATAATATATTATAATAAGTCTTAGTGACTTATTTTGAGCTCCAACGACACTTAAAAACTCACCTCGCGCAAAAACTAAGTCCTTATAACTAGTTTGCCTAAATCGAGCCCTAAAATGGGTATTTTGGCTCCGAAATGACTCTAGCCAAGTTCATGTGATCCTAAATCAGTATTTGAACATATAATACATTAATATAATTCGTAGGGACTCATTTTGAGCTCCAACAACACTTAAAAACTAACCTCGCGCAAAAACTAAGTCTTCATAACTAGTTTGTCTAAATCGAGCCCTAAAATGGGTATTTTGAGCTCCAAGAACACTTAAAAACTCACCTCGCGCAAATACTAAGTCCTTATAACAAGTTTTGTCTTAATCGAGCTTTTAAACGGGTTTTTTGGTTCCGAAGTTACTCTCGCAAACTTGTTTTGATCCTAAATAAGCATTTGAACGTATAATATATTATAATAAGTCTTAGAGACTCGTTTAGTTCTCCAACAAGCCTTATATGGTCACTTCGCGCAAAAACTAAGTCTTTGTAACTAGTTTTCCCTAATCGAGCCTTTAGATGGGTGTTTGGCTCCGAAGTGAATCTAGCGAAGTTGTTTAGGTCCTAAATGTGTATTTTAATATAATATATTATAATAAGTCTTAAAGACTCATTTTGAGCTCCAACAACACTTAAAAACTCACCTCGCCTAAAAACTAAGTCCTTATAACTAGTTTTGCCTAAATCGAGCTTTTAAACGGGTTTTTTGGTTTCGAAGTGACTATAGCAAACATGTTTTGATCCTAAATGAGTATTTGAACGCATAATATATTATAATAAGTCTTATAGACTCGTTTGGTGCTCCAACAAGCCTTATAAGGTCACTTCGCGCAAAAACTAAGTCTTTGAAACTAGTTTTCCCTAAATCGAGCCTTTAGATTGGTTTTTGGCTCCGAAGTGAATCTAGCGAGGTTGTTTAGGTCTTAAATGTGTATTTTAATATAATATATTATAATAAGTCTTTATAACTAGTTTGCCTAAATCGAGCCCTAAAATGGGTATTTTGGCTCCGAAATGACTCTAGCCAAGTTCATGTGATCCCAAATCAGTATTTCAACATATAATAGATTAATATAATTCGTAGGGAGTCATTTTGAGTTCCAACAACACTTAAAAACTAACCTCGCGCAAAAACTAAGTCTTTATAACTAGTTTATCTAAATCGAGCCCTAAAATGGGTATTTTGAGCTCCAACAACACTTAAAAACTCACCTCGCGTAAAAACTAAGTCCTTATAACTAGTTTTGCATAAATCGAGCTTTTAAACGGGTTTTTTTGTTCCGAAGTGACTATAGCAAACTTGTTTTGATCCTAAATGAGTATTTGAACGCATAATATATTATAATAAGTCTTTGAGACTCGTTTGGTGCTCCAACAAGCCTTATAAGGTCACTTCGCGTAAAAACTAAGTCTTTGTAACTAGTTTTTCCTAAATCTAGCCTTTAGATGGGTTTTTGGCACCGAAGTGAATCTAGCGAAGTTGTTTCGGTCCTAAATGTGTATTTTAATATAATATATTATAATAAGTCTTAGGGACTCATTTTGAGCTCCAACGACACTTAAAAACTCACCTCGCGCAAAAACTAAGTCCTTATAACTAGTTTGCCTAAATCGAGCCCTAAAATGGGTATTTTGGCTCCTAAATGACTCTAGCCAAGTTCATGTTATCCCAAATCAGTATTTGAACATATAATACAATAATATAATTCGCAGGGACTCATTTTGAGCTCCAATAACACTTAAAAACTCACCTCAAGCAAAAACTAAGTCCTTATAACAAGTTTTGCCTTAATCGAGCTTTTAAACGGGTTTTTTTGTTCCGAAGTGACTCTCGCAAACTTGTTTTGATCCTAAATAAGCATTTGAACATATAATATATTATAATAAGTCTTAGAGACTCGTTTAGTTCTCCAACAAGCCTTATATGGTCACTTCGCGCAAAAACTAAGTCTTTGTAACTAGTTTTCCCTAATCGAGCCTTTAGATGGGTGTTTGGCTCCGAAGTGAATCTAGCGAAGTTGTTTAGGTCCTAAATGTGTATTTTAATATAATATATTATAATAAGTCTTAAAGACTCATTTTGAGCTCTAACAACACTTAAAAACTCACCTCGCCTAAAAACTAAGTCCTTATAACTAGTTTTGCCTAAATCGAGCTTTTAAACGGGTTTTTTGGTTTCGAAGTGACTATAGCAAACATGTTTTGATCCTAAATGAGTATTTGAACGCATAATATATTATAATAAGTCTTTGAGACTCGTTTGGTGCTCCAACAAGCCTTATAAGGTCACTTCGCGTAAAAACTAAGTCTTTGTAACTAGTTTTTCCTAAATCTAGCCTTTAGATGGGTTTTTGGCACCGAAGTGAATCTAGCGAAGTTGTTTCGGTCCTAAATGTGTATTTTAATATAATATATTATAATAAGTCTTAGGGACTCATTTTGAGCTCCAACGACACTTAAAAACTCACCTCGCGCAAAAACTAAGTCCTTATAACTAGTTTGCCTAAATCGAGCCCTAAAATGGGTATTTTGGCTCCTAAATGACTCTAGCCAAGTTCATGTTATCCCAAATCAGTATTTGAACATATAATACAATAATATAATTCGCAGGGACTCATTTTGAGCTCCAATAACACTTAAAAACTCACCTCGAGCAAAAACTAAGTCCTTATAACAAGTTTTGCCTTAATCGAGCTTTTAAACGGGTTTTTTTGTTCCGAAGTGACTCTCGCAAACTTCTTTTGATCCTAAATGAGTATTTGAACATATAATATATTATAATAAGTCTTAGAGACTCGTTTAGTTCTCCAACAAGCCTTATATGGTCACTTCGCGCAAAAACTAAGTCTTTGTAACTAGTTTTCCCTAATCGAGCCTTTAGATGGGTGTTTGGCTCCGAAGTGAATCTAGCGAAGTTGTTTAGGTCCTAAATGTGTATTTTAATATAATATATTATAATAAGTCTTAAAGACTCATTTTGAGCTCCAACAACACTTAAAAACTCACCTCTCCTAAAAACTAAGTCCTTATAACTAGTTTTGCCTAAATCGAGCTTTTAAACGGGTTTTTTGGTTTCGAAGTGACTATAGCAAACATGTTTTGATCCTAAATGAGTATTTGAACGCATAATATATTATAATAAGTCTTATAGACTCGTTTGGTGCTCCAACAAGCCTTATAAGGTCACTTCGCGCAAAAACTAAGTCTTTGAAACTAGTTTTCCCTAAATCGAGCCTTTAGATTGGTTTTTGGCTCCGAAGTGAATCTAGCGAGGTTGTTTAGGTCCTAAATGTATATTTTAATATAATATATTATAATAAGTCTTAGTGACTTATTTTGAGCTCCAACGACACTTAAAAACTCACCTCGCGCAAAAACTAAGTCCTTATAACTAGTTTGCCTAAATCGAGCCCTAAAATGGGTATTTTGGCTCCGAAATGACTCTAGCCAAGTTCATGTGATCCTAAATCAATATTTGAACATATAATACATTAATATAATTCGTAGGGACTCATTTGGAGCTCCAACAACACTTAAAAACTAACCTCGCGCAAAAACTAAGTCTTCATAACTAGTTTGTCTAAATCGAGCCCTAAAATGGGTATTTTGAGCTCCAAGAACACTTAAAAACTCACCTCGCGCAAAAACTAAGTCCTTATAACAAGTTTTGTCTTAATCGAGCTTTTAAACGGGTTTTTTGGTTCCGAAGTTACTCTCGCAAACTTGTTTTGATCCTAAATGAGCATTTGAACGTATAATATATTATAATAAGTCTTAGAGACTCGTTTAGTTCTCCAACAAGCCTTATATGGTCACCTCGCGCAAAAACTAAGTCTTTGTAACTAGTTTTCCCTAATCGAGCCTTTAGATGGGTGTTTGGCTCCGAAGTGAATCTAGCAAAGTTGTTTAGGTCCTAAATGTGTATTTTAATATAATATATTATAATAAGTCTTAAAGACTCATTTTGAGCTCCAACAACACTTAAAAACTCACCTCGCCTAAAAACTAAGTCCTTATAACTAGTTTTGCCTAAATCGAGCTTTTAAACGGGTTTTTTGGTTTCGAAGTGACTATAGCAAACATGTTTTGATCCTAAATGAGTATTTGAACGCATAATATATTATAATAAGTCTTATAGACTCGTTTGGTGCTCCAACAAGCCTTATAAGGTCACTTCGCGCAAAAACTAAGTCTTTGAAACTAGTTTTCCCTAAATCGAGCCTTTAGATTGGTTTTTGGCTCCGAAGTGAATCTAGCGAGGTTGTTTAGGTCCTAAATGTGTATTTTAATATAATATATTATAATAAGTCTTAGTGACTTATTTTGAGCTCCAACGACACTTAAAAACTCACCTCGCGCAAAAACTAAGTCCTTATAACTAGTTTGCCTAAATCGAGCCCTAAAATGGGTATTTTGGCTCCGAAATGACTCTAGCCAAGTTCATGTGATCCCAAATCAGTATTTGAACATATAATACATTAATATAATTCGCAGGGACTCATTTTGAGCTCCAATAACATTTTAAAACTCACCTCGCGCAAAAACTAAGTCCTTATCACAAGTTTTGCCTTAATCGAGCTTTTAAACGGGTTTTTTTGTTCCGAAGTGACTCTCGCAAACTTCTTTTGATCCTAAATGAGTATTTGAACATATAATATATTATAATAAGTCTTAGAGACTCGTTTGGTTCTCCAACAAGCCTTATAAGGTCATTTCGCGCAAAAACTAAGTCTTTGTATCTAGTTTTCCTTAAATTGAGCCTTTAGATGGGTGTTTGGCTCCGAAGTGAATCTAGCGAAGTTGTTTAGGTCCTAAATGTGTATTTTAATATAATATATTATAATAAGTCTTAGGGACTCATTTTGAGCTCCAACGACACTTAAAAACTCACCTCGCGCAAAAACTAAGTCCTTATAACTAGTTTGCCTAAATCGAGCCCTAAAATGGGTATTTTGGCTCCGAAATGACTCTAGCAAAGTTCATGTGATCCCAAATCAGTATTTGAACATATAATACATTAATATAATTCGTAGGGACTCATTTTGAGCTCCAACAACACTTAAAAACTCACCTCGCGCAAAAACTAAGTCTTTATAACTAGTTTGTCTAAATCGAGCCCTAAAATGGGTATTTTGGCGCCAAAGGGACTCTAGCCAAGTTGTTGTGATCCCAACTCAGTATTTGAACATATAATACATTAAATAATTCGTAGGGACTCATTTTGAGATCCAACAACAGTTAAAAACTCACCTCGCGTAAAAACTAAGTCCTTATAACTAGTTTTGCCTAAATCGAGCTTTTAAACGGGTTTTTTGGTTCCGAAGTGACTATAGCAAACTTATTTTGATCCTAAATGAGTATTTGAACGCATAATATATTATAATAAGTCTTAGAGAATCGTTTGGTGCTCCAACAAGCCTTATAAGGTCACTTCGCGCAAAAACTAAGTCTTTGTAACTAGTTTTCCCTAAATCGAGCCTTTAGATGGGTGTTTGGCTCCGAAGTGAATCTAGCGAAGTTGTTTAGGTCCTAAATGTGTATTTTAATATAATATATTATAATAAGTCTTAAAGACTCATTTTGAGCTCCAACAACGCTTAAAAACTCACCTCGCGTAAAAACTAAGTCCTTATAACTAGTTTTGCCTAAATCGAGCTTTTAAACGGGTTTTTTGGTTCCGAAGTGACTATAGCAAACTTATTTTGATCCTAAATGAGTATTTGAACGCATAATATATTATAATAAGTCTTAGAGAATCGTTTGGTGCTCCAACAAGCCTTATAAGGTCACTTCGCGCAAAAACTAAGTCTTCGTAACTAGTTTTCCCTAAATCGAGCCTTTAGATGGGTTTTTGGCTCCGAAGTGAATCTAGCGAAGTTGTTTAGGTCCTAAATGTGTATTTTAATATAATATATTATAATAAGTCTTAAAGACTCATTTTGAGCTCCAACAACACTTAAAAACTCACCTCAAGTAAAAACTAAGTCCTTATAACTAGTTTGCCTAAATCGAGCCCTAAAATGGGTATTTTGGCTCCGAAATGACTCTAGCCAAGTTCATGTGATCCCAAATCAGTATTTGAACATATAATACATTAATATAATTCGCAGGGACTCATTTTGAGCTCCAATAACATTTTAAAACTCACCTCGCGCAAAAACTAAGTCCTTATCACAAGTTTTGACTTAATCGAGCTTTTAAACGGGTTTTTTTGTTCCGAAGTGACTCTCGCAAACTTCTTTTGATCCTAAATGAGTATTTGAACATATAATATATTATAATAAGTCTTAGAGACTCGTTTGGTTCTCCAACAAGCCTTATAAGGTCACTTCGCGCAAAAACTAAGTCTTTGTAACTAGTTTTCCTTAAATCGAGCCTTTAGATGGGTGTTTGGCTCCGAAGTGAATCTAGCGAAGTTGTTTAGGTCCTAAATGTGTATTTTAATATAATATATTATAATAAGTCTTAGGGACTCATTTTGAGCTCCAACGACACTTAAAAACTCACCTCGCGCAAAAACTAAGTCCTTATAACTAGTTTGCCTATATCGAGCCCTAAAATGGGTATTTTGGCTCCGAAATGACTCTAGCAAAGTTCATGTGATCCCAAATCAGTATTTGAACATATAATACATTAATATAATTCGTAGGGACGCATTTTGAGCTCCAACAACACTTAAAAACTCACCTCGCGCAAAAACTAAGTCTTTATAACTAGTTTGTCTAAATCGAGCCCTAAAATGGGTATTTTGGCGCCAAAGGGACTCTAGCCAAGTTGTTGTGATCCCAACTCAGTATTTGAACATATAATACATTAATATAATTCGTAGGGACTCATTTTGAGATCCAACAACACTTAAAAACTCACCTCGCGTAAAAACTAAGTCCTTATAACTAGTTTTGCCTAAATCGAGCTTTTAAACGGGTTTTTTGGTTCCGAAGTGACTATAGCAAACTTATTTTGATCCTAAATGAGTATTTGAACGAATAATATATTATAATAAGTCTTAGAGAATCGTTTGGTGCTCCAACAAGCCTTATAAGGTCACTTCGCGCAAAAACTAAGTCTTTGTAACTAGTTTTCCCTAAATCGAGCCTTTAGATGGGTTTTTGGCTCCGAAGTGAATCTAGCGAAGTTGTTTAGGTCCTAAATGTGTATTTTAATATAATATATTATAATAAGTCTTAAAGACTCATTTTGAGCTCCAACAACACTTAAAAACTCACCTCAAGTAAAAACTAAGTCCTTATAACTAGTTTGCCTAAATCGAGCCCTAAAATGGGTATTTTGGCTCCGAAATGACTCTAGCCAAGTTCATGTGATCCCAAATCAGTATTTGAACATATAATACATTAATATAATTCGCAGGGACTCATTTTGAGCTCCAATAACATTTTAAAACTCACCTCGCGCAAAAACTAAGTCCTTATCACAAGTTTTGCCTTAATCGAGCTTTTAAACGGGTTTTTTTGTTCCGAAGTGACTCTCGCAAACTTCTTTTGATCCTAAATGAGTATTTGAACATATAATATATTATAATAAGTCTTAGAGACTCGTTTGGTTCTCCAACAAGCCTTATAAGGTCACTTCGCGCAAAACCTAAGTCTTTGTAACTAGTTTTCCTTAAATCGAGCCTTTAGATGGGTGTTTGGCTCCGAAGTGAATCTAGCGAAGTTGTTTAGGTCCTAAATGTGTATTTTAATATAATATATTATAATAAGTCTTAGGGACTCATTTTGAGCTCCAACAACACTTAAAAACTCACCTCGCGCAAAAACTAAGTCCTTATAACTAGTTTGCCTAAATCGAGCCCTAAAATGGGTATTTTGGCTCCGAAATGACTCTAGCAAAGTTCATGTGATCCCAAATCAGTATTTGAACATATAATACATTAATATAATTCGTAGGGACTCATTTTGAGCTCCAACAACACCTAAAAACTCACCTCGCGCAAAAACTAAGTCTTTATAACTAGTTTGTCTAAATCGAGCCCTAAAATGGGTATTTTGGCGCCAAAGGGACTCTAGCCAAGTTGTTGTTATCCCAACTCAGTATTTGAACATATAATACATTAATATAATTCGTAGGGACTCATTTTGAGATCCAACAACACTTAAAAACTCACCTCGCGCAAAAACTAAGTCCTTATACAAGTTTTGCCTTAATCGAGCTTTTAAACGGGTTTTTTGGTTCCGAAGGGACTCTCACAAACTTGTTTCGATCCTAAATGAGTATTTGAAAGCATAATATATTATAATAAGTCTTTGAGACTCGTTTGGTGCTCCAACAAGCCTTATAAGGTCACTTCGCATAAAAACTAAGTCTTTGTAACTAGTTTTCCCTAAATCGAGCCTTTAGATGGGTTTTTGGCTCCGAAGTGAATCTAGCAAAGTTGTTTAGGTCCTAAATGTGTATTTTAATATAATATATTATAATAAGTCTTAGGGACTCATTTTGAGCTCCAACGACACTTAAAAACTCACCTCGCGCAAAAACTAAGTCCTTATAACTAGTTTGCCTAAATCGAGCCCTAAAATGTGTATTTTGGCTCCGAAATGACTCTAGCCAAGTTCATGTGATCCCAAATCAGTATTTGAACATATAATACATTAATATAATTCGCAGGGACTCATTTTGAGCTCCAATAACACTTAAAAACTCACCTCGCGCAAAAACTAAGTCCTTATCACAAGTTTTGCCTTAATCGAGCTTTTAAACGGGTTTTTTTGTTCCGAAGTGACTCTCGCAAAGTTCTTTTGATCCTAAATGAGTATTTGAACATATAATATATTATAATAAGTCTTAGAGACTCGTTTGGTTCTCCAACAAGCCTTATAAGGTCACTTCACGCAAAAACTAAGTCTTTGCAACTAGTTTTCCCTAAATCGAGCCTTTAGATGGGTTTTTGACTCCGAAGTGAATCTAGCGAAGTTGTTTAGGTCCTAAATGTGTATTTTAATATAATATATTATAATAAGTCTTAAGGACTCATTTTGAGCTTAAACGACACTTAAAAACTCAACTCGCGCAAAAACCAAGTCCTTATAACTAGTTTGCCTGAAGCGAGCCCTAAAATGGGTATTTTGGATATGAAGTGACTCTATCCAAGTTCATGTGATCCCAAATGAGTATTTGAACATATAATACATTAATATAATTCGTAGGGACTCATTTTGATCTCAAACAACACTTAAAAACTAACCTCGCGCAAAAACTAAGTCTTTATAACTAGTTTGTCTAAATCGAGCCCTAAAATGGGTATTTTGGCTCCGAAGTTACTCTAGCCAAGTTGTTGTGATCCCAAATCAGTATTTGAACATATAATACATTAATATAATTCGTAGGGACTCATTTTGAGCTCCAATAACACTTAAAAACTCACCTCGCGCAAAAACTAAGTCCTTATAACTAGTTTGCCTAAATCGAGCCCTAAAATGGGTATTTTGGCTCCGAAGTGAGTCTAGCAAAGTTCATGTGATCCCAAATCAGTATTTGAACATATAATATATTAATATAATTCGTAGGGACTCATTTTGAGCTCCAACAGCACTTAAAAACTAACCTCGCGCAAAAACTAAGTCTTTATAACTAGTTTGTCTAAATCGAGCCCTAAAATGGGTATTTTGAGCTCCAAGAACACTTAAAAACTCACCTCGCGCAAAAACTAAGTCCTTATAACAAGTTTTGTCTTAATCGAGCTTTTAAATGGGTTTTTTGGTTCCGAAGTGACTCTCGCAAACTTGTTTTGATCCCAAATGAGCATTTGAACGTATAATATATTATAATAAGTCTTAGAGACTCGTTTAGTTCTCCAACAAGCCTTATATGGTCACTTCGCGCAAAAACTAAGTCTTTGTAACTAGTTTTCCCTAAATCGAGCCTTTAGATGGGTTTTTGGCTCCGAAGTGAATCTAGCGAAGTTGTTTAGGTCCTAAATGTGTATTTTAATATAATATATTATAATAAGTCTTAGGGACTCATTTTGAGCTCCAACGACACTTAAAAACTCACCTCGCGCAAAAACTAAGTCCTTATAACTAGTTTGCCTAAATCGAGCCCTAAAATGGGTATTTTGGCTCCGAAATGACTCTAGCAAAAGTCATGTGATCCCAAATCAGTATTTGAACATATAATACATTAATATAATTCGTAGAGACTTATTTTGAGCTCCAACAACACTTAAAAACTCACCTCGCACAAAAACTAAGTCTTTATAACTAGTTTGTCTAAATCGAGCCCTAAAATGGGTATTTTGGCACCAAAGGGACTCTAGCCAAGTTGTTGTGATCCCAAATCAGTATTTGAACATATAATACATTAATATAATTCGTAGGGACTCATTTTGAGCTCCAATAACACTTAAAAACTCACCTCGCGCAAAAACTAAGTCCTTATAACTAGTTTGCCTAAATCGAGCCCTAAAATGGGTATTTTGGCTCCGAAGTGAGTCTAGCAAAGTTCATGTGATCCCAAATCAGTATTTGAACATATAATACATTAATATAATTCGTAGGGACTCATTTTGAGCTCCAACAGCACTTAAAAACTAACCTCGCGCAAAAACTAAGTCTTTATAACTAGTTTGTCTAAATCGAGCCCTAAAATGGGTATTTTGAGCTCCAAGAACACTTAAAAACTCACCTCGCGCAAAAACTAAGTCCTTATAACAAGTTTTGTCTTAATCGAGCTTTTAAATGGGTTTTTTGGTTCCGAAGTGACTCTCGCAAACTTGTTTTGATCCTAAATGAGCATTTGAACGTATAATATATTATAATAAGTCTTAGAGACTCGTTTAGTTCTCCAACAAGCCTTATATGGTCACTTCGCGCAAAAACTAAGTCTTTGTAACTAGTTTTCCCTAAATCGAGCCTTTAGATGGGTTTTTGGCTCCGAAGTGAATCTAGCGAAGTTGTTTAGGTCCTAAATGTGTATTTTAATATAATATATTATAATAAGTCTTAGGGACTCATTTTGAGCTCCAACGACACTTAAAAACTCACCTCGCGCAAAAACTAAGTCCTTATAACTAGTTTGCCTAAATCGAGCCCTAAAATGGGTATTTTGGTTCCGAAATGACTCTAGCAAAGTCATGTGATCCCAAATCAGTATTTGAACATATAATACATTAATATAATTCGTAGAGACTTATTTTGAGCTCCAACAACACTTAAAAACTCACCTCGCACAAAAACTAAGTCTTTATAACTAGTTTGTCTAAATCGAGCCCTAAAATGGGTATTTTGGCACCAAAGGGACTCTAGCCAAGTTGTTGTGATCCCAAATCAGTATTTGAACATATAATACATTAATATAATTCGTAGGGACTCATTTGAGCTCCAATAACACTTAAAAACTCACCTCGCGCAAAAACTAAGTCCTTATAACTAGTTTGCCTAAATCGAGCCCTAAAATGGGTATTTTGGCTCCGAAGTGAGTCTAGCAAAGTTCATGTGATCCCAAATCAGTATTTGAACATATAATACATTAATATAATTCGTAGGGCTCATTTTGAGCTCCAACAGCACTTAAAAACTAACCTCGCGCAAAAACTAAGTCTTTATAACTAGTTTGTCTAAATCGAGCCCTAAAATGGGTATTTTGAGCTCCAAGAACACTTAAAAACTCACCTCGCGCAAAAACTAAGTCCTTATAACAAGTTTTGTCTTAATCGAGCTTTTAAATGGGTTTTTTTGGTTCCGAAGTGACTCTCGCAAACTTGTTTTGATCCTAAATGAGCATTTGAACGTATAATATATTATAATAAGTCTTAGAGACTCGTTTAGTTCTCCAACAAGCCTTATATGGTCACTTCGCGCAAAAACTAAGTCTTTGTAACTAGTTTTCCCTAAATCGAGCCTTTAGATGGGTTTTTGGCTCCGAAGTGAATCTAGCGAAGTTGTTTAGGTCCTAAATGTGTATTTTAATATAATATATTATAATAAGTCTTAGGGACTCATTTTGAGCTCCAACGACACTTAAAAACTCACCTCGCGCAAAAACTAAGTCCTTATAACTAGTTTGCCTAAATCGAGCCCTAAAATGGGTATTTTGGTTCCGAAATGACTCTAGCAAAAGTCATGTGATCCCAAATCAGTATTTGAACATATAATACATTAATATAATTCGTAGAGACTTATTTTGAGCTCCAACAACACTTAAAAACTCACCTCGCACAAAAACTAAGTCTTTATAACTAGTTTGTCTAAATCGAGCCCTAAAATGGGTATTTTGGCACCAAAGGGACTCTAGCAAAGTTCATGTGATCCCAAATCAGTATTTGAACATATAAAACATTAATATAATTCGTAGGGACTCATTTTGAGCTCCAACAACACTTAAAAACTCACCTCGCGCAAAAACTAAGTCCTTATAACAAGTTTTGCCTTAATCGAGCTTTTAAACGGGTTTTTTGGTTCCGAAGTGACTCTCGCAAACTTGTTTTGATCCTACATGAGTATTTGAATGTATAATATATTATAATAAGTCTTAGAGACTCGTTTGGTTCTCCAACAAGCCTTATAAGGTCACTTCGCGCAAAAACTAAGTCTTTGTAACTAGTTTTCCCTAAATCGAGCCTTTATACGAGTTTTTGTTTAGGTCCTAAATGTGTATTTTAATATAATATATTATAATAAGTCTTAAAGACTCATTTTGAGCTCCAACAACACTTAAAAACTCACCTCGCGTAAAAACTAAGTCCTTATAACTAGTTTTGCCCAAATCGAGCTTTTAAACGGGTTTTTTGGTTCCGAAGTGACTATAGCAAACTTGTTTTGATCCTAAATGAGTATTTGAACGCATTATATATTATAATAAGTCTTAGAGACTTGTTTGGTGCTCCAACAAGCCTTATAAGGTCACTTCGCGCAAAAACTAAGTCTTTGTAACTAATTTTCCCTAAATCGAGCCTTTATAAGGGTTTTTGGCTCCGAAGTGAATCTAGCGAAGTTGTTTAGGTCCTAAAAGTGTATTTTAATATAATATATTATAATAAGTCTTAGGGACTCATTTTGAGCTCCAACGACACTTAAAAACTCACCTCGCGCAAAAACTAAGTCCTTATAACTAGTTTGCCTAAATCGAGCCCTAAAATGGGTATTTTGGCTCCGAAGTGAGTCTAGCCAAGTTCATGTGATCCAAAATCAGTATTACAACATATAATACAATAATATAATTCATAGGGACTCATTTTGAGCTCCAACAGCACTTAAAACTAACCTCGCGCAAAAACTAAGTCTTTATAACTAGTTTGTCTAAATCGAGCCCTAAAATGAGTATTTTGGCACCAAAATGGCACTAGCCAAGTTGTTGTGATCCGAAATCAGTATTTGAACATATAATACATTAATATAATTAGGGACTCATTTTGAGCTCCAACAACACTTAAAAACTCACCTCGCGCAAAAACTAAGTCCTTATAACAAGTTTTGCCTTAATCGAGCTTTTAAACGGGTTTTTTGGTTCCGAAGTGACTCTCGCAAACTTGTTTTGATCCTACATGAGTATTTGAATGTATAATATATTATAATAAGTCTTAGAGACTCGTTTGGTTCTCCAACAAGCCTTATAAGGTCACTTCGCGCAAAACTAAGTCTTTGTAACTAGTTTTCCCTAAATCGAGCCTTTATACGAGTTTTTGGCTCCGAAGTGAATCTAGGGAATTTTTTTAGGTCCTAAATGTGTATTTTAATATAATATATTATAATAAGTCTTAAAGACTCATTTTGAGCTCCAACAACACTTAAAAACTCACCTCGCGTAAAAACTAAGTCCTTATAACTAGTTTTGCCCAAATGGAGCTTTTAAACGGGTTTTTTGGTTCCGAAGTGACTATAGCAAACTTGTTTTGATCCTAAATGAGTATTTGAACGCATTATATATTATAATAAGTCTTAGAGACTTGTTTGGTGCTCCAACAAGCCTTATAAGGTCACTTCGCGCAAAAACTAAGTCTTTGTAACTAGTTTTCCCTAAATCGAGCCTTTATATGGGTTTTTGGCTCCGAAGTGAATCTAGCGAAGTTGTTTAGGTCCTAAAAGTGTATTTTATTATAATATATTATAATAAGTCTTAGGGACTCATTTTGAGCTCCAACGACACTTAAAAACTCACCTCGCGCAAAAACTAAGTCCTTATAACTAGTTTGCCTAAATCGAGCCCTAAAATGGGTATTTTGGCTCCGAAGTGAGTCTAGCCAAGTTCATGTGATCCAAAATCAGTATTACAACATATAATACAATAATATAATTCGTAGGGACTCATTTTGAGCTCCAACAGCACTTAAAAACTAACCTCGCGCAAAAACTAAGTCTTTATAACTAGTTTGTCTAAATCGAGCCCTAAAATGAGTATTTTGGCACCAAAATGGCACTAGCCAAGTTGTTGTGATCCGAAATCAGTATTTGAACATATAATACATTAATATAATTAGGGACTCATTTTGAGCTCCAACAACACTTAAAAACTCACCTCGCGCAAAAACTAAGTCCTTATAACAAGTTTTGCCTTAATCGAGCTTTTAAACGGGTTTTTTGGTTCCGAAGTGACTCTCGCAAACTTGTTTTGATCCTACATGAGTATTTGAATGTATAATATATTATAATAAGTCTTAGAGACTCGTTTGGTTCTCCAACAAGCCTTATAAGGTCACTTCGCGCAAAAACTAAGTCTTTGTAACTAGTGTTCCCTAAATCGAGCCTTTATACGAGTTTTTGTTTAGGTCCTAAATGTGTATTTTAATATAATATATTATAATAAGTCTTAAAGACTCATTTTGAGCTCCAACAACACTTAAAAACTCACCTCGCGTAAAAACTAAGTCCTTATAACTAGTTTTGCCCAAATCGAGCTTTTAAACGGGTTTTTTGGTTCCGAAGTGACTATAGCAAACTTGTTTTGATCCTAAATGAGTATTTGAACGCATTATATATTATAATAAGTCTTAGAGACTTGTTTGGTGCTCCAACAAGCCTTATAAGGTCACTTCGCGCAAAAACTAAGTCTTTGTAACTATTTTCCCTAAATCGAGCCTTTATAAGGGTTTTTGGCTCCGAAGTGAATCTAGCGAAGTTGTTTAGGTCCTAAAAGTGTATTTTAATATAATATATTATAATAAGTCTTAGGGACTCATTTTGAGCTCCAACGACACTTAAAAACTCACCTCGCGCAAAAACTAAGTCCTTATAACTAGTTTGCCTAAATCGAGCCCTAAAATGGGTATTTTGGCTCCGAAGTGAGTCTAGCCAAGTTCATGTGATCCAAAATCAGTATTACAACATATAATACAATAATATAATTCGTAGGGACTCATTTTGAGCTCCAACAGCACTTAAAAACTAACCTCGCGCAAAAACTAAGTCTTTATAACTAGTTTGTCTAAATCGAGCCCTAAAATGAGTATTTTGGCACCAAAATGGCACTAGCCAAGTTGTTGTGATCCGAAATCAGTATTTGAACATATAATACATTAATATAATTAGGGACTCATTTTGAGCTCCAACAACACTTAAAAACTCACCTCGCGCAAAAACTAAGTCCTTATAACAAGTTTTGCCTTAATCGAGCTTTTAAACGGGTTTTTTGGTTCCGAAGTGACTCTCGCAAACTTGTTTTGATCCTACATGAGTATTTGAATGTATAATATATTATAATAAGTCTTAGAGACTCGTTTGGTTCTCCAACAAGCCTTATAAGGTCACTTCGCGCAAAAACTAAGTCTTTGTAACTAGTTTTCCCTAAATCGAGCCTTTATACGAGTTTTTGGCTCCGAAGTGAATCTAGGGAATTTTTTTAGGTCCTAAATGTGTATTTTAATATAATATATTATAATAAGTCTTAAAGACTCATTTTGAGCTCCAACAACACTTAAAAACTCACCTCGCGTAAAAACTAAGTCCTTATAACTAGTTTTGCCCAAATGGAGCTTTTAAACGGGTTTTTTGGTTCCGAAGTGACTATAGCAAACTTGTTTTGATCCTAAATGAGTATTTGAACGCATTATATATTATAATAAGTCTTAGAGACTTGTTTGGTGCTCCAACAAGCCTTATAAGGTCACTTCGCGCAAAAACTAAGTCTTTGTAACTAGTTTTCCCTAAATCGAGCCTTTATATGGGTTTTTGGCTCCGAAGTGAATCTAGCGAAGTTGTTTAGGTCCTAAAAGTGTATTTTAATATAATATATTATAATAAGTCTTAGGGACTCATTTTGAGCTCCAACGACACTTAAAAACTCACCTCGCGCAAAAACTAAGTCCTTATAACTAGTTTGCCTAAATCGAGCCCTAAAATGGGTATTTTGGCTCCGAAGTGAGTCTAGCCAAGTTCATGTGATCCAAAATCAGTATTACAACATATAATACAATAATATAATTCGTAGGGACTCATTTTGAGCTCCAACAGCACTTAAAAACTAACCTCGCGCAAAAACTAAGTCTTTATAACTAGTTTGTCTAAATCGAGCCCTAAAATGAGTATTTTGGCACCAAAATGGCACTAGCCAAGTTGTTGTGATCCGAAATCAGTATTTGAACATATAATACATTAATATAATTAGGGACTCATTTTGAGCTCCAACAACACTTAAAAACTCACCTCGCGCAAAAACTAAGTCCTTATAACAAGTTTTGCCTTAATCGAGCTTTTAAACGGGTTTTTTTGGTTCCGAAGTGACTCTCGCAAACTTGTTTTGATCCTACATGAGTATTTGAAAGTATAATATATTATAATAAGTCTTAGAGACTCGTTTGGTTCTCCAACAAGCCTTATAAGGTCACTTCGCGCAAAAACTAAGTCTTTGTAACTAGTTTTCCCTAAATCGAGCCTTTATACGAGTTTTTGGCTCCGAAGTGAATCTAGGGAATTTTTTTAGGTCCTAAATGTGTATTTTAATATAATATATTATAATAAGTCTTAAAGACTCATTTTGAGCTCCAACAACACTTAAAAACTCACCTCGCGTAAAAACTAAGTCCTTATAACTAGTTTTGCCAAATGGAGCTTTTAAACGGGTTTTTTGGTTCCGAAGTGACTATAGCAAACTTGTTTTGATCCTAAATGAGTATTTGAACGTATTATATATTATAATAAGTCTTAGAGACTTGTTTGGTGCTCCAACAAGCCTTATAAGGTCACTTCGCGCAAAAACTAAGTCTTTGTAACTAGTTTCCCTAAATCGAGCCTTTATATGGGTTTTTGGCTCCGAAGTGAATCTAGCGAAGTTGTTTAGGTCCTAAAAGTGTATTTTAATATAATATATTATAATAAGTCTTAGGGACTCATTTTGAGCTCCAACGACACTTAAAAACTCACCTCGCGCAAAAACTAAGTCCTTATAACTAGTTTGCCTAAATCGAGCCCTAAAATGGGTATTTTGGCTCCGAAGTGAGCTCTAGCCAAGTTCATGTGATCCAAAATCAGTATTTCAACATATAATACAATAATATAATTCGTAGGACTCATTTTGAGCTCCAACAGCACTTAAAAACTAACCTCGCGCAAAAACTAAGTCTTTATAACTAGTTTGTCTAAATCGAGCCCTAAAATGGGTATTTTGGCTCCAAATGACTCTAGCCAAGTTGTTGTGATCCGAAATCAGTACTTGAACATATAATACATTAATATAATTCGTAGGGACTCATTTTGAGCTCCAACAACACTTAAAAACTCACCTCGCAGCAAAAACTAAGTCCTTATAACAAGTTTTGCCTTAATCGAGCTTTTAAACGGGTTTTTTTTGTTCCGAAGTGACTCTCGCAAACTTGTTTTGATCCTAAATGAGTATTTGAATGTATAATATATTATAATAAGTCTCAGAGACTCGTTTGGTTCTCCAACAAGCCTTATAAGGTCACTTCGCGCAAAAACTAAGTCTTTAGTAACTAGTTTTCCCTAAATCGAGCCTTTGATAGGGTTTTTGGCTCCGAAGTGAATCTAGCGAAGTTGTTTAGGTCCTAAATGTGTATTTTAATATAATATATTATAATAAGTCTTAAAGACTCATTTTGAGCTCCAACAACACTTAAAAACTCACCTCGCGAAAAACTAAGTCCTTATAACTAGTTTTGCCTAACTCGAGCTTTTAAACGGGTTTTTTGGTTCCGAAGTGACTATAGCAAACTTGTTTTGATCCTAAATGAGTATTTGAACGTATAATATATTATAATAAGTCTTAGAGACTCGTTTGGTGCTCCAACAAGCCTTATAAGGTCACTTCGCGCAAAAACTAAGTCTTTGTAACTAGTTTCCCTAAATCGAGCCTTTAGATGGGTTTTTGGCTCCGAAGTGAATCTAGCGAAGTTGTTTAGGACCTAAATGTGTATTTTAATATAATATATTATAATAAGTCTTAGGGACTCATTTTGAGCTCCAACGACACTTAAAAACTCACCTCGCGCAAAAAACTAAGTCCTTATAACTAGTTTGCCTAAATCGAGCCCTAAAATGGGTATTTTGGCTCCGAAGTGACTCTAGCCAAGTTCATGTGATCCCAAATCAGTATTAGAACATATAATACATTAATATAATTCGTAGGGACTCATTTTGAGCTCCAACAACACTTAAAAACTAACCTCGCGCAAAACTAAGTCTTTATAACTAGTTTGTCTAAATCGAGCACTAAAATGGGTATTTTGGCTCCGAAGTGACTCTAGCCAAGATGTTGTGATCCCAAATCAGTACTTGAATATATAATACATTAATATAATTCGTAGGGACTCATTTGAGCTCCAACAATACTTAAAAACTCACCTCGGCACAAAAACTAAGTCCTTATAACAAGTTTTGCCTTAATCGAGCTTTTAAACGGGTTTTTTTGTTCCGAAGTGACTCTCGCAAACTTGTTTGATCCTAATGAGTATTTGAACGTATAATATATTATAATAAGTCTCAGAGACTCGTTTGGTTCTCCAACAAGCCTTATAAGGTCACTTCGCGCAAAAACTAAGTCTTTAGTAACTAGTTTTCCCTAAATCGAGCCTTTGGATGGGTTTTTGGCTCCGAAGTGAATCTAGCGAAGTTGTTTAGGTCCTAAATGTGTATTTTAATATAATATATTATAATAAGTCTTAAAGACTCATTTTGAGCTCCAACAACACTTAAAAACTCACCTCGCGTAAAAACTAAGTCCTTATAACTAGTTTTGCCCAAATCGAGCTTTTAAACGGGTTTTTTGGTTCCGAAGTGACTATAGCAAACTTGTTTTGATCCTAAATGAGTATTTGAACGCATTATATATTATAATAAGTCTTAGAGACTTGTTTGGTGCTCCAACAAGCCTTATAAGGTCACTTCGCGCAAAAACTAAGTCTTTGTAACTAGTTTTCCCTAAATCGAGCCTTTATATGGGTTTTTGGCTCCGAAGTGAATCTAGCGAAGTTGTTTAGGTCCTAAAAGTGTATTTTAATATATTATATTATAATAAGTCTTAGGGACTCATTTTGAGCTCCAACGACACTTAAAAACTCACCTCGCGCAAAAACTAAGTCCTTATAACTAGTTTGCCTAAATCGAGCCCTAAAATGGGTATTTTGGCTCCGAAGTGAGTCTAGCCCAGTTCATGTGATCCCAAATCAGTATTTGAACATATAATACATTAATATAATTCGTAGGACTCATTTTGAGCTCCAACAGCACTTAAAAAGCTAACCTCGCGCAAAAACTAAGTCTTTATAACTAGTTTGTCTAAATCGGAGCACTAAAATGAGTATTTTGGCTCCAAAATGACTCTAGCCAAGATGTTGTGATCCCAAATCAAGTACTTTGAATATATAATACATTAATATAATTCGTAGGGACTCATTTTGAGCTCCAACAACACTTAAAAACTCACCTCGCGGACAAAAAACTAAGTCCTTATAACAAGTTTTGCCTTAATCGAGCTTTTAAACGGGTTTTTTGGTTCCAAAGTGACTCTCGCAAACTTGTTTTGATCCTAAGTGAGTATTTGAACGTATAATACATTATAATAAGTCTTAGAGACTCGTTTTGGTTCTCCAACAAGCCTTATAAGGTCACTTCGCGCAAAAACTAAGTCTTTAGTAACTAGTTTTCCTAAATCGAGCCTTTAGATGGGTTTTTGGGCTCCGAAGTGAATCTAGCGAAGTTGTTAGGTCCTAAATGTGTATTTTAATATAATATATTATAATAAGTCTTAAAGACTCATTTTGAGCTCCACAACACTTAAAAACTCACCTCGCGTAAAAACTAAGTCCTTATAACTAGTTTTGCCTAACTCGAGCTTTTAAACGGGTTTTTTTGGTTCCGAAGTGACTATAGCAACTTGTTTTGATCCTAAATTAGTATTTGAACGTATAATATATTATAATAAGTCCTTAGAGACTTGTTTGGTCTCCAACAAGCCTTATAAGGTCACTTCGCGCAAAAACTAAAGTCTTTGAACTAGTTTCCCTAAATCGAGCCTTAGATGGGTTTTTGTGCTCCGAAGTGAATCTAAGCGAAGTTGTTTAGGTCCTAAATGTGTATTTTAATATAATATATTATAATAAGTCTTAGGGACTCATTTTGAGCTCCAACGACACTTAAAAACTCACCTCGCGCAAAAACTAAGTCCTTATAACTAGTTTGCCTAAATCGAGCCCTAAAATGGGTATTTTGGCTCGAAGTGAGCTCTAGCCAAGTTCATGTGATCCCAAATCAGTATTAGAACATATAATACATTAGTATAATTCGTAGGACTCATTTTGAGCTCCAACAGCACTTAAAAACTAACCTCGCTGCAAAAACTAAGTCTTTATAACTAGTTTGTCTAAATCGAGGCACTAAAATGAGTATTTTGGCACCGAAATGACACTAGCCAAGATGTTGTGATCCCAAATCAGTACTTGAACATATAATACATTAATATAATTCGTAGGGACTCATTTTGAGCTCCAACAATACTTAAAAAACTCACCTCGCACGAAAAACTAAGTCCTTATAACAAGTTTTGCCTTAATCGAGCTTTTAAACGGGTTTTTTTGTTCCGAAGTGACTCTCGCAAACTTGTTTTGATCTAAATGAGTATTTGAACGTATAATACATTATAATAAGTCTCAGAGACTCGTTTGGTTCTCCAACAAGCCTTATAAGGTCACTTCGCGCAAAAACTAAGTCTTTGTAACTAGTTTTCCCTAAATCGAGCCTTTAGATAGGGTTTTTGGCTCCGAAGTGAATCTAGCGAAGTTGTTTAGGTCCTAAATGTGTATTTTAATATAATATATTATAATAAGTCTTAAAGACTCATTTTGAGCTCCAACAACACTTAAAAACTCACCTCGCGTAAAAACTAAGTCCTTATAACTAGTTTTGCCTAAATCGAGCTTTTAAACGGGTTTTTTGGTTCCGAAGTGACTATAGCAAACTTGTTTTGATCCTAAATGAGTATTTGAACGCATATATATTATAATAAGTCTTAGAGACTCGTTTGGTGCTCCAACAAGCCTTATAAGGTCACTTCGCGCAAAAACTAAGTCTTTGTAACTAGTTTTCCCTAAATCGAGCCTTTAGATGGGTTTTTGGCTCCGAAGTGAATCTAGCGAAGTTGTTTAGGTCCTAAATGTGTATTTTAATATATTATATTATAATAAGTCTTAGGGACTCATTTTGAGCTCCAACGACACTTAAAAACTCACCTCGCGCAAAAACTAAGTCCTTATAACTAGTTTGCCTAAATCGAGCCCTAAAATGGTATTTTGGCTCCGAAGTGAGTCTAGCCAAGTTCATGTGATCCCAAATCATTATTAGAACATATAATACAATAATATAATTCGTAGGGACTCATTTTGAGCTCCAACAGCACTTAAAAACTAACCTCGCGCAAAAACTAAGTCTTTATAACTAGTTTGTCTAAATCGAGCCCTAAAATGGGTATTTTGGCTCCAAATGACTCTAGCCAAGTTGTTGTGATCGCAAATCAGTATTTGAACATATAATACATTAATATAATTCGTAGGGACTCATTTTGAGCTCCAACAACACTTAAAAACTCACCTCGCGCAAAAACTAAGTCCTTATAACAAGTTTTGCCTTAATCGAGCTTTTAAACGGGTTTTTTTGCTTCGAAGTGACTCTCGCAAACTTGTTTTGATCCTACTTGAGTATTTGGAACGTATAATATATTATAATAAGTCTTAGAGACTCGTTTGGTTCTCCAACAAGCCTTATAAGGTCACTTCGCGCAAAACTAAGTCTTTGTAACTAGTTTTCCCTAAATCGAGCCATTAGATGGGTTTTTGGCTCCGAAGTGAATCTAGCGAAGTTGTTTGGTCCTAAATGTGTATTTTAATATAATATATTATAATATGTCTTAAAGACTCATTTTGAGCTCCAACAACACTTAAAAACTCACCTCGCGTAAAAACTAAGTCCTTATAACTAGTTTTGCCCTAAATCAGGAGCTTTTAAACGGGTTTTTTGGTTCCGAAGTGACTATAGCAAACTTGGTTTTGATCCTACTTGAGTATTTGAACGTATAATATATTATAATAAGTTCTTAGAGACTCGTTTGGGTGCTCCAACAAGCCTTATAAGGTCACTTCGCGCAAAAACTAAGTCTTGTACAGTTTCCTAAAATCGAGCCTTTAGATGGGTTTTTGGATCCGAAGTGAATCTAGCGAAGTTGTTTAGGTCCTAAATGTGTATTTTAATATAATATATTATAATAAGTCTTAAAGACTCATTTTGAGCTCCAACAACACTTAAAAACTCACCTCACATAAAAACTAAGTCCTTATAACTAGTTTTGCCCAAATCGAGCTTTTAAACGGGTTTTTTGGTTCCGAAGTGACTATAGCAAACTTGTTTTGATCCTACTTGAGTATTTGAATGTATAATATATTATAATAAGTTTTAGAGACTCGTTTGGTTCTCCAACAAGCCTTATAAGGTCACTTCGCGCAAAAACTAAGTCTTTGTAACTAGTTTTCCCTAAATCGAGCCTTTAGATGGGTTTTTGGCTCCGAAGTGAATCTAGCGAAGTTGTTTAGGTCCTAAATGTGTATTTTAATATAATATATTATAATAAGTCTTAAAGACTCATTTTGAGCTCCAACAACACTTAAAAACTCACCTCACGTAAAAACTAAGTCCTTATAACTAGTTTGCCTAAATCGAGCCCTAAAATGGGTATTTTGGTTCCGAAGTGAGTCTAGCCAAGTTCATGTGATCCCAAATCAGTATTAGAACATATAATACATTAATATAATTCGTAGGACTCATTTTGAGCTCCAACAGCACTTAAAAACTAACCTCGCGCAAAAACTAAGTCTTTATAACTAGTTTGTCTAAATCGAGCACTAAAATGGGTATTTTGCTCCGAAATGACACTAGCCAAGATGTTGTGATCCCAAATCAGTATTTGAACATATAATACATTAATATAATTCGTAGGGACTCATTTTGAGCTCCAACAATCACTTAAAAACTCACCTCGCGACAAAAACTAAGTCCTTATAACAAGTTTTGCCTTAATCGAGCTTTTAAACGGGTTTTTTTGTTCCGAAGTGACTCTCGCAAACTTGTTTTGATCCCTACATGAGTATTTGAAAGTATAATACATTATAATAAGTCTCAGAACTCGTTTGGTTCTCCAACAAGCCTTATAAGGTCACTTCGCGCAAAAACTAAGTCTTTGTAACTAGTTTTCCCTAAATCGAGCCTTTAGATGGGTTTTTGGCTTCCGAAGTGAATCTAGCGAAGTTGTTTAGGTCCTAAATGTGTATTTTAATATAATATATTATAATAAGTCTTAAAGACTCATTTTGAGCTCCAACAACACTTAAAAACTCACCTCACGTAAAAACTAAGTCCTTATAACTAGTTTTGCCCAAATCGAGCTTTTAAACGGGTTTTTTGGTTCCGAAGTGACTATAGCAAACTTGTTTTGATCCTAAATGAGTATTTGAACGCCTTATATATTATAATAAGTCTTAGAGACTTGTTTGGTGCTCCAACAAGCCTTATAAGGTCACTTCACCCAAAAACTAAGTCTTTGTAACTAGTTTTTCCTAAATCGAGCCTTTATATGGGTTTTTGGCTCCGAAGTAAATCTAGCGAAGTTGTTTAGGTCCTAAATGTGTATTTTAATATATTATATTATAATAAGTCTTAGGGACTCATTTTGAGCTCCAACGACACTTAAAAACTCACCTCGCGCAAAAACTAAGTCCTTATAACTAGTTTGCCTAAATCGAGCCCTAAAATGGGTATTTTGGCTCCGAAGTGAGTCTAGCCAAGTTCATGTGATCCCAAATCAGTATTAGAACATATAATACAATAATATAATTCGTAGGAACTCATTTTGAGCTTCAACAGCACTTAAAAAGTAACCTCGCGCAAAAACTAAGTCTTTATAACTAGTTTGTCTAAATCGGGCCCTAAAATGAGTATTTTTGCACCAAAATGACACTAGCCAAGATGTTGTGATCCCAAATCAATATTTGAACATATAATACATTAATATAATTCGTAGGGACTCATTTTGAGCTCCAAAAACACTTAAAAACTCACCTCGCGAAAAACTAAGTCCTTATAACAAGTTTTGCCTAAATCGAGCTTTTAAACGGTTTTTTTGGTTCCAAAGTGACTCTCGCAAACTTGTTTTGACCCTACATGAGTATTTGAATGTATAATACATTATAATAAGTCTTAGAGACTCGTTTGGTTCTCCAACAAGCCTTATAAGGTCACTTCGTGCAAAAACTAAGTCTTTGTAACTAGTTTTCCCTAAATCGAGCCTTTGGATAGGTTTTTTGGCTCCGAAGTGAATCTAGCGAAGTTGTTTAGGTCCTAATGTGTATTTTAATATAATATATTATAATAAGTCTTAAAGACTCATTTTGAGCTCCAACAACACTTAAAAACTCACCTCGCGTAAAAACTAAGTCCTTATAACTAGTTTTGCCTAAATCAAGCTTTTAAACGGGTTTTTTGGTTCCGAAGTGACTATAGCAAACTTGTTTTGATCCTACTTGAGTATTTGAATGTATAATATATTATAATAAGTTTTAGAGACTCGTTTGGTTCTCCAACAAGCCTTATAAGGTCACTTCGCGCAAAAACTAATCTTTGTAACTAGTTTTCCCTAAATCGAGCCTTTAGAATGGGTTTTTGGCTCCGAAGTGAATCTAGCGAAGTTGTTTAGGTCCTAAATGTGTATTTTAATATAATATATTATAATAAGTCTTAAAGACTCAGTTTTGAGCTCCAACAACACTTAAAAACTCACCTCACGTAAAAACTAAGTCCTTATAACTAGTTTTGCCCAAATCGAGCTTTTAAACGGGTTTTTTGGTTCCGAAGTGACTATAGCAAACTTGTTTTGATCCTAATGAGTATTGAACGCCTTATATATTATAATAAGTCTTAGAGACTTGTTTGGTGCTCCAACAAGCCTTATAAGGTCACTTCACCCAAAAAACTAAGTCTTTGTAACTAGTTTTTCCTAAATCGAGCCTTTATATGGGTTTTTGGCTCCGAAGTAAATCTAGCGAAGTTGTTTAGTCCTAAATGTGTATTTTAATATATTATATTATAATAAGTCTTAGGGACTCATTTTGAGCTCCACCGACACTTAAAAACTCACCTCGCGCAAAAAACTAAGTCCTTATAACTAGTTTGCCTAAATCGAGCCCTAAAATGGGTATTTTGGCTCCGAAGTGAGTCTAGCCAAGTTCATGTGATCCCAAATCAGTATTAGAACATATAATACAATAATATAATTCGTAGGAACTCATTTTGAGCTTCAACAGCACTTAAAAAGTAACCTCGCGCAAAAACTAAGTCTTTATAACTAGTTTGTCTAAATCGGGCCCTAAAATGAGTATTTTTGCACCAAAATGACACTAGCCAAGATGTTGTGATCCCAAATCAATATTTGAACATATAATACATTAATATAATTCGTAGGGACTCATTTTGAGCTCCAAAAACACTTAAAAACTCACCTCGCGAAAAAACTAAGTCCTTATAACAAGTTTTGCCTAAATCGAGCTTTTAAACGGCTTTTTTGGTTCCAAAGTGACTCTCGCAAACTTGTTTTGACCCTACATGAGTATTTGAATGTATAATACATTATAATAAGTCTTAGAGACTCGTTTGGTTCTCCAACAAGCCTTATAAGGTCACTTCGCGCAAAAACTAAGTCTTTGTAACTAGTTTTCCCTAAATCGAGCCTTTAGATGGGTTTTTGGATCCGAAGTGAATCTAGCGAAGTTGTTTAGGTCCTAAATGTGTATTTTAATATAATATATTATAATAAGTCTTAAAGACTCATTTTGAGCTCCAACAACACTTAAAAACTCACCTCACGTAAAAACTAAGTCCTTATAACTAGTTTTGCCCAAATCGAGCTTTTAAACGGGTTTTTTGGTTCCGAAGTGACTATAGCAAACTTGTTTTGATCCTAAATGAGTATTTGAACGCCTTATATATTATAATAAGTCTTAGAGACTTGTTTGGTGCTCCAACAAGCCTTATAAGGTCACTTCACCCAAAAACTAAGTCTTTGTAACTAGTTTTCCTAAATCGAGCCTTTATATGGGTTTTTGGCTCCGAAGTAAATCTAGCGAAGTTGTTTAGGTCCTAAATGTGTATTTTAATATATTATATTATAATAAGTCTTAGGGACTCATTTTGAGCTCCAACGACACTTAAAAACTCACCTCGCGCAAAAACTAAGTCCTTATAACTAGTTTGCCTAAATCGAGCCCTAAAATGGGTATTTTGGCTCCGAAGTGAGTCTAGCCAAGTTCATGTGATCCCAAATCAGTATTAGAACATATAATACATTAATATAATTCGTAGGGACTCATTTTGAGCTCCAAAAACACTTAAAAACTCACCTCGCGGAAAAACTAAGTCCTTATAACAAGTTTTGCCTTAATCGAGCTTTTAAACGGGTTTTTTGCTTCCGAACTGACTCTCGCAAACTTGTTTTGATCCTACTTGAGTATTTGAAGGTATAATATATTATAATAAGTTTTAGAGACTCGTTTGGTTCTCCAACAAGCCTTATAAGGTCACTTCGCGCAAAAACTAAGTCTTTGTAACTAGTTTTCCCTAAATCGAGCCTTTAGATGGGTTTTTGGCTCCGAAGTGAATCTAGCGAAGTTGTTTTGGTCCAAAATGTGTTTTTTAAATAATATAATATAATAAGTCTTAAAGACTCATTTTGAGCCCCAACAACACTTAAAACTCACCTCGCGTAAAAACTAAGTCCTTATAACTAGTTTTGCCCAAATCAAGCTTATTAAACGGGTTTTTTGGTTCCGAAGTGACTATAGCAAACTTGTTTTGATCCTACTTGAGTATTTGAATGTATAATATATTATAATAAGTTTTAGAGACTCGTTTGGTTCTCCAACAAGCCTTATAAGGTCACTTCGCGCAAAAACTAAGTCTTTGTAAACTAGTTTTCCCCTAAATCGAGCCCTTTAGATGGGTTTTTGGCTCGAAGTGAATCTAGCGAAGTTGTTAGGTCCTAAATGGGTATTTTTAATATAATATATTATAATACGTCTTAAAGACTCATTTTGAGCTCCAACAACACTTAAAAACTCACCTCGCGTAAAAACTAAGTCCTTATAACTAGTTTTGCCCAAATCGAGCTTTTTAACGGGTTTTTTGGTTCCGAAGTGACTATAGCAAACTTGTTTTGATCCTAAATGAGTATTTGAACGCCTTATATATTATAATAAGTCTTAGAGACTTGTTTGGTGCTCCAACAAGCCTTATAAGGTCACTTCACCCAAAAACTAAGTCTTTGTAAACTAGTTTTTCCTAAATCGAGCCTTTATATGGGTTTTTGGCTCCGAAGTAAATCTAGCGAAGTTGTTTAGGTCCCTAAATGTGTATTTTAATATATTATATTATAATAAGTCTAGGGACTCATTTTGAGCTCCAACGACACTTAAAAACTCACCTCGCGCAAAAACTAAGTCCTTATAACTAGTTTGCCTAAATCGAGCCCTAAAATGGGTATTTTGGCTCCGAAGTGAGTCTAGCCAAGTTCATGTGATCCCAAATCAGTATTAGAACATATAATACAATAATATAATTCGTAGGAACTCATTTTGAGCTTCAACAGCACTTAAAAAGTAACCTCGCGCAAAAACTAAGTCTTTATAACTAGTTTGTCTAAATCGGGCCCTAAAATGAGTATTTTTGCACCAAAATGACACTAGCCAAGATGTTGTGATCCCAAATCAATATTTGAACATATAATACATTAATATAATTCGTAGGGACTCATTTTGAGCTCCAAAAACACTTAAAAACTCACCTCGCGGAAAAACTAAGTCCTTATAACAAGTTTTGCCTTAATCGAGCTTTTAAACGGCTTTTTTGGTTCCAAAGTGACTCTCGCAAACTTGTTTTGATCCTACATGAGTATTTGAATGTATAATACATTATAATAAGTCTTAGAGACTTGTTTGGTTCTCCAACAAGCCTTATAAGGTCACTTCGCGCAAAAACTAAGTCTTTGTAACTAGTTTTCCCTAAATCGAGCCTTTAGATAGGTTTTTGGCTCCGAAGTGAATCTAGCGAAGTTGTTTAGGTCCTAAATGTGTATTTTAATATAATATATTATAATAAGTCTTAAAGACTCATTTTGAGCTCCAACAACACTTAAAAACTCACCTCGCGTAAAAACTAAGTCCTTATAACTAGTTTTGCCCAAATCGAGCTTTTAAACGGGTTTTTTGGTTCCGAAGTGACTATAGCAAACTTGTTTTGATCCTAAATGAGTATTTGAACGCATTATATATTATAATAAGTCTTAGAGACTTGTTTGGTGCTCCAACAAGCCTTATAAGGTCACTTCGCCCAAAAACTAAGTCTTTCTAACTAGTTTTCCCTAAATCGAGCCTTTATATGGGTTTTTGGCTCCGAAGTAAATCTAGCGAAGTTGTTTAGGTCCTAAATGTGTATTTTAATATATTATATTATAATAAGTCTTAGGGACTCATTTTGAGCTCCAACGACACTTAAAAACTCACCTCGCGCAAAAACTAAGTCCTTATAACTAGTTTGCCTAAATCGAGCCCTAAAATGGGTATTTTGGCTCCGAAGTGAGTCTAGCCAAGTTCATGTGATCCCAAATCAGTATTAGAACATATAATACAATAATATAATTCGTAGGGACTCATTTTGAGCTCCAACAGCACTTAAAAACTAACCTCGCGCAAAAACTAAGTCTTTATAACTAGTTTGTCTAAATCGAGCCCTAAAATGGGTATTTGGCACCAAATGACACTAGCCAAGTTGTTGTGATCCAAATAGTATTTGAACATATAATACATTAATTATAATTCGTAGGGACTCATTTTGAGCTCCAACAACACTTAAAAACTCACCTCGCGCAAAAACTAAGTCCTTATAACAAGTTTTGCCTTAATCGAGCTTTTAAACGGGTTTTTTTGCTTCCGAACTGACTCTCGCAAACTTGTTTTGATCCTACTTGAGTATTTGAAGGTATAATATATTATAATAAGTTTTAGAGACTCGTTTGGTTCTCCAACAAGCCTTATAAGGTCACTTCGCGCAAAAACTAAGTCTTGGTAACTAGTTTTCCTAAATCGAGCCTTTAGATGGGTTTTGGCTCCGAAGTGAATCTAGCGAAGTTGTTTTGGTCCAAAATGTGTTTTTAATATAATATATTATAATAAGTCTTAAAGGACTCATTTTGTGCTCCAACAACACTTAAAAACTCACCTCGCGTAAAAACTAAGTCCTTATAACTAGTTTTGCCCAAATCGAGCTTTTAAACGGGTTTTTTTGGTTCCGAAGTGACTATAGCAAACTTGTTTTGATCCTAAATGAGTATTTGAACGCATTATATATTATAATAAGTCTTAGAGACTTGTTTGGTGCTCCAACAAGCCTTATAAGGTCACTTCGCCCAAAAACTAAGTCTTTATAACTAGTTTTCCCTAAATCGAGCCTTTATATGGGTTTTTGGCTCCGAAGTAAATCTAGCGAAGTTGTTTAGGTCCTAAATGTGTAATTTAATATATTATATTATAATAAGTCTTAGGGACTCATTTTGAGCTCCAACGACACTTAAAAACTCACCTCGCGCAAAAACTAAGTCCTTATAACTAGTTTGCCTAAATCGAGCCCTAAAATGGGTATTTTGGCTCCGAAGTGAGTCTAGCCAAGTTCATGTGATCCCAAATCAGTATTAGAACATATAATACAATAATATAATTCGTAGGGACTCATTTTGAGCTCCAACAGCACTTAAAAACTAACCTCGCGCAAAAACTAAGTCTTTATAACTAGTTTGTCTAAATCGAGCCCTAAAATGGGTATTTTGGCACCAAAATGACACTAGCCAAGTTGTTGTGATCCCAAATCAGTATTTGAACATATAATACATTAATATAATTCGTAGGGACTCATTTTGAGCTCCAACAACACTTAAAAACTCACCTCGCGCAAAAACTAAGTCCTTATAACAAGTTTTGCCTTATCGAGCTTTTAACGGGTTTTTTGCTTCCGAACTGACTCTCGCAAACTTGTTTTGATCCTACTTGAGTATTTGAAGGTATAATATATTATAATAAGTTTTAGAGACTCGTTTGGTTCTCCAACAAGCCTTATAAGGTCACTTCGCGCAAAAACTAAGTCTTTGTAACTAGTTTTCCCTAAATCGAGCCTTTAGATGGGTTTTTGGCTCCGAAGTGAATCTAGCGAAGTTGTTTTGGTCCAAAATGTGTTTTTTAATATAATATATTATAATAAGTCTTAAAGACTCATTTTGAGCTCCAACAACACTTAAAAACTCACCTCGCGTAAAAACTAAGTCCTTATAACTAGTTTTGCCCAAATCAAGCTTTTAAACGGGTTTTTTGGTTCCGAAGTGACTATAGCAAACTTGTTTTGATCCTACTTGAGTATTTGAATGTATAATATATTATAATAAGTTTTAGAGACTCGTTTGGTTCTCCAACAAGCCTTATAAGGTCACTTCGCGCAAAAACTAAGTCTTTGTAACTAGTTTTCCCTAAATCGAGCCTTTAGATGGGTTTTTGGCTCCGAAGTGAATCTAGCGAAGTTGTTTAGGTCCTAAATGTGTATTTTAATATAATATATTATAATAAGTCTTAAAGACTCATTTTGAGCTCCAACAACACTTAAAAACTCACCTCGCGTAAAAACTAAGTCCTTATAACTAGTTTTGCCCAAATCGAGCTTTTAAACGGGTTTTTTGGTTCCGAAGTGACTATAGCAAACTTGTTTTGATCCTAAATGAGTATTTGAACGCATTATATATTATAATAAGTCTTAGAGACTTGTTTGGTGCTCCAACAAGCCTTATAAGGTCACTTCGCCCAAAAACTAAGTCTTTGTAACTAGTTTTCCCTAAATCGAGCCTTTATATGGGTTTTTGGCTCCGAAGTAAATCTAGCGAAGTTGTTTAGGTCCTAAATGTGTATTTTAATATATTATATTATAATAAGTCTTAGGGACTCATTTTGAGCTCCAACGACACTTAAAAACTCACCTCGCGCAAAAACTAAGTCCTTATAACTAGTTTGCCTAAATCGAGCCCTAAAATGGGTATTTTGGCTCCGAAGTGAGTCTAGCCAAGTTCATGTGATCCCAAATCAGTATTAGAACATATAATACAATAATATAATTCGTAGGGACTCATTTTGAGCTCCAACAGCACTTAAAACTAACCTCGCGCAAAAACTAAGTCTTTATAACTAGTTTGTCTAAATCGAGCCCTAAAATGGGTATTTTGGCACCAAAATGACACTAGCCAAGTTGTTGTGATCCCAAATCAGTAATTGAACATATAATACATTAATATAATTCGTAGGGACTCATTTTGAGCTCCAACAACACTTAAAAACTCACCTCGCGCAAAAACTAAGTCCTTATAACAAGTTTTGCCTTAATCGAGCTTTTAAACGGGTTTTTTGCTTCCGAACAGACTCTCGCAAACTTGTTTTGATCCTACTTGAGTATTTGAAGGTATAATATATTATAATAAGTTTTAGAGACTCGTTTGGTTCTCCAACAAGCCTTATAAGGTCACTTCGCGCAAAAACTAAGTCTTTGTAACTAGTTTTCCCTAAATCGAGCCTTTAGATGGGTTTTTGGCTCCGAAGTGAATCTAGCGAAGTTGTTTTGGTCCAAAATGTGTTTTTTAATATAATATATTATAATAAGTCTTAAAGACTCATTTTGAGCTCCAACAACACTTAAAAACTCACCTCGCGTAAAAACTAAGTCCTTATAACTAGTTTTGCCCAAATCAAGCTTTTAAACGGGTTTTTTGGTTCCGAAGTGACTATAGCAAACTTGTTTTGATCCTACTTGAGTATTTGAATGTATAATATATTATAATAAGTTTTAGAGACTCGTTTGGTTCTCCAACAAGCCTTATAAGGTCACTTCGCGCAAAAACTAAGTCTTTGTAACTAGCTTTTCCCTAAATCGAGCCTTTAGATGGGTTTTTGGCTCCGAAGTGAATCTAGCGAAGTTGTTAGGTCCTAAATGTGTATTTTAATATAATATATTATAATAAGTCTTAAAGACTCATTTTGAGCTCCAACAACACTTAAAAACTCACCTCGCGTAAAAACTAAGTCCTTATAACTAGTTTTGCCCAAATCGAGCTTTTAAACGGGTTTTTTGGTTCCGAAGTGACTATAGCAAACTTGTTTTGATCCTAAATGAGTATTTGAACGCTTATATATTATAATAAGTCTTAGAGACTTGTTTGGTGCTCCAACAAGCCTTATAAGGTCACTTCACCCAAAAACTAAGTCTTTGTAACTAGTTTTCCCTAAATCGAGCCTTTATATGGGTTTTTGGCTCCGAAGTGAATCTAGCGAAGTTGTTTAGGTCCTAAATGTGTATTTTAATATATTATATTATAATAAGTCTTAGGGACTCATTTTGAGCTCCAACGACACTTAAAAACTCACCTCGCGCAAAAACTAAGTCCTTATAACAAGTTTTGCCTTAATCGAGCTTTTAAACGGCTTTTTTGGTTCCGAAGTGACTCTCGCAAACTTGTTTTGATCCTACATGAGTATTTGAATGTATAATACATTATAATAAGTCTTAGAGACTCGTTTGGTTCTCCAACAAGCCTTATAAGGTCACTTCGTGCAAAAACTAAGTCTTTGTAACTAGTTTTCCCTAAATCGAGCCTTTATATGGGTTTTTGGCTCCGAAGTGAATCTAGCGAAGGTTGTTTAGGTCCTAAATGTGTATTTTAATATATTATATTATAATAAGTCTTAGGGACTCATTTTGAGCTCCAACGACACTTAAAAACTCACCTCGCGCAAAAACTAAGTCCTTATAACAAGTTTTGCCTTAATCGAGCTTTTAAACGGCTTTTTTGGTTCCGAAGTGACTCTCGCAAACTTGTTTTGATCCTACATGAGTATTTGAATGTATAATACATTATAATAAGTCTTAGAGACTCGTTTGGTTCTCCAACAAGCCTTATAAGGTCACTTCGTGCAAAAACTAAGTCTTTGTAACTAGTTTTCCCTAAATCGAGCCTTTAGATGGGTTTTTGGCTCCGAAGTGAATCTAGCGAAGTTGTTAGGTCCTAAATGGTGTATTTTAATATAATATATTATAATAAGTCTTAAAGACTCATTTTGAGCTCCAACAACACTTAAAAACTCACCTCGCGTAAAAACTAAGTCCTTATAACTAGTTTTGCCCAAATCAAGCTTTTAAATGGGTTTTTTGGTTCCGAAGTGACTATAGCAAACTTGTTTTGATCCTACTTGATTATTTGAATGTATAATATATTATAATAAGTTTTAGAGACTCGTTTGGTTCTCCAACAAGCCTTGTAAGGTCACTTCGCGCAAAAACTAAGTCTTTGTAACTAGTTTTCCCTAAATCGAGCCTTTAGATGGGTTTTTAGCTCCGAAGTGAATCTAGCGAAGTTATTTAGGTCCTAAATGTGTATTTTAATATATTATATTATAATAAGTCTTAGGACTCATTTTGAGCTCCAACAACACTTAAAAACTCACCTCGCGCAAAAACTAAGTCCTTATAACAAGTTTTGCCTTAATCGAGCTTTTAAACGGGTTTTTTGCTTCCGAACTGACTCTCGCAAACTTGTTTTGATCCTACTTGAGTATTTGAAGGTATAATATATTATAATAAGTTTTAGAGACTCGTTTGGTTCTCCAACAAGCCTTATAAGGTCACTTCGCACAAAAACTAAGTCTTTGTAACTAGTTTTCCCTAAATCGAGCCTTTAGATGGGTTTTTGGCTCCGAAGTGAATCTAGCGAAGTTGTTTAGGTCCTAAATGTGTATTTTAATATAATATATTATAATAAGTCTTAAAGACTCATTTTGTGCTCCAACAACACTTAAAAACTCACCTCGCGTAAAAACTAAGTCCTTATAACTAGTTTTGCCCTAATCGAGCTTTTAAACGGGTTTTTTGGTTCCGAAGTGACTATAGCAAACTTGTTTTGATCCTAAATGAGTATTTGAACGCATTATATATTATAATAAGTCTTAGAGACTTGTTTGGTGCTCCAACAAGCCTTATAAGGTCACTTCGCCCAAAAACTAAGTCTTTGTAACTAGTTTTCCCTAAATCGAGCCTTTATATGGGTTTTTGGCTCCGAAGTAAATCTAGCGAAGTTGTTTAGGTCCTAAATGTGTATTTTAATATATTAATATAATAAGTCTTAGGGACTCATTTTGAGCTCCAACGACACTTAAAAACTCACCTCGCGCAAAAACTAAGTCCTTATAACTAGTTTGCCTAAATCGAGCCCTAAAATGGGTATTTTGGCTCCGAAGTGAGTCTAGCCAAGTTCATGTGATCCGAAATCAGTATTAGAACATATAATACAATAATATAATTCGTAGGGACTCATTTTGAGCTCCAACAGCACTTAAAAACTAACCTCGCGCAAAAACTAAGTCTTTATAACTAGTTTGTCTAAATCGAGCCCTAAAATGGGTATTTTGGCACCAAAATGACACTAGCCAAGTTGTTGTGATCCCAAATCAGTATTTGAACATATAATACATTAATATAATTCGTAGGGACTCATTTTGAGCTCCAACAACACTTAAAACTCACCTCGCGCAAAAACTAAGTCCTTATAACAAGTTTTGCCTTAATCGAGCTTTTAAACGGGTTTTTTGCTTCCGAACTGACTCTCGCAAACTTGTTTTGATCCTACTTGAGTATTTGAAGGTATAATATATTATAATAAGTTTTAGAGACTCGTTTGGTTCTCCAACAAGCCTTATAAGGTCACTTCGCGCAAAAACTAAGTCTTTGTAACTAGTTTTCCCTAAATCGAGCCTTTAGATGGGTTTTTGGCTCCGAAGTGAATCTAGCGAAGTTGTTTTGGTCCTAAATGTGTTTTTTAATATAATATATTATAATAAGTCTTAAAGACTCATTTTGAGCTCCAACAACACTTAAAAACTCACCTCGCATAAAAACTAAGTCCTTATAACTAGTTTTGCCCAAATCGAGCTTTTAAAACGGGTTTTTTGGTTCCGAAGTGACTATAGCAAACTTGTTTGATCCTAAATGAGTATTTGAACGCATTATATATTATAATAAGTCTTAGAGACTTGTTTCGTGCTCCAACAAGCCTTATAAGGTCACTTCGCGCAAAAAACTAAGTCTTTTTAACTAGTTTTCCCTAAATCGAGCCTTTAGATGGGGTTTTGGCTCCGAAGTGAATCTAGCGAAGTTGTTTAGGTCCTAAATGTGTATTTTAATATAATATATTATAATAAGTCTTAAAGACTCATTTTGAGCTCCAACAACACTTAAAAACTCACCTCGCGTAAAAACTAAGTCCTTATAACTAGTTTTGCCCAAATCAAGCTTTTAAAACGGGTTTTTTGGTTCCGAAGTGACTATAGCAAACTTGTTTTGATCCTACTTGAGTATTTGAATGTATAATATATTATAATAAGTTTTAGAGACTCGTTTGTTCTCCAACAAGCCTTATAAGGTCACTTCGCGCAAAAACTAAGTCTTTGTAACTAGTTTTCCCTAAATCGAGCCTTTAGATGGGTTTTTGGCTCCGAAGTGAATCTAGCGAAGTTGTTTAGGTCCTAAATGTGTATTTTAATATAATATATTATAATAAGTCTTAAAGACTCATTTTGAGCTCCAACAACACTTAAAAACTCACCTCGCGTAAAAACTAAGTCCTTATAACTAGTTTTGCCCAAATCGAGCTTTTAAACGGGTTTTTTGGTTCCGAAGTGACTATAGCAAACTTGTTTTGATCCTAAATGAGTATTTGAACGCATTATATATTATAATAAGTCTTAGAGACTTGTTTCGTGCTCCAACAAGCCTTATAAGGTCACTTCGCGCAAAAACTAAGTCTTTTTAACTAGTTTTCCCTAAATCGAGCCTTTAGATGGGTTTTTGGCTCCGAAGTGAATCTAGCGAAGTTGTTTAGGTCCTAAATGTGTATTTTAATATAATATATTATAATAAGTCTTAAAGACTCATTTTGAGCTCCAACAACACTTAAAAACTCACCTCGCGTAAAAACTAAGTCCTTATAACTAGTTTTGCCCAAATCAAGCTTTTAAACGGGTTTTTTGGTTCCGAAGTGACTATAGCAAACTTGTTTTGATCCTACTTGAGTATTTGAATGTATAATATATTATAATAAGTTTTAGAGACTCGTTTGGTTCTCCAACAAGCCTTATAAGGTCACTTCGCGCAAAAACTAAGTCTTTGTAACTAGTTTTCCCTAAATCGAGCCTTTAGATGGGTTTTTGGCTCCGAAGTGAATCTAGCGAAGTTGTTTAGGTCCTAAATGTGTATTTTAATATAATATATTATAATAAGTCTTAAAGACTCATTTTGAGCTCCAACAACACTTAAAAACTCACCTCGCGTAAAAACTAAGTCCTTATAACTAGTTTTGCCCAAATCGAGCTTTTAAACGGGTTTTTTGGTTCCGAAGTGACTATAGCAAACTTGTTTTGATCCTAAATGAGTATTTGAACGCCTTATATATTATAATAAGTCTTAGAGACTTGTTTGGTGCTCCAACAAGCCTTATAAGGTCACTTCACCCAAAAACTAAGTCTTTGTAACTAGTTTTCCCTAAATCGAGCCTTTATATGGGTTTTTGGCTCCGAAGTGAATCTAGCGAAGTTGTTTAGGTCCTAAATGTGTATTTTAATATATTATATTATAATAAGTCTTAGGGACTCATTTTGAGCTCCAACGACACTTAAAAACTCACCTCGCGCAAAAACTAAGTCCTTATAACAAGTTTTGCCTTAATCGAGCTTTTAAACGGCTTTTTTGGTTCCGAAGTGACTCTCGCAAACTTGTTTTGATCCTACATGAGTATTTGAATGTATAATACATTATAATAAGTCTTAGAGACTCGTTTGGTTCTCCAACAAGCCTTATAAGGTCACTTCGTGCAAAAACTAAGTCTTTGTAACTAGTTTTCCCTAAATCGAGCCTTTAGATGGGTTTTTGGCTCCGAAGTGAATCTAGCGAAGTTGTTTAGGTCCTAAATGTGTATTTTAATATAATATATTATAATAAGTCTTAAAGACTCATTTTGAGCTCCAACAACACTTAAAAACTCACCTCGCGTAAAAACTAAGTCCTTATAACTAGTTTTGCCCAAATCGAGCTTTTAAACGGGTTTTTTGGTTCCGAAGTGACTATAGCAAACTTGTTTTGATCCTAAATGAGTATTTGAACGCATTATATATTATAATAAGTCTTAGAGACTTGTTTGGTGCTCCAACAAGCCTTATAAGGTCACTTCGCCCAAAAACTAAGTCTTTGTAACTAGTTTTCCCTAAATCGAGCCTTTATATGGGTTTTTGGCTCCGAAGTAAATCTAGCGAAGTTGTTTAGGTCCTAAATGTGTATTTTAATATATTATATTATAATAAGTCTTAGGGACTCATTTTGAGCTCCAACGACACTTAAAAACTCACCCTCGCGCAAAAACTAAGTCCTTATAACTAGTTTGCCTAAATCGAGCCCTAAAATGGGTATTTTGGCTCCGAAGTGAGTCTAGCCAAGTTCATGTGATCCCAAATCAGTATTAGAACATATAATACAATAATATAATTCGTAGGGACTCATTTTGAGCTCCAACAGCACTTAAAAACTAACCTCGCGCAAAAACTAAGTCTTTATAACTAGTTTGTCTAAATCGAGCCCTAAAATGGGTTTTTTGGCACCAAAATGACACTAGCCAAGTTGTTGTGATCCAAATCAGTATTTGAACATATAATACATTAATATAATTCGTAGGGACTCATTTTGAGCTCCAACAACACTTAAAAACTCACCTCGCGCAAAAACTAAGTCCTTATAACAAGTTTTGCCTTAATCGAGCTTTTAAACGGGTTTTTTGCTTCCGAACAGACTCTCGCAAACTTGTTTTGATCCTACTTGAGTATTTGAAGGTATAATATATTATAATAGTTTTAGAGACTCGTTTGGTTCTCCAACAAGCCTTATAAGGTCACTATCGCGCAAAAACTAAGTCTTTGTAACTAGTTTTCCCTAAATCGAGCCTTTAGATGGGTTTTGGCTCCGAAGTGAATCTAGCGAAGTTGTTTTGGTCCTAAATGTGTTTTTTAATATAATATATTATAATAAGTCTTAAAGACTCATTTGAGCTCCAACAACACTTAAAAACTCACCTCGCGTAAAAACTAAGTCCTTATAACTAGTTTTGCCCAAATCAAGCTTTTAAATGGGTTTTTTTGGTTCCGAAGTGACTATAGCAAACTTGTTTTGATCCTACTTGATTATTTGAATGTATAATATATTATAATAAGTTTTAGAGACTCGTTTGGTTCTCCAACAAGCCTTGTAAGGTCACTTCGCGCAAAAACTAAGTCTTTGTAACTAGTTTTCCCTAAATCGAGCCTTTAGATGGGTTTTTAGCTCCGAAGTGAATCTAGCGAAGTTATTTAGGTCCTAAATGTGTATTTTAATATATTATATTATAATAAGTCTTAGGGACTCATTTTGAGCTCCAACAACACTTAAAAAACTCACCTCGCGCAAAAACTAAGTCCTTATAACAAGTTTTGCCTTAATCGAGCTTTTAAACGGGTTTTTTTGCTTCGAACTGACTCTCGCAAACTTGTTTTGATCCTACTTGAGTATTTGAAGGTATAATATATTATAATAAGTTTTTAGAGACTCGTTTGGTTCTCCAACAAGCCTTATAAGGTCACTTCGCACAAAAACTAAGTCTTTGTAACTAGTTTTCCCTAAATCGAGCCTTTAGATGGGTTTTTGGCTCCGAAGTGAATCTAGCGAAGTTGTTTAGGTCCTAAATGTGTATTTTAATATAATATATTATAATAAGTCTTAAAGACTCATTTTGTGCTCCAACAACACTTAAAAAACTCACCTCGCGTAAAAACTAAGTCCTTATAACTAGTTTTGCCCTAATCGAGCTTTTAACACGGGTTTTTTTGGTTCCGAAGTGACTATAGCAAACTTGGTTTTGATCCTAAATGAGTATTTGAACGCATTATATATTATAATAAGTCTTAGAGACTTGTTGGTGCTCCAACAAGCCTTATAAGGTCACTTCGCCCAAAAACTAAGTCTTTGTAACTAGTTTTCCCTAAATCGAGCCTTTATATGGGTTTTTGGCTCCGAAGTAAATCTAGCGAAGTTGTTTAGGTCCTAAATGTGTATTTTAATATATTAATATAATAAGTCTTAGGGACTCATTTTGAGCTCCAACGACACTTAAAAACTCACCTCGCGCAAAAACTAAGTCCTTATAACTAGTTTGCCTAAATCGAGCCCTAAAATGGGTATTTTGGCTCCGAAGTGAGTCTAGCCAGTTCATGTGATCCGAAATCAGTATTAGAACATATAATACAATAATATAATTCGTAGGGACTCATTTTGAGCTCCAACAGCACTTAAAAACTAACCTCGCGCAAAAAACTAAGTCTTTATAACTAGTTTGTCTAAATCGAGCCCTAAAATGGGTATTTTGGCACCAAAATGACACTAGCCAAGTTGTTGTGATCCCAAATCAGTATTTGAACATATAATACATTAATATAATTCGTAGGGACTCATTTTGAGCTCCAACAACACTTAAAAACTCACCTCGCGCAAAAACTAAGTCCTTATAACAAGTTTTGCCTTAATCGAGCTTTTAAACGGGTTTTTTGCTTCCGAACTGACTCTCGCAAACTTGTTTTGATCCTACTTGAGTATTTGAAGGTATAATATATTATAATAAGTTTTTAGAGACTCGTTTGGTTCTCCAACAAGCCTTATAAGGTCACTTCGCGCAAAAACTAAGTCTTTGTAACTAGTTTTCCCTAAATCGAGCCTTTAGATGGGTTTTTTGGCTCCGAAGTGAATCTAGCGAAGTTGTTTTGGTCCTAAATGTGTTTTTTAATATAATATATTATAATAAGTCTTAAAGACTCATTTTGAGCTCCAACAACACTTAAAAACTCACCTCGCGTAAAAACTAAGTCCTTATAACTAGTTTTGCCCAATCGAGCTTTTAAACGGGTTTTTTGGTTCCGAAGTGACTATAGCAAACTTGTTTGATCCTAAATGAGTATTTGAAACGCATTATATATTATAATAAGTCTTAGAGACTTGTTCGTGCTCCAACAAGCCTTATAAGGTCACTTCGCGCAAAAACTAAGTCTTTTAACTAGTTTCCCTAAATCGAGCCTTTAGATGGGTTTTGGCTCCGAAGTGAATCTAGCGAAGTTGTTTAGGTCCTAAATGTGTATTTTAATATAATATATTATAATAAGTCTTAAAGACTCATTTTGAGCTCCAACAACACTTAAAAACTCACCTCGCGTAAAAACTAAGTCCTTATAACTAGTTTTGCCCAAATCAAGCTTTTAGAAACGGGTTTTTTGGGTTCCGATGTGACTATAGCAAACTTGTTTGATCCGACTTGAGTATTTGAATGTAAATATATTATAATAAGTTTTAGAGACTCGTTTGGTTCTCCAACAAGCCTTATAAGGTCACTTCGCGCAAAAACTAAGTCTTTGTAACTAGTTTTTCCTAAATCGAGCCTTTAGATGGGTTTTTGGCTCCGAAGTGAATCTAGCGAAGTTGTTTAGGTCCTAAATGTGTATTTTAATATAATATATTATAATAAGTCTTAAAGACTCATTTGAGCTCCAACAACACTTAAAAACTCACCTCGCGTAATAAACTAAGTCCTTATAACTAGTTTTGCCCAAATCGAGCTTTTAAACGGGTTTTTTTGGTTCCGAAGTGACTATAGCAAACTTGTTTTGATCCTAAATGAGTATTTGAACGCCTTATATATTATAATAAGTCTTAGAGACTTGTTTGGTGCTCCAACAAGCCTTATAAGGTCACTTCACCCAAAAACTAAGTCTTTGTAACTAGTTTTCCCTAAATCGAGCCTTTATATGGGTTTTTGGCTCCGAAGTGAATCTAGCGAAGTTGTTTAGGTCCTAAATGTGTATTTTAATATATTATATTATAATAAGTCTTAGGGACTCATTTTGAGCTCCAACGACACTTAAAAACTCACCTCGCGCAAAAACTAAGTCCTTATAACAAGTTTTGCCTTAATCGAGCTTTTAAAACGGCTTTTTGGTTCCGAAGTGACTCTCGCAAACTTGTTTTGATCCTACATGAGTATTTGAATGTATAATACATTATAATAAGTCTTAGAGACTCGTTTGTTCTCCAACAAGCCTTATAAGGTCACTTCGTGCAAAAACTAAGTCTTTTGTAACTAGTTTTCCCTAAATCGAGCCTTTAGATGGGTTTTTGGCTCCGAAGTGAATCTAGCGAAGTTGTTTAGGTCCTAAATGTGTATTTTAATATAATATATTATAATAAGTCTTAAAGACTCATTTTGAGCTCCAACAACACTTAAAAACTCACCTCGCGTAAAAACTAAGTCCTTATAACTAGTTTGCCCAAATCGAGCTTTTAAACGGGTTTTTTTGGTTCCGAAGTGACTATAGCAAACTTGTTTTGATCCTAAATGAGTATTTGAACGCATTATATATTATAATAAGTCTTAGAGACTTGTTTGGTGCTCCAACAAGCCTTATAAGGTCACTTCGCCCCAAAAACTAAGTCTTTGTAACTAGTTTTCCCTAAATCGAGCCTTTATATGGGTTTTTTGGCTCCGAAGTAAATCTAGCGAAGTTGTTTAGGTCCTAAATGTGTATTTAATATATTATATTATAATAAGTCTTAGGGACTCATTTTGAGCTCCAACGACACTTAAAAACTCACCTCGCGCAAAAACTAAGTCCTTATAACTAGTTTGCCTAAATCGAGCCCTAAAATGGCTATTTTGGCTCCGAAGTGAGTCTAGCCAAGTTCATGTGATCCCAAATCAGTATTAGAACATATAATACAATAATATAATTCGTAGGGACTCATTTTGAGCTCCAACAGCACTTAAAAACTAACCTCGCGCAAAAACTAAGTCTTTATAACTAGTTTGTCTAAATCGAGCCCTAAAATGGGTATTTTGGCACCAAAATGACACTAGCCAAGTTGTTGTGATCCCAAATCAGTATTTGAACATATAATACATTAATATAATTCGTAGGGACTCATTTTGAGCTCCAACAACACTTAAAAACTCACCTCGCGCAAAAACTAAGTCCTTATAACAAGTTTTGCCTTAATCGAGCTTTTAAACGGGTTTTTTGCTTCCGAACAGACTCTCGCAAACTTGTTTTGATCCTACTTGAGTATTTGAAGGTATAATATATTATAATAAGTTTTAGAGACTCGTTTGGTTCTCCAACAAGCCTTATAAGGTCACTTCGCGCAAAAACTAAGTCTTTGTAACTAGTTTTCCCCTAAATCGAGCCTTTAGATGGGTTTTTGGCTCCGAAGTGAATCTAGCGAAGTTGTTTTGGTCCTAAATGTGTTTTTTAATATAATATATTATAATAAGTCTTAAAGACTCATTTTGAGCTCCAACAACACTTAAAAACTCACCTCGCGTAAAAACTAAGTCCTTATAACTAGTTTTGCCCAAATCAAGCTTTTAAATGGGTTTTTTGGTTCCGAAGTGACTATAGCAAACTTGTTTTGATCCTACTTGATTATTTGAATGTATAATATATTATAATAAGTTTTAGAGACTCGTTTGGTTCTCCAACAAGCCTTGTAAGGTCACTTCGCGCAAAAACTAAGTCTTTGTAACTAGTTTTCCCTAAATCGAGCCTTTAGATGGGTTTTTAGCTCCGAAGTGAATCTAGCGAAGTTATTTAGGTCCTAAATGTGTATTTTAATATATTATATTATAATAAGTCTTAGGGACTCATTTTGAGCTCCAACAACACTTAAAAACTCACCTCGCGCAAAAACTAAGTCCTTATAACAAGTTTTGCCTGTAATCGAGCTTTTAAACGGGGTTTTTTTGCTTCCGAACTGACTCTCGCAAAACTTGTTTTGATCCTACTTGAGTATTTGAAGGTATAATATATTATAATAAGTTTTAGAGACTCGTTTGGTTCTCCAACAAGCCTTATAAGGTCACTTCGCACAAAAACTAAGTCTTTGTAACTAGTTTTCCCTAAATCGAGCCTTTAGATGGGTTTTTGGCTCCGAAGTGAATCTAGCGAAGTTGTTTAGGTCCTAAATGTGTATTTTAATATAATATATTATAATAAGTCTTAAAGACTCATTTTGTGCTCCAACAACACTTAAAAACTCACCTCGCGTAAAAACTAAGTCCTTATAACTAGTTTTGCCCTAATCGAGCTTTTAAACGGGTTTTTTGGTTCCGAAGTGACTATAGCAAACTTGTTTTGATCCTAAATGAGTATTTGAACGCATTATATATTATAATAAGTCTTAGAGACTTGTTTGGTGCTCCAACAAGCCTTATAAGGTCACTTCGCCCAAAAACTAAGTCTTTGTAACTAGTTTTCCCTAAATCGAGCCTTTATATGGGTTTTTGGCTCCGAAGTAAATCTAGCGAAGTTGTTTAGGTCCTAAATGTGTATTTTAATATATTATATTATAATAAGTCTTAGGGACTCATTTTGAGCTCCAACGACACTTAAAAACTCACCTCGCGCAAAAACTAAGTCCTTATAACTAGTTTGCCTAAATCGAGCCCTAAAATGGCTATTTTGGCTCCGAAGTGAGTCTAGCCAAGTTCATGTGATCCCAAATCAGTATTAGAACATATAATACAATAATATAATTCGTAGGGACTCATTTTGAGCTCCAACAGCACTTAAAAACTAACCTCGCGCAAAAACTAAGTCTTTATAACTAGTTTGTCTAAATCGAGCCCTAAAATGGGTATTTTGGCACCAAAATGACACTAGCCAAGTTGTTGTGATCCCAAATCAGTATTTGAACATATAATACATTAATATAATTCGTAGGGACTCATTTTGAGCTCCAACAACACTTAAAAACTCACCTCGCGCAAAAACTAAGTCCTTATAACAAGTTTTGCCTTAATCGAGCTTTTAAAACGGGTTTTTTGCTTCCGAACAGACTCTCGCAAACTTGTTTTGATCCTACTTGAGTATTTGAAGGTATAATATATTATAATAAGTTTTAGAGACTCGTTTGGTTCTCCAACAAGCCTTATAAGGTCACTTCGCGCAAAAAACTAAGTCTTTGTAACTAGTTTTCCCTAAATCGAGCCTTTAGATGGGTTTTTGGCTCCGAAGTGAATCTAGCGAAGTTGTTTTGGTCCTAAATGTGTTTTTTAATATAATATATTATAATAAGTCTTAAAGACTCATTTTGAGCTCCAACAACACTTAAAAACTCACCTCGCTAAAAACTAAGTCCTTATAACTAGTTTTGCCCAAATCAAGCTTTTAAATGGGTTTTTTGGTTCCGAAGTGACTATAGCAAACTTGTTTTGATCCTACTTGATTATTTGAATGTATAATATATTATAATAAGTTTTAGAGACTCGTTTGGTTCTCCAACAAGCCTTGTAAGGTCACTTCGCGCAAAAACTAAGTCTTTGTAACTAGTTTTCCCTAAATCGAGCCTTTAGATGGTTTTTAGCTCCGAAGTGAATCTAGCGAAGTTATTTAGGTCCTAAATGTGTATTTTAATATATTATATTATAATAAGTCTTAGGGACTCATTTTGAGCTCCAACAACACTTAAAAACTCACCTCGCGCAAAAACTAAGTCCTTATAACAAGTTTTGCCTTAATCGAGCTTTTAAACGGGTTTTTTGCTTCCGAACTGACTCTCGCAAACTTGTTTTGATCCTACTTGAGTATTTGAAGGTATAATATATTATAATAAGTTTTAGAGACTCGTTTGGTTCTCCAACAAGCCTTATAAGGTCACTTCGCACAAAAACTAAGTCTTTGTAACTAGTTTTCCCTAAATCGAGCCTTTAGATGGGTTTTTGGCTCCGAAGTGAATCTAGCGAAGTTGTTTAGGTCCTAAATGTGTATTTTAATATAATATATTATAATAAGTCTTAAAGACTCATTTTGTGCTCCAACAACACTTAAAAACTCACCTCGCGTAAAAACTAAGTCCTTATAACTAGTTTTGCCCTAATCGAGCTTTTAAACGGGTTTTTTTGGTTCCGAAGTGACTATAGCAAACTTGTTTTGATCCTAAATGAGTTATTTGAACGCATTATATATTATAATAAGTCTTAGAGACTTGTTTGGTGCTCCAACAAGCCTTATAAGGTCACTTCGCCCAAAAACTAAGTCTTTGTAACTAGTTTTCCCTAAATCGAGCCTTTATATGGGATTTTTGGCTCCGAAGTAAATCTAGCGAAGTTGTTTAGGTCCTAAATGTGTATTTTAATATATTATATTATAATAAGTCTTAGGGACTCATTTTGAGCTCCAACGACACTTAAAAACTCACCCTCGCGCAAAAACTAAGTCCTTATAACTAGTTTGCCTAAATCGAGCCCTAAAATGGCTATTTTGGCTCCGAAGTGAGTCTAGCCAAGTTCATGTGAGTCCCAAATCAGTATTAGAACATATACTACAATAATATAATTCGGAGGGACTCATTTTGAGCTCCAACAGCACTTAAAAACTAACCTCGCGCACAAAACTAAGTCTTATAACTAGTTTGTCTAAATCGAGCCCTAAAATGGGTATTTTGGCACCAAAATGACACTAGCCAAGTTGTTGTGATCCCAAATCAGTATTTGAACATATAATACATTAATATAATTCGTAGGGACTCATTTTGAGCTCCAACAACACTTAAAAACTCACCTCGCGCAAAAACTAAGTCCTTATAACAAGTTTTGCCTTAATCGAGCTTTTAAACGGGTTTTTTGCTTCCGAACAGACTCTCGCAAACTTGTTTTGATCCTACTTGAGTATTTGAAGGTAAATATATTATAATAAGTTTTAGAGACTCGTTTGGTTCTCCAACAAGCCTTATAAGGTCACTTCGCGCAAAAAACTAAGTCTTTGTAACTAGTTTTCCCTAAATCGAGCCTTTAGATGGGTTTTCTGGCTCCGAAGTGAATCTAGCGAAGTTGTTTTGGTCCTAAATGTGTTTTTTTATATAATATATTATAATAAGTCTTAAAGACTCATTTTGAGCTCCAACAACACTTAAAAACACACCTCGCGTAAAACTAAGTCCTTATAACTAGTTTTGCCCAAATCAAGCTTTTAAATGGGTTTTTTGGTTCCGAAGTGACTATAGCAAACTTGTTTTGATCCTACTTGATTATTTGAATGTATAATATATTATAATAAGTTTTAGAGACTCGTTTGGTTCTCCAACAAGCCTTGTAAGGTCACTTCGCGCAAAAACTAAGTCTTTGTAACTAGTTTTCCCTAAATCGAGCCTTTAGATGGGTTTTTAGCTCCGAAGTGAATCTAGCGAAGTTTTTTAGGTCCTAAATGTGTATTTTAATATATATATTATAATAAGTCTTAGGGACTCATTTTGAGCTCCAACAACACTTAAAAACTCACCTCGCTGCCATAAACTAAGTCCTTTATAACAAGTTTGTGCCTTAATCGAGCTTTAACGGGTTGTTTTGCTTCCGAACTGACTCTCGCAAACTTGTTTTGATCCTACTTGAGTATTGAAGGTATAATATATTATAATAAGTTTTAGAGACTCGTTTGGTTCTCCAACAAGCCTTATAAGGTCACTTCGCACAAAAACTAAGTCTTTGTAACTAGTTTTCCCTAAATCGAGCCTTTAGATGGGTTTTTGGCTCCCAAGTGAATCTAGCGAAGTTGTTTAGGTCCTAAATGTGTATTTTAATATAATATATTATAATAAGTCTTAAAGACTCATTTTGTGCTCCAACAACACTTAAAAACTCACCTCGCGTAAAAACTAAGTCCTTATAACTAGTTTTGCCTAATCGAGCTTTTAAACGGGTTTTTGGTTCCAGTGACTATAGCAAACTTGTTTTGATCCTAAATGAGTATTTGAACGCATTATATATTATAATAAGTCTTAGAGACTTGTTTGGTGCTCCAAAGCCTTATAAGGTCACTTCGCCCAAAAACTAAGTCTTTGTAACTAGTTTTCCCTAAATCCGAGCCTTTATATGGGTTTTGGCCCAAGTAAATCTAGCGGTTGTTTAGGTCCTAAATGTGTATTTTAATATATTAATATAATAAGTCTTAGGGACTCATTTTGAGCTCCAGACACTTAAAAACTCACCTCGCAAAAACTAAGTCCTTATAACTAGTTTGCCTAAATCGAGCCCTAAAATGGGTATTTTGGCCCCAAGTGAGTCTAGCCAAGTTCATGTGATCCAAATCAGTATTAGAACATATAATACAATAATATAATTCGTAGGGACTCATTTTGAGCTCCAACAGCACTTAAAAACTAACCTCCGCAAAAACTAAGTCTTTATAACTAGTTTGTCTAAATCGACCCCTAAAATGGGTATTTGGGCACCAAAATGACACTAGCCAAGTTGTTGTGATCCCAAATCAGTATTTGAACATATAATACATTAATATAATTCGTAGGGACTCATTTTGAGCTCCAAAAAACACTTAAAAACTCACCTCGCGCAAAAACTAAGTACTTATAACAAGTTTTGCCTTAATCCAAGCTTTTAAACGGGTTTTTTGCTTCCGAACGACTCTCGCAAACTTGTTTTGATCCTACTTGAGTATTTGAAGGTATAATATATTATAATAAGTTTTAGAGACTCGTTTGGTTCTCCAACAAGCCTTATAAGGTCACTTGCGTAAAAACTAAGTCTTTGTAACTAGTTTTCCTAAATCGAGCCTTTAGATGGGTTTTTGGCTCAAGTGAATCTAGCGAAGTTGTTTTGGTCCTAAATGTGTTTTTTTAATATAATATATTATAATAAGTCTTAAAGACTCATTTTGAGCTCCAACAACACTTAAAAAACTCACCTCCGTAAAAACTAAGTCCTTATAACTAGTTTTGCCCAAATCAAGCTTTTAAATGGGTTTTTTGGTTCAAGTGACTATACAAACTTGTTTTGATCCTACTTGATTATTTGAATGTATAATATATTATAATAAGTTTTAGAGACTCGTTTGGTTCTCCAACAAGCCTTATAAGGTCACTTGGCAAAAACTAAGTCTTTGTAACTAGTTTTCCCTAAATCGAGCCTTTAGATGGGTTTTTAGCTCCAAAGTGAATCTAGCGAAGTTATTTAGGTCCTAAATGTGTATTTTAATATATTATATTATAATAAGTCGTAGGGACTCATTTTGAGCTCCAACAACACTTAAAAACTCACCTCGCGCAAAAAACTAAGTCCGTATAACAAGTTTTGCCTTAATCGAGCTTTTAAACGGGTTTTTTGCTTCGCGAACTGACTCTCGCAAACTTGTTTTGATCCTACTTGAGTATTTGAAGATATAATATATTATAATAAGTTTTAGAGACTCGTTTGGTTCTCCAAGCAAGCCTTATAAGTCACTTCGCACAAAACTAAGTCTTTGTAACTAGTTTTCCCTAAATCGAGCCATTAGAGTGGGTTTTTTGGCTCCGAAGTGAATCTAGCGAAGTTGTTTAGGTCCTAAATGTGTATTGTAATATAATATATTATAATAAGTCTTAAAGAGCTCATTTTGTGCTCCAACAAACACTTATAAACTCACCTCGCGTAAAAACTAAGTCCTGATAACTAGTGTTTTGCCCAAATCGAGCTTTTAAACGGGTTTTTTGGTTTGCCGAAGTGACTATAGCAAACTTGTTTTGATCCTAAATGAGTATTTGAACGCATTATATATTATAATAAGTCTTAGAGACTTGTTTGGTGCTCCAACAAGCCTTATAAGGTCACTTCGCCCAAAAACTAAGTCTTTGTAACTAGTTTTCCCTAAATCGAGGCCTTTATATGGGTTTTGGCTCCGAAGTAAATCTAGCGAAGTTGTTTAGGTCCTAATTGTGTATTTTAATATATTAATATAATAAGTCTTAGGGACTCATTTTGAGACTCCAACGACACTTAAAAACTCACCTCGGCCAAAACTAAGTCCTTATAACTAGTTTGCCTAAATCGAGCCCTAAAATGGGTATTTGGCTCGCGAAGTGAGTCTAGCCAAGTTCATGTGATCCGAAATCAGTATTAGAACATAATAATACAATAATATAATTCGTAGGGGACCAGTTTTGGAGCTCCAACAGCACTTAAAACTACTCTCGCGCAAAAACTAAGTCTTATAACTGTTTGTCTAAATCGAGCCCTAAAATGGGTATTTTGGCACCAAAATGACACTAGCCAAGTTGTGTGATCCCAAATCAGTATTTGAACATATAATACATTAATATAATTCGTAGGGACTCATTTTGAGCTCCAACAACACTTAAAAACTCACCTCGCGCAAAAACTAAGTACTTATAACAAGTTTTGCCTTAATCGAGCTTTTAAACGGGTTTTTTGCTTCCGAACTGACTCTCGCAAACTTGTTTTGATCCTACTTGAGTATTTGAAGGTATAATATATTATAATAAGTTTAGAGACTCGTTTGGTTCTCCAACAAGCCTTATAAGGTCACTTCGCGCAAAAACTAAGTCTTTGTAACTAGTTTTCCCTAAATCGAGCCTTTAGATGGGTTTTTGGCTCCGAAGTGAATCTAGCGAAGTTGTTTTGGTCCTAAATGTGTTTTTTAATATAATATATTATAATAAGTCTTAAAGACTCATTTGAGCTCCAACAACACTTAAAAACTCACCTCGCGTAAAAACTAAGTCCTTATAACTAGTTTTGCCCAAATCAAGCTTTTAAATGGGTTTTTTGGTTCCGAAGTGACTATAGCAAACTTGTTTTGATCCTACTTGAGTATTTGAATGTATAATATATTATAATAAGTTTTAGAGACTCGTTTGGTTCTCCAACAAGCCTTATAAGGTCACTACGCGCAAAAACTAAGTCTTTGTAACTAGTTTTCCCTAAATCGAGCCGTTAGATGGGTTTTTTAGCTCCGAAGTGAATCTAGCGAAGTTATTTAGGTCCTAAATGTGTATTTTAATATATTATATTATAATAAGTCTTAGGGACTCATTTTGAGCTCCAACAACACTTAAAAACTCACCTCGCCGCAAAAACTAAGTCCTTATAACAAGTTTTGCCTTAATCGAGCTTTTAAACGGGTTTTTTGCTTCCGACTGACTCTCGCAAACTTGTTTTGATCCTACTTGAGTATTGAAGATATAATATATTATAATAAGTTTTAGAGACTCGTTTGGTCTCCAACAAGCCTTATAAGGTCTACTTCGCACAAAAACTAAGTCTTTGTAACTAGTTTTTCCCTAAATCGAGCCTTTAGATGGGTTTTTGGCTCCGAAGTGAATCTAGCGAAGTTGTTTAGGTCCTAAATGTGTATTTTAATATAATATATTATAATAAGTCTTAAAGACTCATTTTGTGCTCCAACAACACTTAAAAACTCACCTCGCGTAAAAACTAAGTCCTTATAACTAGTTTTGCCCAAATCGAGCTTTTATAAACGGGTTTTTTTGGTTCCGAAGTGACTATAGCAACTTGTTTTGATCCTAAATGAGTATTTGAATGCATTATATATTATATAAGTCTTAGAGACTTGTTTGGTGCTCCAACAAGCCTTATAAGGTCACTTCGCCCAAAAACTAAGTCTTTGTAACTAGTTTTCCCTAAATCGAGCCTTTATATGGGTTTTTGGCTCCGAAGTAAATCTAGCGAAGTTGTTTAGGTCCTAAATGTGTATTTTAATATATTATATTATAATAAGTCTTAGGGACTCATTTTGAGCTCCAACGACACTTAAAAACTCACCTCGCGCAAAAACTAAGCCCTTATAACTAGTTTGCCTAAATCGAGGCCTAAAATGGGTATTTTGGCTCATAAGTGAGTCTAGCCAAGTTCATGTGATCCCAAATCAGTATTAGAACATATAATACAATAATATAATTCGTAGGGACTCATTTTGAGCTCCAACAGCACTTAAAAACTAACCTCGCGCAAAAACTAAGTCTTTATAACTAGTTTGTCTAATCGAGCCCTAAAATGGGTATTTTGGCACCAAAATGACACTAGCCAAGTTGTTGTGATCCCAAATCAGTATTTGAACATATAATACATTAATATAATTCGTAGGGACTCATTTTGAGCTCCAACAACACTTAAAAACTCACCTCGCGCAAAAACTAAGTCCTTATAACAAGTTTTGCCTTAATCGAGCTTTTAAACGGGTTTTTTGCTTCCGAACTGACTCTCGCAAACTTGTTTTGATCCTACTTGAGTATTTGAAGGTATAATATATTATAATAAGTTTTAGAGACTGGTTTGGTTCTCCAACAAGCCCTTATAAGGTCACTTCGCGCAAAAACTATGTCTTTGTAACTAGTTTTCCCTAAATCGAGCCTTTAGATGGTTTTTGGCTCCGAAGTGAATCTAGCGAAGTGTGTTTGGTCCTAAATGTGTTTTTTAATATAATATATTATAGTATGTCTAAAGACTCATTTTGAGCTCCAACAACACTTAAAAACTCACCTCGCGTAAAAACTAAGTCCTTATAACTAGTTTTTGCCCAAATCCAGCTTTTTAAAATCGTTTTTTGGTTCCGAAGTGACTATAGCAAACTTCTTTTGATCCTACTTGAGTATTTGATGTATAATATATTATAATAAGTTTTAGAGACTCGTTTGGTTCTCCGACAAGCCTTATAAGGTCACTTCGCGCAAAAACTAAGTCTTTGTAACTAGTTTTCCCTAAATCGTGCCTTTAGATGGGGTTTTTAGCTTCGAAGTGAATCTAGCGAAGTTATTTAGGTCCTAAATGTGTATTTAATATATTATATTATAATAAGTCTTAGGGACTCATTTTGAGCTCCAACAACACTTAAAAACTCACCTCGCCGCAAAAATACTAAGTCCTTATAACAAGTTTTGCCTTAATCGAGCTTTAAAAACGGGTTTTTTGCTTCCGAACTGACTCTCGCAAACTTGTTTTGATCCTACTTGAGTATTTGAAGGTATAATATATTATAATAAGTTTTAGAGACTCGTTTGGGTTCTCCAACAAGCCTTATAAGGGTCACTTCGCACAAAAACTAAGTCTTTGTAACTAGTTTTCCCTAAATCGAGCCTTTAGATGGGTTTTTGGCTCCGAAGTGAATCTAGCGAAGTTGTTTAGGTCCTAAATGTGTATTTTAATATAATATATTATAATAAGTCTTAAAGACCATTTTGTGCTCCAACAACACTTAAAAACTCACCCTCGTAAAAACTAAGTCCTTATAACTAGTTTTGCCCAAATCGAGCTTTTAAACGGGTTTTTTGGTTCCAAGTGACTATAGCAAACTTGTTTTGATCCTAAATGAGTATTTGAACGCATTATATATTATAATAAGTCTTAGAGACTTGTTTGGTGCTCCAACAAGCCTTATAAGGTCACTTCGCCCAAAAACTAAGTCTTTGTAACTAGTTTTCCCTAAATCGAGCCTTTATATGGGTTTTCGGCTCTGAAGTAAATCTAGCGAAGTTGTTTAGGTCCTAAATGTGTATTTTAATATATTATATTATAATAAGTCTTAGGGACTCATTTTGAGCTCCAACGACACTTAAAAACTCACCTCGCGCAAAAACTAAGTCCTTATAACTAGTTTGCCTAAATCGAGCCCTAAAATGGGTATTTTGGCTCCGAAGTGAGTCTAGCCAAGTTCATGTGATCCCAAATCAGTATTGGAACATATAATACAATAATATAATTCGTAGGGACTCATTTTGAGCTCCAATGACACAAAAAAACTAACCTCGCGCAAAAACTAAGTCTTTATAACTAGTTTGTCTAAATCGAGCCCTAAAATGGGTATTTTGGCACCAAAATGACACTAGCCAAGTTGTTGTGATCCCAAATCAGTATTTGAACATATAATACATTAATATAATTCGTAGGGACTCATTTTGAGCTCCAACAACACTTAAAAACTCACCTCGCGCAAAAACTAAGTCCTTATAACAAGTTTTGCCTTAATCGAGCTTTTAAACGGGTTTTTTGCTTCCGAACCGACTCTCGCAAACTTGTTTTGATCCTACTTGAGTATTTGAAGGTATAATATATTATAATAAGTTTTAGAGACTCGTTTGGTTCTCCAACAAGCCTTATAAGGTCACTTCGCGCAAAAACTAAGTCTTTGTAACTAGTTTTCCCTAAATCGAGCCTTTAGATGGGTTTTTGGCTCCGAAGTGAATCTAGCGAAGTTGTTTTGGTCCTAAATGTGTTTTTTAATATAATATATTATAATAAGTCTTAAAGACTCATTTTGAGCTCCAACAACACTTAAAAACTCACCTCGCGTAAAAACTAAGTCCTTATAACTAGTTTTGCCCAAATCAAGCTTTTAAATGGGTTTTTTGGTTCCGAAGTGACTATAGCAAACTTGTTTTGATCCTACTTGAGTATTTGAATGTATAATATATTATAATAAGTTTTAGAGACTCGTTTGGTTCTCCAACAAGCCTTATAAGGTCACTTGGCGCAAAAACTAAGTCTTTGTAACTAGTTTTCCCTAAATCGAGCCTTTAGATGGGTTTTTAGCTCCAGTGAATCTAGCGAGGGTTATTTAGGTCCTAAATGTGTATTTTAATATATTATATTATAATAAGTCTTAGGGACTCATTTTGAGCTCCAACAACACTTAAAAACTCACCTCGCGCAAAAACTAAGTCCTTATAACAAGTTTTGCCTTAATCGAGCTTTTAAACGGGTTTTTTGCTTCCGAACTGACTCTCGCAAACTTGTTTTGATCCTACTTGAGTATTTGAAGATATAATATATTATAATAAGTTTTAGAGACTCGTTTGGTTCTCCAACAAGCCTTATAAGGTCACTTCGCACAAAAACTAAGTCTTTGTAACTAGTTTTCCCTAAATCGAGCCTTTAGATGGGTTTTTGGCTCCGAAGTGAATCTAGCGAAGTTGTTTAGGTCCTAAATGTGTATTTTAATATAATATATTATAATAAGTCTTAAAGACTCATTTTGTGCTCCAACAACACTTAAAAACTCACCTCGCGTAAAAACTAAGTCCTTATAACTAGTTTTGCCCAAATCGAGCTTTTAAACGGGTTTTTTGGTTCCCAAGTGACTATAGCAAACTTGTTTTGATCCTAAATGAGTATTTGAATGCATTATATATTATAATAAGTCTTAGAGACTTGTTTGGTGCTCCAACAAGCCTTATAAGGTCACTTCGCCCAAAAACTAAGTCTTTGTAACTAGTTTTCCCTAAATCGAGCCTTTATATGGGTTTTTGGCTCCGAAGTAAATCTAGCGAAGTTGTTTAGGTCCTAAATGTGTATTTTAATATATTATATTATAATAAGTCTTAGGGACTCATTTTGAGCTCCAACGACACTTAAAAACTCACCTCGCGCAAAAACTAAGCCCTTATAACTAGTTTGCCTAAATCGAGCCCTAAAATGGGTATTTTGGCTCATAAGTGAGTCTAGCCAAGTTCATGTGATCCCAAATCAGTATTAGAACATATAATACAATAATATAATTCGTAGGGACTCATTTTGAGCTCCAATGGCACTTAAAAACTAACCTCGCGCAAAAACTAAGTCTTTATAACTAGTTTGTCTAAATCGAGCCCTAAAATGGGTATTTTGGCACCAAAATGACACTAGCCAAGTTGTTGTGATCCCAAATCAGTATTTGAACATATAATACATTAATATAATTCGTAGGGACTCATTTTGAGCTCCAACAACACTTAAAAACTCACCTCGCGCAAAAACTAAGTCCTTATAACAAGTTTTGCCTTAATCGAGCTTTTAAACGGGTTTTTGCTTCCGAACCGACTCTCGCAAACTTGTTTTGATCCTACTTGAGTATTTGAAGGTATAATATATTATAATAAGTTTTAGAGACTGGTTTGGTTCTCCAACAAGCCTTATAAGGTCACTTCGCGCAAAAACTATGTCTTTGTAACTAGTTTTCCCTAAATCGAGCCTTTAGATGGGTTTTTGGCTCCAAAGTGAATCTAGCGAAGTTGTTTTGGTCCTAAATGTGTTTTTTAATATAATATATTATAGTAAGTCTTAAAGACTCATTTTGAGCTCCAACAACACTTAAAAACTCACCTCGCGTAAAAACTAAGTCCTTATAACTAGTTTTGCCCAAATCCAGCTTTTAAATGGGTTTTTTGGTTCCGAAGTGACTATAGCAAACTTCTTTTGATCCTACTTGAGTATTTGAATGTATAATATATTATAATAAGTTTTAGAGACTCGTTTGGTTCTCCGACAAGCCTTATAAGGTCACTTCGCGCAAAAACTAAGTCTTTGTAACTAGTTTTCCCTAAATCGAGCCTTTAGATGGGTTTTTAGCTTCGAAGTGAATCTAGCGAAGTTATTTAGGTCCTAAATGTGTATTTTAATATATTATATTATAATAAGTCTTAGGGACTCATTTTGAGCTCCAACAACACTTAAAAACTCACCTCGCGCAAAAACTAAGTCCTTATAACAAGTTTTGCCTTAATCGAGCTTTTAAACGGGTTTTTTGCTTCCGAACTGACTCTCGCAAACTTGTTTTGATCCTACTTGAGTATTTGAAGGTATAATATATTATAATAAGTTTTAGAGACTCGTTTGGTTCTCCAACAAGCCTTATAAGGTCACTTCGCACAAAAACTAAGTCTTTGTAACTAGTTTTCCCTAAATCGAGCCTTTAGATGGGTTTTTGGCTCCGAAGTGAATCTAGCGAAGTTGTTTAGGTCCTAAATGTGTATTTAATATAATATATTATAATAAGTCTTAAAGACTCATTTTGTGCTCCAACAACACTTAAAAACTCACCTCGCGTAAAAACTAAGTCCTTATAACTAGTTTTGCCAAATCGAGCTTTTAAACGGGTTTTTTGGGTTCCGAAGTGACTATAGCAAACTTGTTTTGATCCTAAATGAGTATTTGAACGCATTATATATTATAATAAGTCTTAGAGACTTGTTTGGTGCTCCAACAAGCCTTATAAGGTCACTTCGCCCAAAAACTAAGTCTTTGTAACTAGTTTTCCCTAAATCGAGCCTTTATATGGGTTTTCGGCTCTGAAGTAAATCTAGCGAAGTTGTTTAGGTCCTAAATGTGTATTTTAATATATTATATTATAATAAGTCTTAGGGACTCATTTTGAGCTCCAACGACACTTAAAAACTCACCTCGCGCAAAAACTAAGTCCTTATAACTAGTTTGCCTAAATCGAGCCCTAAAATGGGTATTTTGGCTCCGAAGTGAGTCTAGCCAAGTTCATGTGATCCCAAATCAGTATTGGAACATATAATACAATAATATAATTCGTAGGGACTCATTTTGAGCTCCAACAGCACTTAAAAACTAACCTCGCGCAAAAACTAAGTCTTTATAACTAGTTTGTCTAAATCGAGCGCCTAAAATGGGTATTTTGGCACCAAAATGACACTAGCCAAGTTGTTGTGATCCCAAATCAGTATTTGAACATATAATACATTAATATAATTCGTAGGGACTCATTTTGAGCTCCAACAACACTTAAAAACTCACCTCGCGCAAAAAACTAAAGTCCTTATAACAAGTTTTGCCTTAATCGAGCTTTTTAAACGGGTTTTTTGCTTCCGACTGACTCTCGCAAACTTGTTTTGATCCTACTTGAGTATTTGAAGGTATAATATATTATAATAAGTTTTAGAGACTCGTTTGGTTCTCCAACAAGCCTTATAAGGTCACTTCGCGCAAAAACTAAGTCTTTGTAACTAGTTTTCCCTAAATCGAGCCTTTAGATGGGTTTTTGGCTCCGAAGTGAATCTAGCGAAGTTGTTTCGGTCCTAAATGTGTTTTTTAATATAATATATTATAATAAGTCTTAAAGACTCATTTTGAGCTCCAACAACACTTAAAAACTCACCTCGCATAAAAACTAAGTCCTTATAACTAGTTTTGCCCAAATCAAGCTTTTAAATGGGTTTTTTGGTTCCGAAGTGACTATAGCAAACTTGTTTTGATCCTACTTGAGTATTTGAATGTATAATATATTATAATAAGTTTTAGAGACTCGTTTGGTTCTCCAACAAGCCTTATAAGGTCACTTCGCGCAAAAACTAAGTCTTTGTAACTAGTTTTCCCTAAATCGAGCCTTTAGATGGGTTTTTTGCTCCGAAGTGAATCTAGCGAAGTTATTTAGGTCCTAAATGTGTATTTTAATATATTATATTATAATAAGTCTTAGGGACTCATTTTGAGCTCCAACAACACTTAAAAACTCACCTCGCGCAAAAACTAAGTCCTTATAACAAGTTTTGCCTTAATCGAGCTTTTAAACGGGTTTTTTGCTTCCGAACTGACTCTCGCAAACTTGTTTTGATCCTACTTGAGTATTTGAAGGTATAATATATTATAATAAGTTTCAGAGACTAGTTTGGTTCTCCAACAAGCCTTATAAGGTCACTTCGCACAAAAACTAGTCTTTGTAACTAGTTTTCCCTAAAATCGAGCCTTTATATGGGTTTTCGGCTCTGAAGTAAATCTAGCGAAGTTGTTTAGGTCCTAAATGTGTATTTTAATATATTATATTATAATAAGTCTTAGGGACTCATTTTGAGCTCCAACGACACTTAAAAACTCACCTCGCGCAAAAACTAAGTCCTTATAACTAGTTTGCCTAAATCGAGCCCTAAAATGGGTATTTTGGCTCCGAAGTGAGTCTAGCCAAGTTCATGTGATCCCAAATCAGTATTAGAACATATAATACAATAATATAATTCGTAGGGACTCATTTTGAGCTCCAACAGCACTTAAAAACTAACCTCGCGCAAAAACTAAGTCTTTATAACTAGTTTGTCTAAAACGAGCCCTAAAATGGGTATTTTGGCACCAAAATGACACTAGCCAAGTTGTTGTGATCCCAAATCAGTATTTGAACATATAATACATTAATATAATTCGTAGGGACTCATTTTGAGCTCCAACAACACTTAAAAACTCACCTCGCGCAAAAACTAAGTCCTTATAACAAGTTTTGCCTTATCGAGCTTTTTTAAACGGGTTTTTTGCTTCCGAACTGACTCTCGCAAACTTGTTTTGATCCTACTTGAGTATTTGAAGGTATAATATATTATAATAAGTTTTAGAGACTCGTTTGGTTCTCCAACAAGCCTATAAGGTCACTTCGCGCAAAAACTAAGTCTTTGTAACTAGTTTTCCCTAAATCGAGCCTTTAGATGGTTTTTGGCTCCGAAGTGAATCTAGCGAAGTTGTTTCGGTCCTAAATGTGTTTTTTAATATAATATATTATAATAAGTCTTAAAGACTCATTTTGAGCTCCAACAACACTTAAAAACTCACCTCGCATAAAAACTAAGTCCTTAAAAACTAGTTTTGCCCAAATCAAGCTTTTAAATGGGGTTTTTTGGTTCCGAAGTGACTATAGCAAACTTGTTTTGATCCTACTTGAGTATTTGAATGTATAATATATTATAATAAGTTTTAGAGACTCGTTTGGTTCTCCCAACAAGCCTTATAAGGTCACTTCGCGCAAAAAACTAAGTCTTTGTAACTAGTTTTCCCTAAATCGAGCCTTTAGATGGGTTTTTAGCTCCGAAGTGAATCTAGCGAAGTTATTTAGGTCCTAAATGTGTATTTTAATATATTATATTATAATAAGTCTTAGGGACTCATTTTGAGCTCCAACAACACTTAAAAACTCACCTCGCGCAAAAACTAAGTCCTTATAACAAGTTTTGCCTTAATCGAGCTTTTAAACGGGTTTTTTGCTTCCGAACTGACTCTCGCAAACTTGTTTTGATCCTACTTGAGTATTTGAAGGTATAATATATTATAATAAGTTTCAGAGACTAGTTTGGTTCTCCAACAAGCCTTATAAGGTCACTTCGCACAAAAACTAAGTCTTTGTAACTAGTTTTCCCTAAATCGAGCCTTTATATGGGTTTTCGGCTCTGAAGTAAATCTAGCGAAGTTGTTTAGGTCCTAAATGTGTATTTTAATATATTATATTATAATAAGTCTTAGGGACTCATTTTGAGCTCCAACGACACTTAAAAACTCACCTCGCGCAAAAACTAAGTCCTTATAACTAGTTTGCCTAAATCGAGCCCTAAAATGGGTATTTTGGCTCCGAAGTGAGTCTAGCCAAGTTCATGTGATCCCAAATCAGTATTGGAACATATAATACATTAATATAATTCGTAGGGACTCATTTTGAGCTCCAACAGCACTTAAAAACTAACCTCGCGCAAAAACTAAGTCTTTATAACTAGTTTGTCTAAATCGAGCACTAAAATGGGTATTTTGGCACCAAAATGACACTAGCCAAGTTGTTGTGATCCCAAATCAGTATTTGAACATATAATACATTAATATAATTCGTAGTGACTCATTTTGAGCTCCAACAACACTTAAAAACTCACCTCGTGCAAAAACTAAGTCCTTATAACAAGTTTTGCCTTAACCGAGCTTTTAAACGGGTTTTTTTGGTTCCGAAGTGACTCTCGCAAACTTGTTTTGATCCTACATGAGTATTTGAATGTATAATATATTATAATAAGTCTTAGAGACTCGTTTGGTTCTCCAACAAGCCTTATAAGGTCACTTCGCGCAAAAACTAAGTCTTTGTAACTAGTTTTCCCTAAATCGAGCCTTTAGATGGGTTTTTGGCTACGAAGTGAATCTAGCGAAGTTGTTAGGTCCTAAATGTGTATTTTAATATAATATATTATAATAGTCTTAAAGACTCATTTTGTGCTCCAACAACACTTAAAAACTCACCTCGCATAAAAACTAAGTCCTTATAACTAGTTTTGCCTAAATTGAGCTTTTAAACGGGTTTTTTGGTTCCGAAGTGACTATAGCAAACTTGTTTTGATCTACAATGAGTATTTGAACGTATAATATATTATAATAAGGTCTTAGAGACTCGTTTGGTGCTCCAACAAGCCTTATAAGGTCACCTTCGCCCAAAAACTAAGTCTTTGAACTAGTTTTCCCTAAATCGAGCCTTTATATGGGTTTTGGCTCCTGAAGTAATCTAGCGAAGTTGTTTAGGTCCTAAATGTGTATTTTAATATATTATATTATAATAAGTCTTAGGGACTCATTTTGAGCTCCAACGACACTTAAAAACTCACCTCGCGCAAAAACTAAGTCCTTATAACTAGTTTGCCTTAATCGAGCCCTAAAATGGGTATTTTGGCTCCGAAGTGAGCTCTAGCCAAGTTCATGCTGATCCCAAATCAGTATTGGAACATATAATACATTAATAAAATTCGTAGAGACTCATTTTGAGCTCCAACAGCACTTAAAAACTAACCTCGCGCAAAAACTAAGTCTTTATAACTAGTTGTCTAAATCGAAGCCCTAAAATGGGTATTTTGGCACCAAAATGACACTAGCCAAGTTGTTGTGATCCCAAATCAGTATTTGAACATATAATACATTAATATAATTCGTAGGGACTCATTTTGAGCTCCAACAACACTTAAAAACTCACCTCGCGAAAAAACTAAGTCCTTATAACAAGTTTTGCCTTAATCGAGCTTTTAAACGGGTTTTTGCTTCGAACTGACTCTGCAAACTTGTTTTGATCCTACTTGAGTATTTGAAGGTATAATATATTATAATAAGTTTTAGAGACTCGTTTGGTTCTCCAACAAGCCTTATAAGGTCACTTGGCGCAAAAACTAAGTCTTTGTAACTAGTTTTCCCTAAATCGAGCCTTTAGATGGGTTTTTGGCTCCGAAGTGAATCTAGCGAAGTTGTTTCGGTCCTAAATGTGTTTTTTAATATAATATATTATAATAAGTCTTAAAGACTCATTTTGAGCTCCAACAACACTTAAAAACTCACCTCGCATAAAAACTAAGTCCTTATAACTAGTTTTGCCCAAATCAAGCTTTTAAATGGGTTTTTTGGTTCCGAAGTGACTATAGCAAACTTGTTTTGATCCTACTTGAGTATTTGAAGGTATAATATATTATAATAAGTTTTAGAGACTCGTTTGGTTCTCCAACAAGCCTTATAAGGTCACCTCGCACAAAAACTAAGTCTTTGTAACTAGTTTTCCCTAAATCAAGCCTTTAGATGGGTTTTTGGCTCCGAAGTGAATCTAGCGAAGTTGTTTAGGTCCTAAATGTGTATTTTAATATAATATATTATAATAAGTCTTAAAGACTCATTTTGTGCTCCAACAACACTTAAAAACTCACCTCGCGTAAAAACTAAGTCCTTATAACTAGTTTTGCCCAAATCGAGCTTTTAAATGGGTTTTTTGGTTCCGAAGTGACTATAGCAAACTTGTTTTGATCCTAAATGAGTATTTGAACGCATTATATATTATAATAAGTCTTAGAGACTTGTTTGGTGCTCCAACAAGCCTTATAAGGTCACTTCGCCCAAAAACTAAGTCTTTGTAACTAGTTTTCCCTAAATCGAGCCTTTATATGGGTTTTTGGCTCTGAAGTAAATCTAACGAAGTTGTTTAGATCCTAAATGTGTATTTTAATATATTATATTATAATAAGTCTTAGGGACTCATTTTGAGCTCCAACGACACTTAAAAACTCACCTCGCGCAAAAACTAAGTCCTTATAACTAGTTTGCCTAAATCGAGCCCTAAAATGGGTATTTTGGCTCCGAAGTGAGTCTAGCCAAGTTCATGTGATCCCAAATCAGTATTAGAACATATAATAAAATAAGATAATTCGTAGGGACTCATTTTGAGCTCCAACAGCACTTAAAAACTAACCTCTCGCAAAACTAAGTCTTTATAACTAGTTTGTCTAAATAGAGCCCTAAAATGGGTATTTTGGCACCAAAGTGACTCTAGCAAAGTTGTTGTGATCCCAAATCAGTATTTGAACATATAATACATTAATATAATTCGTAGTGACTCATTTTGAGCTCCAACAACACTTAAAAACTCACCTCGTGCAAAAACTAAGTCCTTATAACAAGTTTTGCCTTAATCGAGCTTTTAAACGGGTTTTTTGCTTCCGAACCGACTCTCGCAAACTTGTTTTGATCCTACTTGAGTATTTGAAGGTATAATATATTATAATAAGTCTTAGAGACTCGTTTGGTTCTCCAACAAGCCTTATAAAGTCACTTGGCGCAAAAACTAAGTCTTTGTAACTAGTTTTCCCTAAATCGAGCCTTTAGATGGGTTTTTGGCTCCGAAGTGAATCTAGCGATGTTGTTTAGGTCCTAAATGTGTATTTTAATATAATATATTATAATAAGTCTTAAAGACTCATTTTGTGCTCCAACAACACTTAAAAACTCACCTCGCATAAAAACTAAGTCCTTATAACTAGTTTTGCCCAAATCGAGCTTTTAAACGGGTTTTTTGGTTCCGAAGTGACTATAGCAAACTTGTTTTGATCCTAAATGAGTATTTGAACGCATTATATATTATAATAAGTCTTAGAGACTTGTTTGGTGCTCCAACAAGCCTTATAAGGTCACTTCGCGCAAAAACTAAGTCTTTTCAACTAGTTTTCCCTAAATCGAGCCTTTAGATGGGTTTTTGGCTCCGAAGTGAATCTAGCGAAGTTGTTTAGGTCCTAAATGTGTATTTTAATATAATATATTATAATAAGTCTTAGGGACTCATTTTGAGCTCCAACGACTACACTTAAAAACTCACCTCGTGCAGAAACTAAGTCCTTATAACTAGTTTGCCTAAATCGAGGCCTAAAATGGGTATTTTGGCTCCGAAGTGAGTCTAGCCAAGTTCATGTGATCCCAAATCAGTATTAGAACATATAATAAAATAATATAATTCGTGGGGACTCATTTTGAGCTCCAACAGCACTTAAAAACTAACCTCGCGCAAAAACTAAGTCTTTATAACTAGTTTGTCTAAATCGAGCCCTAAAATGGGTATTTTGGCTCCAAAGTGACTCTAGCCAAGTTGTTGTGATCCCAAATCAGTATTTGAACATATAATACATTAATATAATTCGTAGTGACTCATTTGGAGCTCCAACAACACTTAAAAACTCACCTCGTGCAAAAACTAAGTCCTTATAACAAGTTTTGCCTTAACCGAGCTTTTAAACGGGTTTTTTGGTTCCGAAGTGACTCTCGCAAACTTGTTTTGATCCTACTTGAGTATTTGAATGTATAATATATTATAATAAGTCTTAGAGACTCGTTTGGTTCTCCAACAAGCCTTATAAGGTCACTTGGCGCAAAAACTAAGTCTTTGTAACTAGTTTTCCCTAAATCGAGCCTTTAGATGGGTTTTTGGCTCCGAAGTGAATCTAGCGAAGTTGTTTAGGTCCTAAATGTGTATTTTAATATAATATATTATAATAAGTCTTAAAGACTCATTTTGTGCTCCAACAACACTTAAAAACTCACCTCGCGTAAAAAACTAAGTCCTTATAACTAGTTTTGCCCAAATCGAGCTTTTAAACCGGGTTTTTTGGTTCCGAAGCGACTATAGCAAACTTGTTTTGATCCTAAATGAGTATTTGAACGCATATATATTATAATAAGTCTTAGAGACTTGTTTGGTGCTCGAACAAGCCTTATAAGGTCACTTCGCGCAAAAACTAAGTCTTTTTAACTAGTTTTCCCTAAATCGAGCCTTTAGATTGGTTTTTGGCTCCGAAGTGAATCTAGCGAAGTTGTTTAGGTCCTAAAATGTGTATTTTAATATAATATATTATAATAAGTCTTAGGGACTCACTTTTGAGCTCCAACGACACTTAAAAACTCACCTCGTGCAGAAACTAAGTCCTTATAACTAGTTTGCCTAAATCGAGCCCTAAAATGGGTATTTTGGCTCCGAAGTGAGTCTAGCCAAGTTCATGTGATCCCAAATCAGTATTAGAACATATAATAAAATAATATAATTCGTAGGGACTCATTTTGAGCTCCAACAGCACTTAAAAACTAACCTGGCGCAAAAACTAAGTCTTTATAACTAGTTTGTCTAAATCGAGCCCTAAAATGGGTATTTTGGCTCCAAAGTGACTCTAGCCAAGTTGTTGTGATCCCAAATCAGTATTTGAACATATAATACATTAATATAATTCGTAGGGACTCATTTTGAGCTCCAACAACACTTAAAAAATCACCTCGCGCAAAAACTAAGTCCTTATAACAAGGTTTGCCTTAATCGAGCTTTTAAACGGGTTTTTTGGTTCCGAAGTGACTCTTACAAACTTGTTTTGATCCTAAATGAGTATTTGAATGTATAATATATTATAATAAGTCTTAGAGACTCGTTTGGTTCTCCAACAAGCCTTATAAGGTCACTTCGCGCAAAAACTAAGTCTTTGTAACTAGTTTTCCCTAAATCGAGCCTTTAGATGGGTTTTTGGCTCCGAAGTGAATCTAGCGAAGTTGTTTAGGTCCTAATGTGTATTTTAATATAATATATTATAATAAGTCTTAAAGACTCATTTTGAGCTTCAACAACACTTAAAACCTCACCTCGCGTAAAAACTAAGTCCTTATAACTAGTTTTGCCCAACTCGAGCTTTTAAACAGGTTTTTTTGTTCCGAAGTGACTATAGCAAACTTGTTTTGATCCTAAATGAGTATTTGAACGCATAATATATTATAATAAGTCTTAGAGACTTGTTTGAGGCTCCAACAAGCCTTATAAGGTCACTTCGCGCAAAAACTAAGTCTTTTTAACTAGTTTTCCCTAAATCGAGCCTTTAGATGGGTTTTTGGCTCCGAAGTGAATCTAAGCGAAGTTGTTTAGGTCCTAAATGTGTATTTAATATAATATATTATAATAAGTCTTAGGGACTCATTTTCAGCTCCAACGACACTTAAAAACTCACCTCGTGCAGAAAACTAAGTCCTTATAACTAGTTTGCCTAAATCGAGCCCAAAAATGGGTATTTTGGCTCCGAAGTGAGCTCTAGCCAAGTTCATGTGATCCCAAATCAGTATTAGAAACTATAATAAAATAATATAATTCATAGGGACTCATTTTGAGCATCAACAGCACTTAAAAACTTACCTCGCGCAAAAACTAAGTCTTTATAACTAGTTTGTCTAAATCGAGCCCTAAAATGGGTATTTTGGCTCCAAGTGACTCTAGCCAAGTTGTTGTGATCCCAAATCAGTATTTGAACATATAATACATTAATATAATTCGTAGGGACTCATTTTGAGCTCCAACAACACTTAAAAACTCACCTCGCGCAAAAACTAAGTCCTTATAACAAGGTTTGCCTTAATCGAGCTTTTAAACGGGTTTTTTGGTTCCGAAGTGACTCTTACAAACTTGTTTTGATCCTACATGAGTATTTGAATGTATAATAATTATAATAAGTCTTAGAGACTCGTTTGGTTCTCCAACAAGCCTTATAAGGTACTTCGCGCAAAAACTAAGTCTTTGTAACTAGTTTTCCCTAAATCGAGCCTTTAGATGGGTTTTTGGCTCCGAAGTGAATCTAGCGAAGTTGTTTAGGTCCTAAATGTGTATTTTAATATAATATATTATAATAAGTCTTAAAGACTCATTTTGAGCTTCAACAACACTTAAAAACTCACCTCGCGTAAAACTAAGTCCTTATAACTAGTTTTGCCCAAATCGAGCTTTTAAACCGGTTTTTTGGTTCCGAAGTGACTATAGCAAACTTGTTTTGATCCTAAATGAGTATTTGAACGCATTATATATTATAATAAGTCTTAGAGACTTGTTTGAGGCTCCAACAAGCCTTATAAGGTCACTTCGCGCAAAAACTAAGTCTTTTTAACTAGTTTTCCCTAAATCGAGCCTTTAGATGGGTTTTTGGCTCCGAAGTGAATCTAGCGAAGTTGTTAGGGTCCTAAATGTGTATTTTAATATAATATATTATAATAAGTCTTAGGGACTCATTTTCAGCTCCAACGACACTTAAAAACTCACCTCGTGCAGAAACTAAGTCCTTATAACTAGTTTGCCTAAATCGAGCCCCAAAATGGGTATTTTGGCTCCGAAGTGAGTCTAGCCAAGTTCATGTGATCCCAAATCAGTATTAGAACATATAATAAAATAATATAATTCATAGGGACTCATTTTGAGCATCAACAGCACTTAAAAACTAACCTCGCGCAAAAACTAAGTCTTTATAACTAGTTTGTCTAAATCGAGCCCTAAAATGGGTATTTTGGCTCCAAAGTGACTCTAGCCAAGTTGTTGTGATCCCAAATCAGTATTTGAACATATAATACATTAATATAATTCGTAGTGACTCATTTTGAGCTCCAACAACACTTAAAAACTCACCTCGTGCAAAAACTAAGTCCTTATAACAAGTTTTGCCTTAATCGAGCTTTTAAACGGGTTTTTTGGTTCCGAAGTGACTCTCGCAAACTTGTTTTGATCCTACTTGAGTATTTGAATGTATAATATATTATAATAAGTCTAGAGACTCGTTTGGTTCTCCAACAAGCCTTATAAGGTCACTTCGCGCAAAAACTAAGTCTTTAGTAACTAGTTTTCCCTAAATCGAGCCTTTAGATGGGTTTTTGGCTCCGAAGTGAATCTAGCGAAGTTGTTTAGGTCCTAAATGTGTATTTTAATATAATATATTATAATAAGTCTTAAAGACTCATTTTGTGCTCCAACAACACTCAAAAACTCACCTCGCGTAAAAACTAAGTCCTTATAACTAGTTTTGCCCAAATCGAGCTTTTAAACCGGTTTTTTGGTTCCGAAGTGACTATAGCAAACTTGTTTTGATCCTAAATGAGTATTTGAACGCATTATATATTATAATAAGTCTTAGAGACTTGTTTGGTGCTCGAACAAGCCTTATAAGGTCACTTCGCGCAAAAACTAAGTCTTTTTAACTAGTTTTCCCTAAATCGAGCCTTTAGATTGGTTTTTGGCTCCGAAGTGAATCTAGCGAAGTTGTTTAGGTCCTAAATGTGTATTTTAATATAATATATTATAATAAGTCTTAGGGGCTCATTTTGAGCTCCAACGACACTTAAAAACTCACCTCGTGCAGAAACTAAGTCCTTATAACTAGTTTGCCTAAATCGAGCCCTAAAATGGGTATTTTGGCTCCGAAGTGAGTCTAGCCAAGTTCATGTGATCCCAAATCAGTATTAGAACATATAATAAAATAATATAATTCGTAGGGACTCATTTTGAGCTCCAACAGCACTTAAAAACTAACTTGGCGCAAAAACTAAGTCTTTATAACTAGTTTGTCTAAATCGAGCCCTAAAATGGGTATTTTGGCTCCAAAGTGACTCTAGCCAAGTTGTTGTGATCCCAAATCAGTATTTGAACATATAATACATTAATATAATTCGTAGGGACTCATTTTGAGCTCCAACAACACTTAAAAACTCACCTCGCGCAAAAACTAAGTCCTTATAACAAGGTTTGCCTTAATCGAGCTTTTAAACGGGTTTTTTGGTTCCGAAGTGACTCTTACAAACTTGTTTTGATCCTACATGAGTATTTGAATGTATAATATATTATAATAAGTCTTAGAGACTCGTTTGGTTCTCCAACAAGCCTTATAAGGTCACTTCGCGCAAAAACTAAGTCTTTGTAACTAGTTTTCCCTAAATCGAGCCTTTAGATGGGTTTTTGGCTCCGAAGTGAATCTAGCGAAGTTGTTTAGGTCCTAAATGTGTATTTTAATATAATATATTATAATAAGTCTTAAAGACTCATTTTGAGCTTCAACAACACTTAAAAACTCACCTCGCGTAAAAACTAAGTCCTTATAACTAGTTTTGCCCAAATCGAGCTTTTAAACCGGTTTTTTGGTTCCGAAGTGACTATAGCAAACTTGTTTTGATCCTAAATGAGTATTTGAACGCATTATATATTATAATAAGTCTTAGAGACTTGTTTGAGGCTCCAACAAGCCTTATAAGGTCACTTCGCGCAAAAACTAAGTCTTTTTAACTAGTTTTCCTTAAATCGAGCCTTTAGATGGGTTTTTGGCTCCGAAGTGAATCTAGCGAAGTTGTTTAGGTCCTTAATGTGTATTTTAATATAATATATTATAATAAGTCTTAGGGACTCATTTCAGCTCCAACGACACTTAAAAACTCACCTCGTGCAGAAACTAAGTCCTTATAACTAGTTTGCCTAAATCGAGCCCCAAAATGGGTATTTTGGCTCCGAAGTGAGTCTAGCCAAGTTCATGTGATCCCAAATCAGTATTAGAACATATAATAAAATAATATAATTCATAGGGACTCATTTTGGGCATCAACAGCACTTAAAAACTAACCTCGCGCAAAAACTAAGTCTTTATAACTAGTTTGTCTAAATCGAGCCCTAAAATGGGTATTTTGGCACCAAAGTGACTCTAGCCAAGTTGTTGTGATCCCAAATCAGTATTTGAACATATAATACATTAATATAATTCGTAGGGACTCATTTTGAGCTCCAACAACACTTAAAAACTCACCTCGCGCAAAAACTAAATCCTTATAACAAGTTTTGCCTTAATCGAGCTTTTAAACGGGTTTTTTGGTTTCGAAGTGACTCTCACAAACTTGTTTTGATCCTACATGAGTATTTGAATGTATAATATATTATAATAAGTCTTAGAGACTCGTTTGGTTCTCCAACAAGCCATATAAGGTCACTTCGCGCAAAAACTAAGTCTTTGTAACTAGTTTTCCCTAAATCGAGCCTTTAGATGGGTTTTTGGCTCCGAAGTGAATCTAGCCAAGTTGTTTAGGTCCTAAATGTGTATTTTAATATAATATATTATAATAAGTCTTAAAGACTCATTTTGAGCTCCAACAACACTTAAAAACTCACCTCGCGTAAAAACTAAGTCCTTATAGCAAGTTTTACCTTAATCGAGCTTTTAAACGGGTTTTTTGGTTCCGAAGTGACTCTCGCAAACTTGTTTTGATCCTACTTGAGTATTTGAACGCATTATATATCATAATAAGTCTTAGAGACTTGTTTGAGGCTCCAACAAGCCTTATAAGGTCACTTCGCGCAAAAACTAAGTCTTTTTAACTAGTTTTCCTTAAATCGAGCCTTTAGATGGGTTTTTGGCTCCGAAGTGAATCTAGCGAAGTTGTTTAGGTCCTTAATGTGTATTTTAATATAATATATTATAATAAGTCTTAGGGACTCATTTCAGCTCCAACGACACTTAAAAACTCACCTCGTGCAGAAACTAAGTCCTTATAACTAGTTTGCCTAAATCGAGCCCCAAAATGGGTATTTTGGCTCCGAAGTGAGTCTAGCCAAGTTCATGTGATCCTAAATCAGTATTAGAACATATAATAAAATAATACAATTCGTAGGGACTCATTTTGAGCTCCAACAGCACTTAAAAACTAACCTCGCGCAAAAACTAAGTCTTTATAACTAGTTTGTCTAAATCGAGCCCTAAAATGGGTATTTCGGCACCAAAGTGACTCTAGCCAAGTTGTTGTGATCCCAAATCAGTATTTGAACATATAATACATTAATATAATTCGTACGGACTCATTTTGAGCTCCAACAACACTTAAAAACTCACCTCGCGCAAAAACTAAGTCCTTATAACAAGTTTTGCCTTAATCGAGCTTTTAAACGGGTTTTTTGGTTCCGAAGTGACTCTCGCAAACTTGTTTTGATCCTACTTGAGTATTTGAATGTATAATATATTATAATAAGTCTTAGAGACTCGTTTGGTTCTCCAACAAGCCTTATAAGGTCACTTCGCGCAAAAACTAAGTCTTTGTAACTAGTTTTCCCTAAATCGAGCCTTTAGATGGGTTTTTGGCTCCGAAGTGAATCTAGCCAAGTTGTTTAGGTCCTAAATGTGTATTTTAATATAATATATTATAATAAGTCTTAAAGACTCATTTTGAGCTCCAACAACACTTAAAAACTCACCTCGCGTAAAAACTAAGTCCTTATAGCAAGTTTTACCTTAATCGAGCTTTTAAACGGGTTTTTTGGTTCCGAAGTGACTCTCGCAAACTTGTTTTGATCCTACTTGAGTATTTGAACGCATTATATATCATAATAAGTCTTAGTGACTTGTTTGAGGCTCCAACAAGCCTTATAAGGTCACTTCGCGCAAAAACTAAGTCTTTTTAACTAGTTTTCCTTAAATCGAGCCTTTAGATGGGTTTTTGGCTCCGAAGTGAATCTAGCGAAGTTGTTTAGGTCCTTAATGTGTATTTTAATATAATATATTATAATAAGTCTTAGGGACTCATTTCAGCTCCAACGACACTTAAAAACTCACCTCGTGCAGAAACTAAGTCCTTATAACTAGTTTGCCTAAATCGAGCCCCAAAATGGGTATCTTGGCTCCGAAGTGAGTCTAGCCAAGTTCATGTGATCCTAAATCAGTATTAGAACATATAATACAATAATACAATTCGTAGGGACTCATTTTGAGCTCCAACAGCACTTAAAAACTAACCTCGCGCAAAAACTAAGTCTTTATAACTAGTTTGTCTAAATCGAGCCCTAAAATGGGTATTTCGGCACCAAGTGACTCTAGCCAAGTTGTTGTGATCCCAAATCAGTATTTGAATATATAATACATTAATATAATTCGTACGGACTCATTTTGAGCTCCAACAACACTTAAAAACTCACCTCGCGCAAAAACTAAGTCCTTATAACAAGTTTTGCCTTAATCGAGCTTTTTAAACGGGTTTTTTGGTTCGAAGTGACTCTCGCAAACTTGTTTTGATCCTACTTGAGTATTTGAACGTATAATATATTATAATAAGTCTTAGAGACTCGTTTGGTTCTCCAACAAGCCTTATAAGGTCACTTCGCGCAAAAACTAAGTCTTTGTAACTAGTTTTCCCTAAATCGAGCCTTTAGATGGGTTTTTGGCTCCGAAGTGAATCTAGCGAAGTTGTTTAGGTCCTAAATGTGTATTTTAATATAATATATTATAATAAGTCTTAAAGACTCATTTTGAGCTCCAACAATACTTAAAAACTCACCTCGCGTAAACACTAAGTCCTTATAACTAGTTTTGCCCAAATCGAGCTTTTAAACGGGTTTTTTGGTTCCGAAGTGACTATAGCAAACTTGTTTTGATCCTAAATGAGTATTTGAACGCATTATATATTATAATAAGTCTTAGTGACTTGTTTGAGGCTCCAACAAGCCTTATAAGGTCACTTCGCGCAAAAACTAAGTCTTTTTAACTAGTTTTCCCTAAATCGAGCCTTTAGATGGGTTTTTGGCTCCGAAGTGAATCTAGCGAAGTTGTTTAGGTCCTTAATGTGTATTTTAATATAATATATTATAATAAGTCTTAGGGACTCATTTCAGCTCCAACGACACTTAAAAACTCACCTCGTGCAGAAACTAAGTCCTTATAACTAGTTTGCCTAAATCGAGCCCTAAATGGGTATTTTGGCTCCGAAGTGAGCTCTAGCCAAGTTCATGTGATCCTAAATCAGTATTTGAACATATAATACAATAATATAATTCGTAGGGACTCATTTTGAGCTCCAACAGCACTTAAAAACTAACCTCGCGCAAAAACTAAGTCTTTATAACTAGTTTGTCTAAATCGAGCCCTAAAATGAGTATTTCGGCACCAAAGTGACTCTAGCCAAGTTGTTGTGATCCCAAATCAGTATTTGAACATATAATACATTAATATAATTCGTAGGGACTCATTTTGTGCTCCAACAACACTTAAAAACTCACCTCGCGTAAAAACTAAGTCCTTATAACAAGTTTTGCCCAAATCGAGCTTTTAAACGGGTTTTTTTGGTTCCGAAGTGACTCTAGCAAACTTGTTTTGATCCTAAATGAGTATTTGAACGCATATATATTATAATAAGTCTTAGAGACTCTGTTTGGTGCTCCAACAAGCCTTATAAGGTCACTTCGCGCAAAAACTAAGTCTTTTTAACTAGTTTTCCCTAAATCGAGCCTTTAGATGGGTTTTTGGCTCCGAAGTGAATCTAGCGAAGTTGTTTAGGTCCTAAATGTGTATTTCAATATAATATATTATAATAAGTCTTAGGACTCAGTTTGAGCTCCAACGACACTTAAAAACTTACCTCGCGCAAAAACTAAGTCCTTATAACTAGTTTGTCTAAATCGAGCCCTAAAATGGATATTTTGGCTCCGAAATGACTCTAGCCAAGTTCATGTGATCCCAAATCAGTATTTGAACATATAATACATTATTATAATTCGTAGGGACTCGTTGTGAGCTCCAACAACACTTAAAAACTAACCTCGCGCAAAAACTAAGTCTTTATAACTATTTTGGCTAAATTGAGCCCTAAAATGGGTATTTTGGCTCCGAAGTGACTCTAGCCAAGTTGTTGTGATCCCAAATCAGTATTTGAACATATAATACATTAATATAATTCGTAGGGACTCATTTTGAGCTCCAACAACACTTAAAAACTCACCTCGCGCAAAAACTAAGTCCTTATAACAAGTTTTGCCTTAATCGAGCTTTTAAACGGGTTTTTTGGTTCCGAAGTGACTCTCGCAAACTTGTTTTGATCCTACTTGAGTATCTGAATGTATAATATATTATAATAAGTCTTAGAGACTCGTTTGGTTCTCCAACAAGCCTTATAAGGTCACTTCGCGCAAAAACTAAGTCTTTGTAACTAGTTTTCCCTAAATCGAGCCTTTAGATGGGTTTTTGGCTCCGAAGTGAATCTAGCGAAGTTGTTTTGGTCCTAAATGTGTATTTTAATATAATATATTATAATAAGTCTTAAAGACTCATTTTGAGCTCCAACAACACTTAAAAACTCACCTCGCGTAAAAACTAAGTCCTTATAACTAGTTTTGCCCAAATCGAGCTTTTAAACGGGTTTTTTGGTTCCGAAGTGACTATAGCAAACTTGTTTTGATCCTAAATGAGTATTTGAACTGATTATATATTATAATAAGTCTTAGAGACTCGTTTGGTGCTCCAACAAGCCTTATAAGGTCACTTCGCGCAAAAACTAAGTCTTTGAACTAGTTTCCCTAAATCGAGCCTTTAGATGGGTTTTTGGCTCCGAAGTGAATCTAGCGAAGTTGTTTAGGTCCTAAATGTGTATTTTAATATAATATATTATAATAGGTCTTAGGGACTCATTTTGAGCTCCAACGACACTTAAAAACTCACCTCGCGCAAAAACTAAGTCCTTATAACTAGTTTGCCTAAATCGAGCCCTAAAATGGGTATTTTGGCTCCGAAGTGACTCTAGCCAAGTTCATGTGATCCCAAATCAGTATTTGAACATATAATACATTAATATAATTCGTAGGGACTCATTTTGAGCTCCAACAACACTTAAAAACTAACCTCGCGCAAAAACTAAGTCTTTATAACTATTTTGTCTAAATCTGAGCACTAAAATGGGTATTTGGCTCCGAAGTGACTCTAGCCAAGTTGTTGTGATCCCAAATCAGTACTTTGAACATATAATACATTAATATAATTCGTAGGGACTCATTTTGAGCTCCAACAACACTTAAAAACTCACCTCGGCACAAAAACTAAGTCCTTATAACAAGTTTTGCCTTAATCGAGCTTTTAACGGGTTTTTTGGTTCCGAAGTGACTCTCGCAAACTTGTTTTGATCCTAAATGAGTATTTGAACTGTATAATATATTATAATAAGTCTTAGAGACTCGTTTGGTTCTCCAACAAGCCTTATAAGGTCACTTCGCGGCAAAAACTAAGTCTTAGTAACTAGTTTTCCCTAAATCGAGCCTTTAGATGGGTTTTTGGCTCCGAAGTGAATCTAGCGAAGTTGTTTAGGTCCTAAATGTGTATTTTAATATAATATATTATAATAAGTCTTAAAGACTCATTTTGAGCTCCAACAACACTTAAAAACTCACCTCGCGTAAAAAACTAAGTCCTTATAACTAGTTTTGCCTAACTCGAGCTTTTAAACGGGTTTTTTGGTTCCGAAGTGACTATAGCAAACTTGTTTTGATCCTAAATGAGTATTTGAATCGTATAATATATTATAATAAGTCTTAGAGACTCTGTTTGGTGCTCCAACAAGCCTTATAAGGTCACTTCGCGCAAAAACTAAAGTCTTTGAACTAGTTTCCCTAAATCGAGCCTTTAGATGGGTTTTGGCTCCGAAGTGAATCTAGCGAAGTTGTTTAGGTCCTAAATGTGTATTTTAATATAATATATTATAATAAGTCTTAGGGACTCATTTTGAGCTCCAACGACACTTAAAAACTCACCTCGCGCAAAAACTAAGTCCTTATAACTAGTTTGTCCTAAATCGAGCCCTAAAATGGGTATTTTGGCTCCGAAGTGACTCTAGCCGAGTTCATGTGATCCCAAATCAGTATTTGAACATATAATACATTAATATAATTCGTAGGGACTCATTTTGAGCTCCAACAACACTTAAAAACTAACCTCGCGCAAAAACTAGGTCTTTATAACTATTTTGGCTAAATAGAGCCCCAAAATGGGTATTTTGGCTCCGAAGTGACTCTAGCCAAGTTGTTGTGATCCCAAATCAGTATTTCAATATATAATACATTAATATAATTCGTAGGGACTCATTTTGAGCTCCAACAACACTTAAAAACTCACCTCGCGCAAAAACTAAGTCCTTATAACAAGTTTTGCCTTAATCGAGCTTTTAAACGGGTTTTTTGGTTCCGAAGTGACTCTCGCAAACTTGTTTTGATCCTAAATGAGTATTTGAATCGTATAATATATTATAATAAGTCTTAGAGACTCGTTTGGTTCTCCAACAAGCCTTATAAGGTCACTTCGCGCAAAAACTAAGTCTTTGTAACTAGTTTTCCCTAAATCGAGCCTTTAGATGGGTTTTTGGCTCCGAAGTGAATCTAGCGAAGTTGTTTAGGTCCTAAATGTGTATTTTAATATAATATATTATAATAAGTCTTAAAGACTCATTTTGAGCTCCAACAACACTTAAAAACTCACCTCGCGTAAAAACTAAGTCCTTATAACTAGTTTTGCCCAAATCGAGCTTTTAAACGGGTTTTTTGGTTCCGAAGTGACTATAGCAAACTTGTTTTGATCCTAAATGAGTATTTGAACGCATAATATATTATAATAAGTCTTAGAGACTCGTTTGGTGCTCCAACAAGCCTTATAAGGTCACTTCGCGCAAAAACTAAAGTCTTTTAACTAGTTTTTCCCTAAATCGAGCCTTTAGATGGGTTTTTGGCTCCGAAGTGAATCTAGCGAAGTTGTTTAGGTCCTAAATGTGTATTTTAATATAATATATTATAATAAGTCTTAGGGACTCATTTTGAGCTCCAACGACACTTAAAAACTCACCTCGTGCAGAAAACTAAGTCCTTATAACTAGTTTGCCTAAATCGAGCCCTAAAATGGGTATTTTGGCTTCCGGAAGTGAGCTCTAGCCAAGTTCATGTGATCCCAAATCAGTATTGAACATATAATACAATAATATAATTCGTAGGGACTCATTTTGAGCTCCAACAAGCACTTAAAAACTAACCTCGCGCAAAAACTAAGTCTTTATAACTAGTTTGTCTAAATCGAGCCCTAAAATGGGTATTTGTGCTCCGAAGTGACTCTAGCCAAGTTGTTGTGATCCCAAATCAGTATTTGAACATATAATACATTAATATAATTCGTAGGGACTCATTTTGAGCTCCAACAACACTTAAAAACTCACCTCGCGCAAAAACTAAGTCCTTATAACAAGTTTTGCCTTAATCGAGCTTTTAAACGGGTGTTTTGGTTCCGAAGTGACTCTCGCAAACTTGTTTTGATCCTAATGAGTATTTGAACTGTATAATATATTATAATAAGTCTTAGAGACTCGTTTGGATCTCCAACAAGCCTTATAAGGTCACTTCGCGCAAAAACTAAGTCTTTGTAACTAGTTTTCCCTAAATCGAGCCTTTAGATGAGTTTTTGGCTCCGAAGTGAATCTAGCGAAGTTGTTTAGGTCCTAAATGTGTATTTTAATATAATATATTATAATAAGTCTTAAAGACTCATTTTGAGCTCCAACAACACTTAAAAACTCACCTCGCGTAAAAACTAAGTCCTTATAACTAGTTTTGCCCAAATCGAGCTTTTAAACGGGTTTTTTGATTCCGAAGTGACTATAGCAAACTTGTTTTGATCCTAAATGAGTATTTGAACGCATTATATATTATAATAAGTCTTAGAGACTTGTTTGGTGCTCCAACAAGCCTTATAAGGTCACTTCGCGCAAAAACTAAGTCTTTTTAACTAGTTTTCCCTAAATCGAGCCTTTAGATGGGTTTTTGGCTCCGAAGTGAATCTAGCGAAGTTGTTTAGGTCCTAAATGTGTATTTTAATATAATATATTATAATAAGTCTTAGGGACTCATTTTGAGCTCCAACGACACTTAAAAACTCACCTCGTGCAGAAACTAAGTCCTTATAACTAGTTTGCCTAAATCGAGCCCTAAAATAGGTATTTTGGCTCCGAAGTGAGTCTAGCCAAGTTCATGTGATCCCAAATCAGTATTAGAACATATAATAAAATAATATAATTCGTAGGGACTCATTTTGAGCTCCAACAGCACTTAAAAACTAACCTCGCGCAAAAACTAAGTCTTTATAACTAGTTTGTCTAAATCGAGCCCTAAAATGGGTATTTTGGCACCAAAGTGACTCTAGCCAAGTTGTTGTGATCCCAAATCAGTAAAAACTAAGTCCTTATAACAAGTTTTGCCTTAATCGAGTTTTAAACGGGTTTTTTGGTTCCGAAGTGACTCTCGCAAACTTGTTTTGATCCTACTTGAGTATTTGAATGTATAATATATTATAATAAGTCTTAGAGACTCGTTTGGTTCTCCAACAAGCCTTATAAGGTCACTTCGCGCAAAAACTAAGTCTTTGAAACTAGTTTTCCCTAAATCGAGCCTTTAGATGGGTTTTTGGCTCCGAAGTGAATCTAGCAAAGTTGTTTAGGTCCTAAATGTGTATTTTAATATAATATATTATAATAAGTCTTAAAGACTCATTTTGAGCTCCAACAACACTTAAAAACTCACCTCGCGTAAAAACTAAGTCCTTATAACTAGTTTTGCCCAAATCGAGCTTTTAAACGGGTTTTTTGGTTCCGAAGTGACATAGCAAACTTGTTTTGATCCTAAATGAGTATTTGAACGCATTATATATTATAATAAGTCTTAGAGACTTGTTTGGTGCTCCAACAAGCCTTATAAGGTCACTTCGCGCAAAAACTAAGTCTTTTTAACTAGTTTTCCCTAAATCGAGCCTTTAGATGGGTTTTTGGCTCCGAAGTGAATCTAGCGAAGTTGTTTAGGTCCTAAATGTGTATTTTAATATAATATATTATAATAAGTCTTAGGGACTCATTTTGAGCTCCAACGACACTTAAAAATCACCTCGTGCAGAAACTAAGTCCTTATAACTAGTTTGCCCTAAATCGAGCCCTAAATGGGTATTTTGGCTCCGAAAGTGAGTCTAGCCAAGTTCATGTGATCCCAAATCAGTATTAGAACATATAATAAAATAATATAATTCGTAGGGACTCATTTTGAGCTCCAACAGCACTTAAAAACTAACCTCGCGCAAAAACTAAGTCTTTATAACTAGTTTGTCTAAATCGAGCCCTAAAATGGGTTATTTTGGCACCAAGTGCCTCTAGCCAAGTTGTTGTGATCCCAAATCAGTAAAAACTAAGTCCTTATAACAAGTTTTGCCTTAATCGAGTTTTAAACGGGTTTTTTGGTTCCGAAGTGACTCTCGCAAACTTGTTTTGATCCTACTTGAGTATTTGAATGTATAATATATTATAATAAGTCTTAGAGACTCGTTTGGTTCTCCAACAAGCCTTATAAGGTCACTTCGCGCAAAAACTAAGTCTTTGAAACTAGTTTTCCCTAAATCGAGCCTTTAGATGGGTTTTTGGCTCGAAGTGAATCTAGCAAAGTTGTTTAGGTCCTAAATGTGTATTTTAATATAATATATTATAATAAGTCTTAAAGACTCATTTTGAGCTCCAACAACACTTAAAAACTCACCTCGCGTAAAAACTAAGTCCTTATAACTAGTTTTGCCCAAATCGAGCTTTTAAACGGGTTTTTTGGTTCCGAAGTGACTATAGCAAACTTGTTTTGATCCTAAATGAGTATTTGAACGCATTATATATTATAATAAGTCTTAGAGACTTGTTTGGTGCTCCAACAAGCCTTATAAGGTCACTTCGCGCAAAAACTAAGTCTTTTTAACTAGTTTTTCCTAAATCGAGCCTTTAGATGGGTTTTTGGCTCCGAAGTGAATCTAGCGAAGTTGTTTAGGCCCTAAATGTGTATTTTAATATAATATATTATAATAACTCTTAGGGACTCATTTTGAGCTCCAACGACACTTAAAAACTCACCTCGTGCAGAAACTAAGTCCTTATAACTAGTTTGCCTAAATCGAGCCCTAAAATGGGTATTTTGGCTCGGAAGTGAGTCTAGCCAAGTTCATGTGATCCCAAATCAGTATTAGAACATATTATAAAATAATATAATTCGTAGGGACTCATTTTGAGCTCCAACAGCACTTAAAAACTAACCTCGCGCAAAAACTAAGTCTTTATAACTAGTTTGTCTAAATCGAGCCCTAAAATGGGTATTTTGGCACCAAAGTGACTCTAGCCAAGTTGTTGTGATCCCAAATCAGTATTTGAACATATAATACATTAATATAATTCGTAGGGACTCATTTTGAGCTCCAACAACACTTAAAAACTCACCTCGCGCAAAAACTAAGTCCTTATAACAAGTTTTGCCTTAATCGAGCTTTTAAACGGGTGTTTTGGTTCCGAAGTGACTCTCGCAAACTTGTTTTGATCCTACTTGAGTATTTGAATGTATAATATATTATAATAAGTCTTAGAGACTCGTTTGGTTCTCCAACAAGCCTTATAAGGTCACTTCGCGCAAAAACTAAGTCTTTGTAACTAGTTTTCCCTAAATCGAGCCTTTAGATGGGTTTTTGGCTCCGAAGTGAATCTAGCGAAGTTGTTTAGGTCCTAAATGTGTATTTTAATATAATATATTATAATAAGTCTTAAAGACTCATTTTGAGCTCCAACAACACTTCAAAACTCACCTCGCGTAAAAACTAAGTCCTTATAACTAGTTTTGCCCAAATCGAGCTTTTAAACGGGTTTTTTGATTCCGAAGTGACTATAGCAAACTTGTTTTGATCCTAAATGAGTATTTGAACGCATTATATATTATAATAAGTCTTAGAGACTTGTTTGGTGCTCCAACAAGCCTTATAAGGTCACTTCGCGCAAAAACTAAGTCTTTTTAACTAGTTTTCCCTAAATCGAGCCTTTAGATGGGTTTTTGGCTCCAAAGTGAATCTAGCGAAGTTGTTTAGGTCCTAAATGTGTATTTTAATATAATATATTATAATAAGTCTTAGGGACTCATTTTGAGCTCCAACGACACTTAAAAACTCACCTCGTGCAGAAACTAAGTCCTTATAACTAGTTTGCGTAAATCGAGCCCTAAAATGGGTATTTTGGCTCCGAAGTGAGTCTAGCCAAGTTCATGTGATCCCAAATCAGTATTAGAACATATAATAAAATAATATAATTCGTAGGGACTCATTTTGAGCTCCAACAGCACTTAAAAACTAACCTCGCGCAAAAACTAAGTCTTTATAACTAGTTTGTCTAAATCGAGCCCTAAAATGGGTATTTTGGCACCAAAGTGACTCTAGCCAAGTTGTTGTGATCCCAAATCAGTAAAAACTAAGTCCTTATAACAAGTTTTGCCTTAATCGAGTTTTAAACGGGTTTTTTGGTTCCGAAGTGACTCTCGCAAACTTGTTTTGATCCTACTTGGGTATTTCAATGTATATTATATTATAATAAGTCTTAGAGACTCGTTTGGTTCTCCAACAAGCCTTATAAGGTCACTTCGCGCAAAAACTAAGTCTTCGTAACTAGTTTTCCCTAAATCGAGCCTTTAGATGGGTTTTTGGCTCCGAAGTGAATCTAGCGAAGTTGTTTAGGTCCTAAATGTGTATTTTAATATAATATATTATAATAAGTCTTAAAGACTCATTTTGAGCTCAACAACACTTAAAACTCACCTCGCGTAAAAACTCAGTCCTTATAACTAGTTTTGCCCAAATCGAGCTTTTAAACGGGTTTTTTTGGTCCGAAGTGATTATAGCAAACTTGTTTTGATCCTAAATGAGTATTTGAATGCATTATATATTATAATAAGCCTTAGAGACTTGTTTGGTGCTCCAACAAGCCTTATAAGGTCACTTCGCGCAAAAATTAAGTCTTTGTAACTAGTTTTCCCTAAATCGAGCCTTTAGATGGGTTCTTGGCTCCGAAGTGAATCTAGCGAAGTTGTTTAGGTCCTAAATGTGTACTTTAATATAATATATTATAATAAGTCTTAGGGACTCATTTTGAGCTCCAACGACACTTAAAAACTCACCTCGCGCAAAAACTAAGTCCTTATAACTAGTTTGCCTAAATCGAGCCCTAAAATGGATATTTTGACTCCGAAATGACTCTAGCCAAGTTCATGTGATCCCAAATCAGTATTTGAACATACAATACATTAATATAATTCGTAGGGACTCATTTTGAGCTCCAACAACACTTAAAAACTAACCTCGTGCAAAAACTAAGTCTTTATAAATAGTTTGGCTAAATTGAGCCCTAAAATGGGTATTTTGGCTCGAAGTGACTCTAGCCAAGTTGTTGTGATCCCAAATCAGTATTTGAACATATAATACATTAATATAATTCGTAGGGACTCATTTTGAGCTCCAACAACACTTAAAAACTCACCTCGCGCAAAAAACTAAGTCTTTATAACTAGTTTGTCTAAATCGAGCCCTAAATGGGTATTTTGGCACCAAAGTTACTCTAGCCAAGTTGTTGTGATCCCAAATCAGTATTTCAACATATAATACATTAATATAATTCGTAGGGACTCATTTTGAGCTCCAACAATACTTAAAAACTCACCTCGCACAAAATCTAAGTCCTTATAACAAGTTTTGCCCTAATCGAGCTTTTAAACGGGTTGTTTTTTGGTTCCAAAGTGACTCTCGCAAACTTGTTTTGATCCTACATGAGTATTTGAATGTATAATATATTATAATAAGTCTTAGCGTCTCGTTTGGTTCTCCAACAAGCCTTATAAGGTCACTTCGCGCAAAAACTAAGTCTTTGTAACTAGTTTTCCCTAAATCGAGCCTTTATATGGGTTTTTGGCTCCGAAGTGAATCTAGCGAACTTGTTTAGGTCCTAAATGTGTATTTTAATATAATATATTATAATAAGTCTTAAAGACTCATTTTGAGCTCCAACAACACTTAAAAACTCACCTCTCGTAAAAACTAAGTCCTTATAACTAGTTTTGCCCAAATCGAGCTTTTAAACGGGTTTTTTGGTTCCGAAGTGACTATAGCAAACTTGTTTTGATCCTAAATGAGTATTTGAATGCATTATATATTATAATAAGTCTTAGAGACTTGTTTGGTGCTCCAAAAAGCCTTATAAGGTCACTTCGCGCAAAAACTAAGTCTTTGTAACTAGTTTTCCCTAAATCGAGCCTTTAGATGGGTTTTTGGCTCCGAAGTGAATCTAGCGAAGTTGTTTAGGTCCTAAAAGTGTATTTTAATATAATATATTATAATAAGTCTTAGGGACTCATTTTGAGCTCCAACGACACTTAAAAACTCACCTCGCGCAAAAACTAAGTCCTTATAACTAGTTTGCCTAAATCGAGCCTAAAATGGATATTTTGACTCCGAAATGACTCTAGCCAAGTTCATGTGATCCCAAATCAGTATTTGAACATACAATACATTAATATAATTCGTAGGGACTCATCTTGAGCTCCAACAACACTTAAAAACTAACCTCGCGCAAAAACTAAGTCTTTATAAATAGTTTGGCTAAATTGAGCCCTAAAATGGGTATTTTGGCTCCGAAGTGACTCTAGCCAAGTTGTTGTGATCCCAAATCAGTATTTGAACATATAATACATTAATATAATTCGTAGGGACTCATTTTGAGCTCCAACAACACTTAAAAACTCACCTCGCGCAAAAACTAAGTCTTTATAACTAGTTTGTCTAAATCGAGCCCTAAAATGGGTATTTTGGCACCAAAGTTACTCTAGCCAAGTTGTTGTGATCCCAAATCAGTATTTCAACATATAATACATTAATATAATTCGTAGGGACTCATTTTGAGCTCCAACAATACTTAAAAACTCACCTCGCACAAAATCTAAGTCCTTATAACAAGTTTTGCCTTAATCGAGCTTTTAAACGGGTTTTTTGGTTCCAAAGTGACTCTCGCAAACTTGTTTTGATCCTACATGAGTATTTGAATGTATAATATATTATAATAAGTCTTAGCTTCTCGTTTGGTTCTCCAACAAGCCTTATAAGGTCACTTCGCGCAAAAACTAAGTCTTTGTAACTAGTTTTCCCTAAATCGAGCCTTTATATGGGTTTTTGGCTCCGAAGTGAATCTAGCGAACTTGTTTAGGTCCTAAATGTGTATTTTAATATAATATATTATAATAAGTCTTAAAGACTCATTTTGAGCTCCAACAACACTTAAAAACTCACCTCTCGTAAAAACTAAGTCCTTATAACTAGTTTTGCCCAAATCGAGCTTTTAAACGGGTTTTTTGGTTCCGAAGTGACTATAGCAAACTTGTTTTGATCCTAAATGAGTATTTGAATGCATTATATATTATAATAAGTCTTAGAGACTTGTTTGGTGCTCCAACAAGCCTTATAAGGTCACTTCGCGCAAAAACTAAGTCTTTGTAACTAGTTTTCCCTAAATCGAGCCTTTAGATGGGTTTTTGGCTCCGAAGTGAATCTAGCGAAGTTGTTTAGGTCCTAAAAGTGTATTTAATATAATATATTATAATAAGTCTTAGGGACTCATTTTGAGCTCCAACGACACTTAAAAACTCACCTCGCGCAAAAACTAAGTCCTTATAACTAGTTTGCCTAAATCGAGCCCTAAAATGGATATTTTGACTCCGAAATGACTCTAGCCAAGTTCATGTGATCCCAAATCAGTATTTGAACATACAATACATTAATATAATTCGTAGGGACTCATCTTGAGCTCCAACAACACTTAAAAACTAACCTCGCGCAAAAACTAAGTCTTTATAAATAGTTTGGCTAAATTGAGCCCTAAAATGGGGTATTTTGGCTCCGAAGTGACTCTAGCCAAGTTGTTGTGATCCCAAATCAGTATTTGAACATATAATACATTAATATAATTCGTAGGGACTCATTTTGAGCTCCAACAACACTTAAAAACTCACCTCGCGCAAAAACTAAGTCTTTATAACTAGTTTGTCTAAATCGAGCCCTAAATGGGTATTTTGGCACCAAAGTTACTCTAGCCAAGTTGTTGTGATCCCAAATCAGTATTTCAACATATAATACATTAATATAATTCGTAGGCACTCATTTTGAGCTCCAACAATACTTAAAAACTCACCTCGCACAAAATCTAAGTCCTTATAACAAGTTTTGCCTTAATCGAGCTTTTAAACGGGTTTTTTGGTTCCAAAGTGACTCTCGCAAACTTGTTTTGATCCTACATGAGTATTTGAATGTATAATATATTATAATAAGTCTTAGCGTCTCGTTTGGTTCTCCAACAAGCCTTATAAGGTCACTTCGCGCAAAAACTAAGTCTTTGTAACTAGTTTTCCCTAAATCGAGCCTTTATATGGGTTTTTGGCTCCGAAGTGAATCTAGCGAACTTGTTTAGGTCCTAAATGTGTATTTTAATATAATATATTATAATAAGTCTTAAAGACTCATTTTGAGCTCCAACAACACTTAAAAACTCACCTCTCGTAAAAACTAAGCCCTTATAACTAGTTTTGCCCAAATCGAGCTTTTAAACTGGTTTTTTGGTTCCGAAGTGACTATAGCAAACTTGTTTTGATCCTAAATGAGTATTTGAATACATTATATATTATAATAAGTCTTAGAGACTTGTTTGGTGCTCCAACAAGCCTTTTAAGGTCTCTTCGCGCAAAAACTAAGTCTTTGTAACTAGTTTTCCCTAAATCGAACCTTTAGATGGGTTTTTGGCTCCGAAGTGAATCTAGCGAAGTTGTTTAGGTCCTAAATATGTATTTTAATATAATATATTATAATAAGTCTTAAAGACTCATTTTGAGCTCCAACAACACTTAAAAACTCACCTCGCGCAAAAACTAAGTCCTTATAACAAGTTTTGCCTTAATCGAGCTTTTAAACATGTTTTTTGGTTCCGAATTGACTCTCGCAAACTTGTTTCGATCCTACATGAGTATTTGAATGTATAATATATGATAATAAGTCTTAGAGACTCGTTTGGTTCTCCAACAAGCCTTATAAGGTCACTTCGCGCAAAAACTAAGTCTTTGTAACTAGTTTTCCCTAAATCGAGCCTTTAGATGGGTTTTTGGCTCCGAAGTGAATCTAGCGAAGTTGTTTAGGTCCTAAATGTGTATTTTAATATAATATATTATAATAAGTCTTAGGGACTCATTTTGAGCTCCAACGACATTTAAAAACTCACCTCGTGCAAAAACTAAGTCCTTATAACTAGTTTGCCTAAATCGAGCCCTAAAATGGGTATTTTGGCTCCGAAGTGAGTCTAGCCAAGTTCATGTGATCCCAAATCAGTATTAGAACATATAATAAAATAATATAATTCGTAGGGACTCATTTTGAGCTCCAACACCACTTAAAAACTACCTCGCGCAAAAAACTAAGTCTTTATAACTAGTTTGTCTAAATCGAGCCCTAAAATGGGTATTTTGGCACCAAAGTGACTCTAGCCAAGTTGTTGTGATCCCAAATCAGTATTTGAACATGTAATACATTAATATTATTCGTAGGGACTCATTTTGAGCTCCAACAACACTTAAAAACTCACCTCGCGCAAAAACTAAGTCCTTATAACAAGTCTTGCCTTAATCGAGCTTTTAAACGGGTTTTTTGGTTCCGAAGTGACTCTCGCAAACTTGTTTGGATCCTGCTTGACTATTTGAATGTATAATATATTATAATAAGTCTTAGAGACTCGTTTTGTTCTCCAACAAGCCTTATAAGGTCACTTCGCGCAAAAACTAAGTCTTTGTAACTAGTTTTCCTTAAATCGAGCCTTTAGATGGGTTTTTGGCTCCGAAGTGAATCTAGCGAAGTTGTTTAGGTCCTAAATGTGTATTTTAATATAATATATTATAATAAGTCTTAAAGACTCATTTTGAGCTCCAACAACACTTAAAAACTCACCTCGCGTAAAAACTAAGTCCTTATAACTAGTTTTGCCCAAATCGAGCTTTTAAACGGGTTTTTTGGTTCCGAAGTGACTATCGCAAACTTGTTTTGATCCTAAATGAGTATTTGAACACATTATATATTATAATAAGTCTTAGAGACTTGTTTAGTGCTCCAACAAGCCTTTTAAGGTCACTTCGCGCAAAAACTAAGTCTTTGTAACTAGTTTTCCCTAAATCGAGCCTTTACATGGGTTTTTGGCTCCGAAGTGAATCTAGCGAAGTTGTTTAGGTCCTAAATATGTATTTTAATATAATATATTATAATAAGTCTTAAAGACTCATTTTGAGCTCCAACAACACTTAAAAACTAACCTCGCGCAAAAACTAAGTCCTTATAACAAGTTTTGCCTTAATCGAGCTTTTAAACATGTTTTTTGGTTCCGAAGTGACTCTCGCAAACTTGTTTCGATCCTACATGAGTATTTGAATGTATAATATATTATAATAAGTCTTAGAGACTCTTTTGGTTCTCCAACAAGCCTTATAAGGTCACTTCGCGCAAAAACTAAGTCTTTGTAACTAGTTTTCCCTAAATCGAGCCTTTAGATGGGTTTTTGGCTCCGAAGTGAATCTAGCGAAGTTGTTTAGGTCCTAAATGTGTATTTTAATATAATATATTATAATAAGTCTTAAAGACTCATTTTGAGCTCCAATAACACTTAAAAACTCACCTCGCGTAAAAAACTAAGTCCTTATAACTAGTTTTTGCCCAAATCGAGCTTTTAAACGGGTTTTTTTGGTTCCGAAGTGACTATAGCAAACTTGTTTTGATCCTAAATGAGTATTTGAACGCATTATATATTATAATAACTCTTAGAGACTTGTTTGGTGCTCCAACAAGCCTTATAAGGTCACTTCGCGCAAAAACTAAGTCTTTTTAACTAGTTTTCCCTAAATCGAGCCTTTAGATGGGTTTTTGGCTCCGAAGTGAATCTAGCGAAGCTGTTTAGGTCCTAAATGTGTATTTTAATATAATATATTATAATAAGTCTTAGGGACTCATTTTGAGCTCTAACGACACTTAAAAACTCACCTCGTGCAGAAACTAAGTCCTTATAACTAGTTTGCCTAAATCGAGCCCTAAAATGGGTATTTTGGCTCCGAAGTGAGTCTAGCCAAGTTCATGTGATCCCAAATCAGTATTAGAACATATAATAAAATAATATAATTCGTAGGACTCATTTTGAGCTCCAACAGCACTTAAAAACTAACCTCGCGCAAAAAACTAAGTCTTTATAACTTGTTTGTCTAAATCGAGCCCTAAAATGGGTATTTTGGCACCAAAGTGACTCTAGCCAAGTTGTTGTGATCCCAAATCAGTAAAAACTAAGTCCTTATAACAAGTTTTGCCTTAATCGAGTTTTAAACGGGTTTTTTGGTTCCGAAGTGACTCTCGCAAACTTGTTTTGATCCTACTTGAGTATTTGAATGTATAATATATTATAATAAGTCTTAGAGACTCGTTTGGTTCTCCAACAAGCCTTATAAGGTCACTTCGCGCAAAAACTAAGTCTTTGTAACTAGTTTTCCCTAAATCGAGCCTTTAGATGGGTTTTTGGCTCCGAAGTGAATCTAGCGAAGTTGTTTAGGTCCTAAATATGTATTTTAATATAATATATTATAATAAGTCTTAAAGACTCGTTTTGAGCTCCAACAACACTTAAAAACTCACCTCGCGCAAAAACTAAGTCCTTATAACAAGTTTTGCCTTAATCGAGCTTTTAAACATGTTTTTTGGTTCCGAAGTGACTCTCGCAAACTTGTTTCGATCCTACATGAGTATTTGAATGTATAATATATTATAATAAGTCTTAGAGACTCGTTTGGTTCTCCAACAAGCCTTATAAGGTCACTTCGCGCAAAAATTAAGTCTTTGTAACTAGTTTTCCCTAAATCGAGCCTTTAGATGGGTTCTTGGCTCCGAAGTGAATCTAGCGAAGTTGTTTAGGTCCTAAAAGTGTATTTTAATATAATATATTATAATAAGTCTTAGGGACTCATTTTGAGCTCCAACGACACTTAAAAACTCACCTCGCGCAAAAACTAAGTCCTTATAACTAGTTTGCCTAAATCGAGCCCTAAAATGGATATTTTGACTCCGAAATGACTCTAGCCAAGTTCATGTGATCCCAAATCAGTATTTGAACATACAATACATTAATATAATTCGTAGGGACTCATCTTGAGCTCCAACAACACTTAAAAACTAACCTCGCGCAAAAACTATGTCTTTATAAATAGTTTGGCTAAATTGAGCCCTAAAATGGGTATTTTGGCTCCGAAGTGACTCTAGCCAAGTTGTTGTGATCCCAAATCAGTATTTGAACATATAATACATTAATATAATTCGTAGGGACTCATTTTGAGCTCCAACAACACTTAAAAACTCACCTCGCGCAAAAACTAAGTCTTTATAACTAGTTTGTCTAAATCGAGCCCTAAAATGGGTATTTTGGCACCAAAGTTACTCTAGCCAAGTTGTTGTGATCCCAAATCAGTAAAAACTAAGTCCTTATAACAAGTTTTGCCTTAATCGAGTTTTAAACGGGTTTTTTGGTTCCGAAGTGACTCTCGCAAACTTGTTTTGATCCTACTTGAGTATTTGAATGTATAATATATTATAATAAGTCTTAGAGACTCGTTTGGTTCTCCAACAAGCCTTATAAGGTCACTTCGCGCAAAAACTAAGTCTTTGTAACTAGTTTTCCCTAAATCGAGCCTTTAGATGGGTTTTTGGCTCCGAAGTGAATCTAGCGAAGTTGTTTAGGTCCTAAATGTGTATTTTAATATAATATATTATAATAAGTCTTAAAGACTCATTTTGAGCTCCAACAACACTTAAAAACTCACCTCGCGTAAAAACTCAGTCCTTATAACTAGTTTTGCCCAAATCGAGCTTTTAAACGGGTTTTTTGGTTCCGAAGTGATTATAGCAAACTTGTTTTGATCCTAAATGAGTATTTGAATGCATTATATATTATAATAAGCCTTAGAGACTTGTTTGGTGCTCCAACAAGCCTTATAAGGTCACTTAGCGCAAAAATTAAGTCTTTGTAACTAGTTTTCCCTAAATCGAGCCTTTAGATGGGTTCTTGGCTCCGAAGTGAATCTAGCGAAGTTGTTTAGGTCCTAAAAGTGTATTTTAATATAATATATTATAATAAGTCTTAGGGACTCATTTTGAGCTCCAACGACACTTAAAAACTCACCTCGCGCAAAAACTAAGTCCTTATAACTAGTTTGCCTAAATCGAGCCCTAAAATGGATATTTTGACTCCGAAATGACTCTAGCCAAGTTCATGTGATCCCAATCAGTATTTGAACATACAATACATTAATATAATTCGTTAGGGACTCATCTTGAGCTCCAACAACACTTGAAAACTAACCTCGCGCAAAAACTAAGTCTTTATAAATAGTTTGGCTAAATTGAGCCCTAAAATGGGTATTTTGGCTCCGAAGTGACTCTAGCCAAGTTGTTGTGATCCCAAATCAGTATTTGAACATATAATACATTAATATAATTCATAGGGACTCATTTTGAGCTCCAACAACACTTAAAAACTCACCTCGCGCAAAAACTAAGTCTTTATAACTAGTTTGTCTAAATCGAGCCCTAAAATGGGTATTTTGGCACCAAAGTTACTCTAGCCAAGTTGTTGTGATCCCAAATCAGTATTTCAACATATAATACATTAATATAATTCGTAGGGACTCATTTTGAGCTCCAAAAATACTTAAAAACTCACCTCGCACAAAATCTAAGTCCTTATAACAAGTTTTGCCTTAATCGAGCTTTTAAACGGGTTTTTTGGTTCCAAAATGACTCTCGCAAACTTGTTTTGATCCTACATGAGTATTTGAATGTATAATATATTATAATAAGTCTTAGCGTTCTCGTTTGGTTCTCCAACAAGCCTTATAAGGTCACTTCGCGCAAAAAACTAAGTCTTTGTAACTAGTTTTCCCTAAATCGAGCCTTTATATGGGTTTTTGGCTCCGAAGTGAATCTAGCGAACTTGTTTAGGTCCTAAAAGTGTATTTTAATATAATATATTATAATAAGTCTTAAAGACTCATTTTGAGCTCCAACAACACTTAAAAACTCACCTCTCGTAAAAACTAAGCCCTTATAACTAGTTTTGCCCAAATCGAGCTTTTTAAACTGGTTTTTTGGTTCCGAAGTGACTATAGCAAACTTGTTTTGATCCTAATGAGTATTTGAATGCATTATATATTATAATAAGTCTTAGAGACTTGTTTGGTGCTCCAACAAGCCTTTTAAGGTCACTTCGCGCAAAAAACTAAGTCTTTGTAACTAGTTTTCCCTAAATCGAGCCTTTAGATAGGTTTTTGGCTCCGAAGTGAATCTAGCGAAGTTGTTTAGGTCCTAAATATGTATTTTAATATAATATATTATAATAAGTCTTAAAGACTCATTTTGAGCTCCAACGACATTTAAAAAACTCACCTCGTGCAAAAACTAAGTCCTTATAACTAGTTTGCCTAATCGAGCCCTAAAATGGGTATTTTGGCTCCGAAGTGAGTCTAGCCAAGTTCATGTGATCCCAAATCAGTATTAGAACATATAATAAAATAATATAATTCGTAGGGACTCATTTTGAGCTCCAACAACACTTAAAAACTCACCTCGCGCAAAAACTAAGTCTTTATAACTAGTTGTCTAAATCGAGCCCTAAAATGGGTATTTTGGCACCAAAGTTACTCTAGCCAAGTTGTTGTGATCCCACATCAGTATTTCAACATATAATACATTAATATAATTCGTAGGACTCATTTTGAGCTCCAACAATACTTAAAAACTCACCTCGCACAAAATCTAAGTCCTTATAACAAGTTTTGCCTTAATCGAGCTTTTAAACGGGTTTTTTGGTTCCTAAGTGACTCTCGCAAACTTGTTTTGATCCTACATGAGTATTTGAATGTATAATATATTATAATAAGTCTTAGCGTCTCGTTTGGTTCTCCACAAGCCTTATAAGGTCACTTCGCGCAAAAACTAAGTCTTTGTAACTAGTTTTCCCTAAATCGAGCCTTTATATGGTTTTTGGCTCCGAAGTGAATCTAGCGAACTTGTTTAGGTCCTAAATGTGTATTTTAATATAATATATTATAATAAGTCTTAAAGACTCATTTTGAGCTCCAACAACACTTAAAAACTCACCTCTCGTAAAAACTAAGCCCTTATAACTAGTTTTGCCCAAATCGAGCTTTTAAACTGGTTTTTTGGTTCCGAAGTGACTATAGCAAACTTGTTTTGATCCTAAATGAGTATTTGAATGCATTATATATTATAATAAGTCTTAGAGACTTGTTTGGTGCTCCAACAAGCCTTTTAAGGTCACTTCGCGCAAAAACTAAGTCTTTGTAACTAGTTTTCCCTAAATCGAGCCTTTAGATGGGTTTTTGGCTCCGAAGTGAATCTAGCGAAGTTGTTTAGGTCCTAAATATGTATTTTAATATAATATATTATAATAAGTCTTAAAGACTCATTTTGAGCTCCAACAACACTTAAAAACTCACCTCGCGCAAAAACTAAGTCCTTATAACAAGTTTTGCCTTAATCGAGCTTTTTAAACATGTTTTTTGGTTCCGAAGTGACTCTCGCAAACTTGTTTCGATCCTACATGAGTATTTGAATGTATAATATATTATAAGAAGTCTTAGAGACTCGTTTGGTTCTCCAACAAGCCTTATAAGGTCACTTCGCGCAAAAACTAAGTCTTTGTAACTAGTTTTCCCTAAATCGAGCCTTTAGATGGGTTTTTGGCTCCGAAGTGAATCTAGCGAAGTTGTTTAGGTCCTAAATGTGTATTTTAATATAATATATTATAATAAGTCTTAGGGACTCATTTGAGCTCCAACGACATTTAAAAACTCACCTCGTGCAAAAACTAAGTCCTTATAACTAGTTTGCCTAAATCGAGCCCTAAAATGGGTATTTTGGCTCCGAAGTGAGTCTAGCCAAGTTCATGTGATCCCAAATCAGTATTAGAACATATAATAAAATAATATAATTCGTAGGGACTCATTTTGAGCTCCAACACCACTTAAAAACTAACCTCGCGCAAAAACTAAGTCTTTATAACTAGTTTGTCTAAATCGAGCCCTAAAATGGGTATTTTGGCACCAAAGTGACTCTAGCCAAGTTGTTGTGATCCCAAATCAGTATTTGAACATATAATACATTAATATAATTCGTAGGGACTCATTTTGAGCTCCAACAACACTTAAAAACTCACCTCGCGCAAAAAAACTAAGTCTTTATAACTAGTTTGTCTAAATCGAGCCCTAAAATGGGTATTTTGGCACCAAAGTTACTCTAGCCAAGTTGTTGTGATCCCAAATCAGTATTTCAACATATAATACATTAATATAATTCGTAGGGACTCATTTTGAGCTCCAACAATACTTAAAAACTCACCTCGCACAAAATCTAAGTCCTTATAACAAGTTTTGCCTTAATCGAGCTTTTAAACGGGTTTTTTGGTTCCTAAGTGACTCTCGCAAACTTGTTTTGATCCTACATGAGTATTTGAATGTATAATATATTATAATAAGTCTTAGCGTCTCGTTTGGTTATCCAACAAGCCTTATAAGGTCACTTCGCGCAAAACTAAGTCTTTGTAACTAGTTTTCCCTAAATCGAGCCTTTATATGGGTTTTTGGCTCCGAAGTGAATCTAGCGAACTTGTTTAGGTCCTAAATGTGTATTTTAATATAATATATTATAATAAGTCTTAAAGACTCATTTTGAGCTCCAACAACACTTAAAAACTCACCTCTCGTAAAAACTAAGCCCTTATAACTAGTTTTGCCCAAATCGAGCTTTAAACTGGTTTTTTGGTTCCGAAGTGACTATAGCAAACTTGTTTTGATCCTAAATGAGTATTTGAATGCATTATATATTATAATAAGTCTTAGAGACTTGTTTGGTGCTCCAACAAGCCTTTTAAGGTCACTTCGCGCAAAAACTAAGTCTTTGTAACTAGTTTTCCCTAAATCGAGCCTTTAGATGGGTTTTTGGCTCCGAAGTGAATCTAGCGAAGTTGTTTAGGTCCTAAATATGTATTTTAATATAATATATTATAATAAGTCTTAAAGACTCATTTTGAGCTCCAACGACATTTAAAAACTCACCTCGTGCAAAAACTAAGTCCTTATAACTAGTTTGCCTAAATCGAGCCCTAAAATGGGTATTTTGGCTCCGAAGTGAGTCTAGCCAAGTTCATGTGATCCCAAATCAGTATTAGAACATATAATAAAATAATATAATTCGTAGGGACTCATTTTGAGCTCCAACACCACTTAAAAACTAACCTCGCGCAAAAACTAAGTCTTTATAACTAGTTTGTCTAAATCGAGCCCTAAAATGGATATTTTGGCACCAAAGTGACTCTAGCCAAGTTGTTGTGATCCCAAATCAGTATTTGAACATGTAATACATTAATATTATTCGTAGGGACTCATTTTGAGCTCCAACAACACTTAAAAACTCACCTCGCGCAAAAACTAAGTCCTTATAACAAGTCTTGCCTTAATCGAGCTTTTAAACGGGTTTTTTGGTTCCGAAGTGACTCTCGCAAACTTGTTTGGATCCTACTTGACTATTTGAATGTATAATATATTATAATAAGTCTTAGAGACTCGTTTTGTTCTCCAACAAGCCTTATAAGGTCACTTCGCGCAAAAACTAAGTCTTTGTAACTAGTTTTCCCTAAATCGAGCCTTTAGATGGGTTTTTGGCTCCGAAATGAATCTAGCGAAGTTGTTTAGGTCCTAAATGTGTATTTTAATATAATATATTATAATAAGTCTTAAAGACTCATTTTGAGCTCCAACAACACTTAAAAACTCACCTCGCGTAAAAACTAAGTCCTTATAACTAGTTTTGCCCAAATCGAGCTTTTAAACGGGTTTTTTGGTTCCGAAGTGACTATCGCAAACTTGTTTTGATCCTAAATGAGTATTTGAACGCATTATATATTATAATAAGTCTTAGAGACTTGTTTAGTGCTCCAACAAGCCTTTTAAGGTCACTTCGCGCAAAAACTAAGTCTTTGTAACTAGTTTTCCCTAAATCGAGCCTTTAGATGGGTTTTTGGCTCCGAAGTGAATCTAGCGAAGTTGTTTAGGTCCTAAATATGTATTTTAATATAATATATTATAATAAGTCTTAAAGACTCATTTTGAGCTCCAACAACACTTAAAAACTCACCTCGCGCAAAAACTAAGTCCTTATAACAAGTTTTGCCTTAATCGAGCTTTTAAACATGTTTTTTGGTTCCGAAGTGACTCTCGCAAACTTGTTTCGATCCTACATGAGTATTTGAATGTATAATATATTATAATAAGTCTTAGAGACTCGTTTGGTTCTCCAACAAGCCTTATAAGGTCACTTCGCGCAAAAACTAAGTCTTTGTAACTAGTTTTCCCTAAATCGAGCCTTTAGATGGGTTTTTGGCTCCGAAGTGAATCTAGCGAAGTTGTTTAGGTCCTAAATGTGTATTTTAATATAATATATTATAATAAGTCTTAGGGACTCATTTTGAGCTCCAACGACATTTAAAAACTCACCTCGTGCAAAAACTAAGTCCTTATAACTAGTTTGCCTAAATCGAGCCCTAAAATGGGTATTTTGGCTCCGAAGTGAGTCTAGCCAAGTTCATGTGATCCCAAATCAGTATTAGAACATATAATAAAATAATATAATTCGTAGGGACTCATTTTGAGCTCCAACACCACTTAAAAACTAACCTCGCGCAAAAACTAAGTCTTTATAACTAGTTTGTCTAAATCGAGCCCTAAAATGGGTATTTTGGCACCAAAGTGACTCTAGCCAAGTTGTTGTGATCCCAAATCAGTATTTGAACATATAATACATTAATATAATTCGTAGGGACTCATTTTGAGCTCCAACAACACTTAAAAACTCACCTCGCGCAAAAACTAAGTCTTTATAACTAGTTTGTCTAAATCGAGCCCTAAAATGGGTATTTTGGCACCAAAGTTACTCTAGCCAAGTTGTTGTGATCACAAATCAGTATTTCAACATATAATACATTAATATAATTCGTAGGGACTCATTTTGAGCTCCAACAATACTTAAAAACTCACCTCGCACAAAATCTAAGTCCTTATAACAGTTTTGCCTTAATCGAGCTTTTAACGGGTTTTTTTGGTTCCTAAGTGACTCTCGCAAACTTGTTTTGATCCTACATGAGTATTTGAATGTATAATATATTATAATAAGTCTTAGCGTCTCGTTTGGTTCTCCAACAAGCCTTATAAGGTCACTTCGCGCAAAAACTAAGTCTTTGTAACTAGTTTTCCCTAAATCGAGCCTTTATATGGGTTTTTGGCTCCGAAGTGAATCTAGCGAACTTGTTTAGGTCCTAAATGTGTTTTTAATATAATATATTATAATAAGTCTTAAAGACTCATTTTGAGCTCCAACAACACTTAAAAACTCACCTCTCGTAAAAACTTAGTCCTTATAACTAGTTTTGCCCAAATCGAGCTTTTAAACGGGTTTTTTGGTTCCGAAGTGACTATAGCAAATTTGTTTTGATCCTAAATGAGTATTTGATTGCATTATATATTATAATAAGTCTTAGAGACTTGTTTGGTGCTCCAACAAGCCTTATAAGGTTACTTCGCGCAAAAACTAAGTCTTTGTAACTAGTTTTCCCTAAATCGAGCCTTTAGATGGGTTTTTGGCTCCGAAGTGAATCTAGCGAAGTTGTTTAGGTCCTAAAAGTGTATTTTAATATAATATATTATAATAAGTCTTAGGGACTCATTTTGAGCTCCAACGACACTTAAAAACTCACCTCGCGCAAAAACTAAGTCCTTATAACTAGTTTGCCTAAATCGAGCCCTAAAATGGATATTTTGACTCCGAAATGACTCTAGCCAAGTTCATGTGATCCCAAATCAGTATTTGAACATACAATACATTAATATAATTCGTAGGGACTCATCTTGAGCTCCAACAACACTTAAAAACTAACCTCGCGCAAAAAACTAAGTCTTTATAAATAGTTTGGCTAAATTGAGCCCTAAAATGGGTATTTTGGCTCCGAAGTGACTCTAGCCAAGTTGTTGTGATCCCAAATCAGTATTTGAACATATAATACATTAATATAATTCGTAGGGACTCATTTTGAGCTCCAACAACACTTAAAAACTCACCTTCGCAAAAACTAAGTCTTTATAACTAGTTTGTCTAAATCGAGCCCTAAAATGGGGTAGTTTAGGCACCAAAGTTACTCTAGCCAAGTTGTTGTGATCCCAAATCAGTATTTCAACATATAATACATTAATATAATTCGTAGGGACTCATTTTGAGCTCCAACAATACTTAAAAACTCACCTCGCACAAAATCTAAGTCCTTATAACAAGTTTTGCCTTAATCGAGCTTTTAAACGGGTTTTTTGGTTCCAAAGTGACTCTCGCAAACTTGTTTTGATCCTACATGAGTATTTGAATGTATAATATATTATAATAAGTCTTAGCGTCTCGTTTGGTTCTCCAACAAGCCTTATAAGGTCACTTCGCGCAAAAACTAAGTCTTTGTAACTAGTTTTCCCTAAATCGAGCCTTTATATGGGTTTTTGGCTCCGAAGTGAATCTAGCGAACTTGTTTAGGTCCTAAATGTGTTATTTTAATATAATATTATTATAATAAGTCTTAAGACTCATTTTGAGCTCCAACAACACTTAAAAACTCACCTCTCGTAAAAACTAAGCCCTTATAACTAGTTTTGCCCAAATCGAGCTTTTAAACTGGTTTTTTGGTTCCGAAGTGACTATAGCAAACTTGTTTTGATCCTAAATGAGTATTTGAATGCATTATATATTATAATAAGTCTTAGAGACTTGTTTGGTGCTCCAACAAGCCTTTTAAGGTCACTTCGCGCAAAAACTAAGTCTTTGTAACTAGTTTTACCTAAATCGAGCCTTTAGATGGGTTTTTGGCTCCGAAGTGAATCTAGCGAAGTTGTTTAGGTCCTAAATATGTATTTTAATATAATATATTATAATAAGTCTTAAAGACTCATTTTGAGCTCCAACAACACTTAAAAACTCACCTCGCGCAAAAACTAAGTCCTTTATAACAAGTTTTTGCCTTAATCGAGCTTTTTAAACATGTTTTTTGGTTCCGAAGTGACTCTCGCAAACTTGTTTCGATCCTACATGAGTATTTGAATGTATAATATATGATAATAAGTCTTAGAGACTCGTTTGGTTCTCCAACAAGCCTTATAAGGTCACTTCGCGCAAAAACTAAGTCTTTGTAACTAGTTTTCCCTAAATCGAGCCTTTAGATGGGTTTTTGGCTCCGAAGTGAATCTAGCGAAGTTGTTTAGGTCCTAAATGTGTAGTTTTAATTATATATATTATAATAAGTCTTAGGGACTCATTTTGAGCTCCAACGACATTTAAAAACTCACCTCGTGCAAAAACTAAGTCCTTATAACTAGTTTGCCTAAATCGAGCCCTAAAAATGGGTATTTTGGCTCCGAAGTAAGTCTAGCCAAGTTCATGTGATCCCAATCAGTATTAGAACATATAATAAAAGTAATATAATTCGTAGGGACTCATTTTGAGCTCCAACACCACTTAAAAACTAACCTCGCGCAAAAACTAAGTCTTTATAACTAGTTTGTCTAAATCGAGCCCTCAAATGGGTATTTTGGCACCAAAGTGACTCTAGCCAAGTTGTTGTGATCCCAAATCAGTATTTGAACATGTAATACATTAATATTATTCGTAGGGACTCATTTTGAGCTCCAACAACACTTAAAAACGCACCTCGCGCAAAAACTAAGTCCTTTTACAAGTCTTGCCTTAATCGAGCTTTTAAACGGGTTTTTTTGGCTTCCGAAGTGACTCTCGCAAACTTGTTTGGATCCTACTTGACTATTTGAATGTATAATATAGTATAATAAGTCTTAGCGTCTCGTTTGGTTCTCCAACAAGCCTTATAAGGTCACTTCGCGCAAAAACTAAGTCTTTGTAACTAGTTTTCCCTAATCGAGCCTTTATATGGGGTTTTTGCTCCGAAGTGAATCTAGCGAACTTGTTTAGGTCCTAAAGTGTATTTTAATATAATATATTATACATAAGGTCTTAAAGACTCATTTTGAGCTCCAACAACACTTAAAAACTCACCTCTCGTAAAAACTAAGCCCTTATAACTAGTTTTGCCCAAATCGAGCTTTTAAACTGGTTTTTTGGTTCCGAAGTGACTATAGCAAACTTGTTTTTGATCCTAAATGAGTATTTGAAATTGCATTATATATTTTAATAAGTCTTAGAGACTTGTTTGGTGCTCCAACAAGCCTTTTAAGGTCACTTCGCGCAAAAACTATGTCTTTGTTAACTAGTTTTCCCTAAATCGAGCCTTTTAGATGGGTTTTTGGCCTCCGAAGTGAATCTAGCGAAGTTGTTTTAGGTCCTAAATATGTATTTTAATAATAATAATTATAATAAGTCTTAAAGCACTCATTTGAGCTCCAACACACTTAAAAACTCACCTCGCGCAAAACTAAGTCCTTATAACAAGTTTTGCCTAATCGAGCTTTTAAACATGTTTTTTGGTTCCGAAGTGACTCTCGCAAACTTGTTTCGATCCTACATGAGTATTTGAATGTATAATATATGATAATAAGTCTAGAGACTCGTTTGGTTCTCCAACAAGCCTTATAAGGTCACTTCGCGCAAAAACTAAGTCTTTGTAACTAGTTTTCCCTAAATCGAGCCTTTAGATGGGTTTTGAGCTCCGAAGTGAATCTAGCAAAGTTGTTTAGGTCCTAAATGTGTATTTTAATATAATATATTATAATAAGTCTTAGGGACTCATTTTGAGCTCCAACGACATTTAAATACTCACCTCGTGCAAAAACTAAGTCCTTATAACTAGTTTGCCTAAATCGAGCCCTAAAATGGGTATTTTGGCTCCGAACTGAGTCTAGCCAAGTTCATGTGATCCCAAATCAGTATTAGAACATTAATAAAATAATATAATTCGTAGGGACCTCATTTTGAGCTCCAACACCACTTAAAAAACTAACCTCGCGCAAAAACTAAGTCTTATAACTAGTTTGTCTAAATCGAGCCCTAAAATGGGTATTTTGGCACCAAAGTGACTCTAGCCAAGTTGTTGTGATCCCAAATCAGTATTTGAACATGTAATACATTAATATTATTCGTAGGGACTCATTTTGAGCTCCAACAACACTTAAAAATCACCTCGCGCAAAAACTAAGTCCTTATAACAAGTCTTGCCTTAATCGAGCTTTTAAACGGGTTTTTTTGGTTCCGAAGTGACTCTCGCAAACTTGTTTGGATCCTACTTGACTATTTGATGTATAATATATTATAATAAGTCTTAGAGACTCGTTTGTTCTCCAACAAGCCTATAAGGTCACTTCGCGCAAAAACTAAGTCTTTGTAACTAGTTTTCCCTAAATCGAGCCTTTAGATGGGTTTTGGCTCCGAAATGAATCTAGCGAAGTTGTTTAGGTCCTAAATGTGTATTTTAATATAATAGATTATAATAAGTCTTAAAGACTCATTTTGAGCTCCAACAACACTTAAAAAACTCACCTCGCGTAAAAACTAAGTCCTTATAACTAGTTTTGCCCAAATCGAGCTTTTAAACGGGTTTTTTGGTTCCGAAGTGACTATCGCAAACTTGTTTTGATCCTAAATGAGTATTTGAACGCATTATATATTATAATAAGTCTTAGAGACTTGTTTAGTGCTCCAACAAGCCTTTTAAGGTCACTTCGCGCAAAAACTAAGTCTTTGTAACTAGTTTTCCCTAAATCGAGCCTTTAGATGGGTTTTTGGCTCCGAAGTGAATCTAGCGAAGTTGTTTAGGTCCTAAATGTGTATTTTAATATAATATATTATAATAAGTCTTAGGGGACTCATTTTGAGCTCCAACGACATTTAAAAACTCACCTCGTGCAAAAACTAAGTCCTTATAACTAGTTTGCCTAAATCGAGCCCTAAAATGGGTATTTTGGCTCCGAAGTGAGTCTAGCCAAGTTCATGTGATCCCAAATCAGTATTAGAACATATAATAAAATAATATAATTCATAGGGACTCATTTTGAGCTCCAACACCACTTAAAAACTAACCTCGCGCAAAAACTAAGTCTTTATAACTAGTTTGTCTAAATCGAGCCCTAAAATGGGGTATTTTGGCACCAAAGTGACTCTAGCCAAGTTGTTGTGATCCCAAATCAGTATTTGAACATGTAATACATTAATATTATTCGTAGGACTCATTTTGAGCTCCAACAACACTTAAAAACTCACCTCGCGCAAAAACTAAGTCCTTATAACAAGTCTTGCCTTAATCGAGCTTTTAAACGGGTTTTTTGGTTCCGAAGTGACTCTCGCAAACTTGTTTGGATCCTACTTGACTATTTGAATGTATAATATATTATAATAAGTCTTAGAGACTCGTTTGGTTCTCCAACAAGCCTTATAAGGTCACTTCGCGCAAAAACTAAGTCTTTGTAACTAGTTTTCCCTAAATCGAGCCTTTAGAATGGGTTTTTGGCTCCGAAGTGAATCTAGCGAAGTTGTTTAGGTCCTAAATGTGTATTTTAATATAATATATTATAATAAGTCTTAGGGACTCATTTTGAGCTCCAACGACATTTAAAAACTAACCTCGCGCAAAAACTAAGTCTTTATAACTAGTTTGTCTAAATCGAGCCCTAAAATGGGTATTTTGGCACCAAAGTGACTCTAGCCAAGTTGTTGTGATCCCAATCAGTATTTGAACATATAATACATTAATAAATTCGTAGGGACTCATTTAGAGCTCCAACAACACTTAAAACTCACCTCGCGCAAAAACTAGTCTTTATAACTAGTTGTCTAAATCGAGCCCTAAAATGGGTATTTTGGCACCAAAGTTACTGTAGCCAAGTTGTTGTGATCCCAAATCAGTATTTCAACATATAATACATTAATATAATTCGTAGGGACTCATTTTGAGCTCCAACAATACTTAAAAACTCACCTCGCACAAAATCTAAGTCCTTATAACAAGTTTTGCCTTAATCGAGCTTTTAAACGGGTTTGTGTTCCTAAGTGACTCTCGCAAACTGTGTTTTGATCCTACATGAGTATTGGAATGTATAATATATTATAATAAGTCTTAGCGTCTCGTTTGGTTCTCCAACAAGCCTTATAAGGTCACTTCGCGCAAAAACTAAGTCTTTGTAACTAGTTTTCCCTAAATCGAGCCTTTATATGGGTTTTTGGCTCCGAAGTGAATCTAGCGAACTTGTTTAGGTCCTAAATGTGTATTTTAATATAATATATTATAATAAGTCTTAAAGACTCATTTTGAGCTCCAACAACACTTAAAAACTCACCTCTCGTAAAAACTTAGTCCTTATAACTAGTTTTGCCCAAATCGAGCTTTTAAACGGGTTTTTTGGTTCCGAAGTGACTATAGCAAATTTGTTTTGATCCTAAATGAGTATTTGAGTGCATTATATATTATAATAAGTCTTAGAGACTTGTTTGGTGCTCCAACAAGCCTTATAAGGTTACTTCGCGCAAAAACTAAGTCTTTGTAACTAGTTTTCCCTAAATCGAGCCTTTAGATGGGTTTTGGGCTCCGAAGGTGAATCTAGCGAAGTTGTTTAGGTCCTAAAAGTGTATTTTAATATAATATTTTATAATAAGTCTTAGGGACTCATTTGAGCTCCAACGACACTTAAAAACTCACCTCGGCGCAAAAACTAAGTCCTTATAACTAGTTTGCCTAAATCGAGCCCTAAAATGGATATTTTGACTCCGAAATGACTCTAGCCAAGTTCATGTGATCCCAAATCAGTATTTGAACATACAATACATTAATATAATTCGTAGGGACTCATCTTGAGCTCCAACAACACTTAAAAACTAACCTCGCGCAAAAACTAAGTCTTTATAAATAGTTTGGCTAAATTGAGCCTAAAATGGGTATTTTGGCTCCGAAGTGACTCTAGCCAAGTTGTTGTGATCCCAAATCAGTATTTGAACATATAATACATTAATATAATTCGTAGGGACTCATTTTGAGCTCCAACAACACTTAAAAACTCACCTCGCGCAAAAACTAAGTCTTTATAACTAGTTTGTCTAAATCGAGCCCTAAAATGGGTATTTTGGCACCAAAGTTACTCTAGCCAAGTTGTTGTGATCCCAAATCAGTATTTCAACATATAATACATTAATATAATTCGTAGGGACTCATTTTGAGCTCCAACAATACTTAAAAACTCACCTCGCACAAAATCTAAGTCCTTATAACAAGTTTTGCCTTAATCGAGCTTTTAAACGGGTTTTTTGGTTCCAAAGTGACTCTCGCAAACTTGTTTTGATCCTACATGAGTATTTGAATGTATAATAATTATAATAAGTCTTAGCGTCTCGTTTGGTTCTCCAACAAGCCTTATAAGGTCACTTCGCGCAAAAACTAAGTCTTTGTAACTAGTTTTCCCTAAATCGAGCCTTTATAAGGGGTTTTGGCTCCGAAGTGAATCTAGCGAACTTGTTTAGGTCCTAAATGTGTATTTTAATATAATATATTATAATAAGTCTTAAAGACTCATTTTGAGCTCCAACAACACTTAAAAACTCACCTCTCGTAAAAACTTAGTCCTTATAACTAGTTTTGCCCAAATCGAGCTTTTAAACGGGTTTTTTGGTTCCGAAGGTGACTATAGCAAATTTGTTTTGATCCTAAATGAGTATTTGAGTGCATTATATATTATAATAAGGTCTTAGAGACTTGTTTGGTGCTCCAACAAGCCTTATAAGGTTACTTCGCGCAAAACTAAGTCTTTGTAACTAGTTTTCCCTAAATCGAGCCTTTTAGATGGGTTTTTGGCTCCGAAGTGAATCTAGCGAAGTTTGTTTAGGTCCTAAAAGTGTATTTTAATATAATATATTATAATAAGTCTTAGGGAGCTCATTTTGAGCTCCAACGACACTTAAAAACTCACCTCGCGCAAAAACTAACTAAGTCTTATAACTAGTTTGCCTAAATCGAGCCCTAAAATGGATATTTTGGACTCCGAAATGACTCTAGCCAAGTTCATGTGATCCCAAATCAGTATTTGAACATACTATACATTAATATAATTCGTAGGGACTCATCTTGAGCTTCCAACAACACTTAAAAACTAACCTCGCGCAAAAAACTAAGTCTTTATAAATAGTTTGGCTAAATTGAGCCCTAAAATGGGTATTTGGCTCCGAAGTGACTCTAGCCAAGTTTTGTGATCCCAAATCAGTATTTGAACATATAATACATTAATATAATTCGTAGGGACTCCATTTTGAGCTCCAACAACACTTAAAAACTCACCTCGCGCAAAAACTAAGTCTTTATAACTAGTTTGTCTAAATCGAGCCCTAAAATGGGTATTTTGGCACCAAAGTTACTCTAGCCAAGTTGTTTGTGATCCCAAATCAGTATTTCAACATATAATACATTAATATAATTCGTAGGGACTCATTTTGAGCTCCAACAATACTTAAAACTCACCTCGCACAAAAGCTAAGTCCTTATTAACAAGTTTTGCCTTAATCGAGCTTTTAAAACGGTTGTTTGGTTCCAAAGTGACTCTCGCAAACTTGTTTTGATCCTACAGGATATTTGAATGTATAATATATTATAATAAGTCTTAGCGTCTCGTTTGGTTCTCCAACAAGCCTTATAAGGTCACTTCGCGCAAAAACTAAGTCTTGTAACTAGTTTTCCCTAAATCGAGCCTTTATATGGGTTTTTTGGGCTCCGAAGTGAATCTAGCGAACTTGTTTAGGTCCTAAATGTGTATTTTAATATAATATATTATAATAAGTCTTAAAGGACTCATTTTGAGCTCCAACAACACTTTAAAAACTCACCTCTCCGTAAAAACTAATCCCTTATAACTAGTTTTGCCCAAATCGAGCTTTTAAACTGGTTTTTTTGGTTCGAAGTGACTATAGCAAACTTGTTTTGATCCTAAATGAGTATTTGAATGCATTATATATTATAATAAGTCTTAGAGACTTGTTTGGTGCTCCAACTAGCCTTTTAAGGTCACTTCGCGCAAAAACTAAGTCTTGTAACTAGTTTTCCCTAAATCGAGCCTTTAGATGGGTTTTTGGCTCCGAAGTGAATCTAGCGAAGTTGTTTAGGTCCTAAATATGTATTTTAAATATAATATATTATAATAAGTCTTAAAGACTCATTTTGAGCTCCAACAACCCTTAAAAACTCACCTCGCGCAAAAACTAAGTCCTTATAACAAGTTTTGCCTTAATCGAGCTTTTAAACATGTTTTTTGGTTCCGAAGTGACTCTCGCAAACTTGTTTCGTTCCTACATGAGTATTTGAATGTATAATATATGATAATACGTCTTAGAGACTCGTTTGGTTCTCCAACAAGCCTTATAAGGTCACTTCGCGCAAAACTAAGTCTTTGTAACTAGTTTTTCCCTAAATCGAGCCTTTAGATGGGTTTTTGGCTCCGAAGTGAATCTAGCGAAGTTGTTTAGGTCCTAAATGTGTATTTTAATATAATATATTATAATAAGTCTTAGGGACTCATTTTGAGCTCCAACGACATTTAAAAACTCACCTCGTGCAAAAACTAAGTCCTTATAACTAGTTTGCCTAAATCGAGCCCTAAAATGGGTATTTTGGCTCCGAAGTAAGTCTAGCCAAGTTCATGTGATCCCAAATCAGTATTAGAACATATAATAAAATAATATAATTCGTAGGGACTCATTTTGAGCTCCAACACCACTTAAAAACTAACCTCGCGCAAAAACTAAGTCTTTATAACTAGTTTGTCTAAATCGAGCCCTAAAATGGGTATTTTGGCACCAAAGTGACTCTAGCCAAGTTGTTGTGATCCCAAATCAGTATTTGAACATGTAATACTTTAATATTATTCGTAGGGACTCATTTTGAGCTCCAACAACACTTAAAAACTCACCTCGCGCAAAAACTAAGTCCTTATAACAAGTCTTGCCTTAATCGAGCTTTTAAACGGGTTTTTTGGTTCCGAAGTGACTCTCGCAAACTTGTTTGGATCCTACTTGACTATTTGAATGTATAATATATTATAATAAGTCTTAGCGTCTCGTTTGGTTCTCCAACAAGCCTTATAAGGTCACTTCGCGCAAAAACTAAGTCTTTGTAACTAGTTTTCCCTAAATCGAGCCTTTATATGGGTTTTTGGCTCCGAAGTGAATCTAGCGAACTTGTTTAGGTCCTAAATGTGTATTTAGATATAATATATTATAATAATCTTAAAGACTCATTTTGAGCTCCAACAACACTTAAAAACTCACCTCTCGTAAAAACTAAGCCCTTATAACTAGTTTTGCCCAAACGAGCTTTTAAACTGGTTTTTTGGTTCCGAAGTGACTATAGCAAACTTGTTTTGATCCTAAATGAGTATTTGAATGCATTATATATTATAATAAGTCTTAGAGACTTGTTTGGTGCTCCAACAAGCCTTTTAAGGTCACTTCGCGCAAAAAACTAAGTCTTTGTAACTAGTTTTCCCTAAATCGAGCCTTTAGATGGGTTTTTGCTCCGAAGTGAATCTAGCGAAGTTGTTTAGGTCCTAAATATGTATTTTAATAATATATTATAATAAGTCTTAAAGACTCATTTGAGCTCCAACAACACTTAAAAACTCACCTCGCGCAAAAACTAAGTCCTTATAACAAGTTTTGCCTTAATCGAGCTTTTAAACATGTTTTTTGGTTCCGAAGTGACTCTCGCAAACTTGTTTCGATCCTACATGAGTATTTGAATGTATAATATATGATAATAAGTCTTAGAGACTCGTTTGGTTCTCCAACAAGCCTTATAAGGTCACTTCGCGCAAAAACTAAGTCTTTGTAACTAGTTTTCCCTAAATCGAGCCTTAGATGGGGTTTTTGGCTCCGAAGTGAATCTAGCGAAGTTGTTTAGGTCCTAAATGTGTATTTTAATATAATATATTATAATAAGTCTTAGGGACTCATTTTGAGCTCCAACGACATTTAAAAACTCACCTCGTGCAAAAACTAAGTCCTTATAACTAGTTTGCCTAAATCGAGCCCTAAAATGGGTATTTTGGCTCCGAACTGAGTCTAGCCAAGTTCATGTGATCCCAAATCAGTATTAGAACATATAATAAAATAATATAATTCGTAGGGACTCATTTTGAGCTCCAACACCACTTAAAAACTAACCTCGCGCAAAAACTAAGTCTTTATAACTAGTTTGTCTAAATCGAGCCCTAAAATGGGTATTTTGGCACCAAAGTGACTCTAGCCAAGTTGTTGTGATCCCAAATCAGTATTTGAACATGTAATACATTAATATTATTCGTAGGGACTCATTTTGAGCTCCAACAACACTTAAAAACTCACCTCGCGCAAAAACTAAGTCCTTATAACAAGTCTTGCCTTAATCGAGCTTTTAAACGGGTTTTTTGGTTCCGAAGTGACTCTCGCAAAATTGTTTGGATCCTACTTGACTATTTGAATGTATAATATATTATAATAAGTCTTAGAGACTCGTTTTGTTCTCCAACAAGCCTTATAAGGTCACTTCGCGCAAAAACTAAGTCTTTGTAACTAGTTTTCCCTAAATCGAGCCTTTAGATGGGTTTTTGGCTCCGAAATGAATCTAGCGAAGTTGTTTAGGTCCTAAATGTGTATTTTAATATAATATATTATAATAAGTCTTAAAGACTCATTTTGAGCTCCAACAACACTTAAAAACTCACCTCGCGTAAAAACTAAGTCCTTATAACTAGTTTTGCCCAAATCGAGCTTTTAAACGGGTTTTTTGGTTCCGAAGTGACTATCGCAAACTTGTTTTGATCCTAAATGAGTATTTGAATGCATTATATATTATAATAAGTCTTAGAGACTTGTTTAGTGCTCCAACAAGCCTTTTAAGGTCACTTCGCGCAAAAACTAAGTCTTTGTAACTAGTTTTCCCTAAATCGAGCCTTTAGATGGGTTTTTGGCTCCGAAGTGAATCTAGCGAAGTTGTTTAGGTCCTAAATGTGTATTTTAATATAATATATTATAATAAGTCTTAGGGACTCATTTTGAGCTCCAACGACATTTAAAAACTCACCTCGTGCAAAAACTAAGTCCTTATAACTAGTTTGCCTAAATCGAGCCCTAAAATGGGTATTTTGGCTCCGAAGTGAGTCTAGCCAAGTTCATGTGATCCCAAATCAGTATTAGAACATATAATAAAATAATATAATTCGTAGGGACTCATTTTGAGCTCCAACACCACTTAAAAACTAACCTCGCGCAAAAACTAAGTCTTTATAACTAGTTTGTCTAAATCGAGCCTAAAATGGGTATTTTGGCACCAAAGTGACTCTAGCCAAGTTGTTGTGATCCCAAATCAGTATTTGAACATGTAATACATTAATATTATTCGTAGGGACTCATTTTGAGCTCCAACAACACTTAAAAAACTCACCTCGCGCAAAAACTAAGTCCTTATAACAAGTCTTGCCTTAATCGAGCTTTTAAACGGGTTTTTTGGTTCCGAAGTGACTCTCGCAAACTTGTTTGGATCCTACTTGACTATTTGAATGTATAATATATTATAATAAGTCTTAGAGACTCGTTTTGTTCTCCAACAAGCCTTATAAGGTCACTTCGCGCAAAAACTAAGTCTTTGTAACTAGTTTTCCCTAAATCGAGCCTTTAGATGGGTTTTTTGGCTCCGAAATGAATCTAGCGAAGTTGTTTAGGTCCTAAATGTGTATTTTAATATAATATATTATAATAAGTCTTAAAGACTCATTTTGAGCTCCAACAACACTTAAAAACTCACCTCGCGTAAAAACTAAGTCCTTATAACTAGTTTTGCCCAAATCGAGCTTTTAAACGGGTTTTTGGTTCCGAAGTGACTATCGCAAACTTGTTTTGATCCTAAATGAGTATTTGAACGCATTATATATTATAATAAGTCTTAGAGACTTGTTTAGTGCTCCAACAAGCCTTTTAAGGTCACTTCGCGCAAAAACTAAGTCTTTGTAACTAGTTTTCCCTAAATCGAGCCTTTAGATGGGTTTTTGGCTCCGAAGTGAATCTAGCGAAGTTGTTTAGGTCCTAAATATGTATTTTAATATAATATATTATAATAAGTCTTAAAGACTCATTTTGAGCTCCAACAACACTTAAAAACTCACCTCGCGCAAAACTAAGTCCTTATAACAAGTTTTGCCTTAATCGAGCTTTTAAACATGTTTTTTGGTTCCGAAGTGACTCTCGCAAACTTGTTTCGATCCTACATGAGTATTTGAATGTATAATATATTATAATAAGTCTTAGAGACTCATTTTGTTCTCCAACAAGCCTTATAAGGTCACTTCGCGCAAAAACTAAGTCTTTGTAACTAGTTTTCCCCTAAATCGAGCCTTTAGATGGGTTTTTGGCTCCGAAGTGAATCTAGCGAAGTTGTTTAGGTCCTAAATGTGTATTTAATATAATATATTATAATAAGTCTTAGGGACTCATTTTGAGCTCCAACGACATTTAAAAACTCAACCTCGTGCAAAAACTAAGTCCTTATAACTAGTTTGCCTAAATCGAGCCCTAAAATGGGTATTTTGGCTCCGAAGTGAGTCTAGCCAAGTTCATGTGATCCCAAATCAGTATTAGAACATATAATAAAATAATATAATCGTAGGGACTCATTTTGAGCTCCAACACCACTTAAAAACTAACCTCGCGCAAAAACTAAGTCTTTATAACTAGTTTGTCTAAATCGAGCCCTAAAATGGGTATTGTGGCACCAAAGTGACTCTAGCCAAGTTGTTGTGATCCCAAATCAGTATTTGAACATGTAATACATTAATATTATTCGTAGGGACTCATTTTGAGCTCCAACAACACTTAAAAACTCACCTCGCGCAAAAACTAAGTCCTTATAACAAGTCTTGCCTTAATCGAGCTTTTAAACGGGTTTTTGGTTCCGAAGTGACTCTCGCAAACTTGTTTGGATCCTACTTGACTATTTGAATGTATAATATATTATAAGAAGTCTTAGAGACTCGTTTTGTTCTCCAACAAGCCTTATAAGGTCACTTCGCGCAAAAACTAAGTCTTTGTAACTAGTTTTCCCTAAATCGAGCCTTTAGATGGTTTTTGGCTCCGAAATGAATCTAGCGAAGTTGTTTAGGTCCTAAATGTGTATTTTAATATAATATATTATAATAAGTCTTAAAGACTCATTTTGAGCTCCAACAACACTTAAAAACTCACCTCGCGTAAAAACTAAGTCCTTATAACTAGTTTTGCCCAAATCGAGCTTTTAAACGGGTTTTTTGGTTCCGAAGTGACTATCGCAAACTTGTTTTGATCCTAAATGAGTATTTGAACGCATTTATATTATAATAAGTCTTAGAGACTTGTTTAGTGCTCCAACAAGCCTTTTAAGGTCACTTCGCGCAAAAACTAAGTCTTTGTAACTAGTTTTCCCTAAATCGAGCCTTTAGATGGGTTTTTGGCTCCGAAGTGAATCTAGCGAAGTTGTTTAGGTCCTAAATATGTATTTTAATATAATATATTATAATAAGTCTTAAAGACTCATTTTGAGCTCCAACAACACTTAAAAACTCACCTCGCGCAAAAACTAAGTCCTTATAACAAGTTTTGCCTTAATCGAGCTTTTAAACATGTTTTTTGGTTCCGAAGTGACTCTCGCAAACTTGTTTCGATCCTACATGAGTATTTGAATGTATAATATATTATAATAAGTCTTAGAGACTCATTTTGTTCTCCAACAAGCCTTATAAGGTCACTTCGCGCAAAAACTAAGTCTTTGTAACTAGTTTTCCCTAAATCGAGCCTTTAGATGGGTTTTTGGCTCCGAAGTGAATCTAGCGAAGTTGTTTAGGTCCTAAATGTGTATTTTAATATAATATATTATAATAAGTCTTAGGGACTCATTTTGAGCTCCAACGACATTTAAAAACTCACCTCGTGCAAAAACTAAGTCCTTATAACTAGTTTGCCTAAATCGAGCCCTAAAATGGGTATTTTGGCTCCGAAGTGAGTCTAGCCAAGTTCATGTGATCCCAAATCAGTATTAGAACATATAATAAAATAATATAATTCGTAGGGACTCATTTTGAGCTCCAACACCACTTAAAAACTAACCTCGCGCAAAAACTAAGTCTTTATAACTAGTTTGTCTAAATCGAGCCCTAAAATGGGTATTTTGGCACCAAAGTGACTCTAGCAATGTTGTTGTTTTAGAAATCAGTATTTGAACATATAATACATTAATATAATTCGTAGGGACTCATTTTGAGTTCCAACAACACTTAAAAACTCACCTCGCGCAAAAACTAAGTCCTTATAACAAGTTTTGCCTTAATCGAGCTTTTAAACGGGTTTTTTGGTTCCGAAGTGACTCTCGCAAACTTGTTTTGATCCTACTTGAGTATTTGAATGTATAATATATTATAATAAGTCTTAGAGACTCGTTTGGTTCTCCAACAAGCCTTATAAGGTCACTTCGCGCAAAAACTAAGTCTTTGTAACTAGTTTTCCCTAAATCGAGCCTTTAGATGGGTTTTTGGCTCCGAAGTGAATCTAGCGAAGTTGTTTAGGTCCTAAATGTGTATTTTAATATAATATATTATAATAAGTCTTAAAGACTTATTTTGAGCTCCAACAACACTTAAAAACTCACCTCGCGTAAATACTAAGTCCTTATAACTAGTTTTGCCCAAATCGAGCTTTTAAACGGGTTTTTTTGGTTCCGAAGTGACTATCGCAAACTTGTTTTGATCCTAAATGAGTATTTGAATGCATTATATATTATAATAACTCTTAGAGACTTGTTTGGTGCTCCAACAAGCCTTATAAGGTCACTTCGCGCAAAAACTAAGTCTTTCTAACTAGTTTTCCCTAAATCGAGCCTTTAGATGGGTTTTTTGGCTCCGAAGTGAATCTACCGAAGTTGTTTAGGTCCTAAATATGTATTGAATATAATATATTATAATAAGTCTTAAAGACTCATTTTGAGCTCCAACAACACTTAAAAACTCACCTCGCGCAAAAACTAAGTCCTTATAACAAGGTTTGCCTTAATCGAGCTTTTAAGCAGGTTTTTTGGTTCCGAAGTGACTCTCGCAAACTTGTTTCTTTCCTACATGAGTATTTGAATGTATAATATATTATAATAAGTCTTAGGGACTCATTTTGAGCTCCAACGACACTTAAAAACTCACCTCGTGCAAAAACTAAGTCCTTATAACTAGTTTGCCTAAATCGAGCCCTAAAATGGGTATTTTGGCTCCGAAGTGAGTCTAGCCAAGTTCATGTGATCCCAAATCAGTATTAGAACATATAATAAAATAATATAATTCGTAGGGACTCATTTTGAGCTCCAACACAACTTAAAAACTAACCTCGCGCAAAAACTAAGTCTTTATAACTAGTTTGTCTAAATCGAGCCCTAAAATGGGCATTTTGACACCAAAGTGACTCTAGCCAAGTTGTTGTGATCCCAAATCAGTATTTGAACATGTAATACATTAATATTATTCGTAGGGACTCATTTTGAGCTCCAACAACACTTAAAAACTCACCTCGCGCAAAAACTAAGTCCTTATAACAAGTCTTGCCTTAATCGAGCTTTTAAACGGGTTTTTTGGTTCCGAAGTGACTCTCGCAAACTTGTTTGGATCCTACTTGACTATTTGAATGTATAATATATTATAATAAGTCTTAGAGACTCATTTTGTTCTCCAACAAGCCTTATAAGGTCACTTCGCGCAAAAACTAAGTCTTTGTAACTAGTTTTCCCTAAACAGAGCCTTTAGATGGGTTTTTGGCTCCGAAGTGAATCTAGCGAAGTTGTTTAGGTCCTAAATGTGTATTTTAATATAATATATTATAATAAGTCTTAGGGACTCATTTTGAGCTCCAACGACATTTAAAAACTCACCTCGTGCAAAAACTAAGTCCTTATAACTAGTTTGCCTAAATCGAGCCCTAAAATGGGTATTTTGGCTCCGAAGTGAGTCTAGCCAAGTTCATGTGATCCCAAATCAGTATTAGAACATATAATAAAATAATATAATTCGTAGGGACTCATTTTGAGCTCCAACACCACTTAAAAACTAACCTCGCGCAAAAACTAAGTCTTTATAACTAGTTTGTCTAAATCGAGCCCTAAAATGGGTATTTTGGCACCAAAGTGACTCTAGCAATGTTGTTGTTTTAGAAATCAGTATTTGAACATATAATACATTAATATAATTCGTAGGGACTCATTTTGAGTTCCAACAACACTTAAAAACTCACCTCGCGCAAAAACTAAGTCCTTATAACAAGTTTTGCCTTAATCGAGCTTTTAAACGGGTTTTTTGGTTCCGAAGTGACTCTCGCAAACTTGTTTTGATCCTACTTGAGTATTTGAATGTATAATATATTATAATAAGTCTTAGAGACTCGTTTGGTTCTCCAACAAGCCTTATAAGGTCACTTCGCGCAAAAACTAAGTCTTTGTAACTAGTTTTCCCTAAATCGAGCCTTTAGATGGGTTTTTGGCTCCGAAGTGAATCTAGCGAAGTTGTTTAGGTCCTAAATGTGTATTTTAATATAATATATTATAATAAGTCTTAAAGACTTATTTTGAGCTCCAACAACACTTAAAAACTCACCTCGCGTAAATACTAAGTCCTTATAACTAGTTTTGCCCAAATCGAGCTTTTAAACGGGTTTTTTGGTTCCGAAGTGACTATCGCAAACTTGTTTTGATCCTAAATGAGTATTTGAATGCATTATATATTATAATAACTCTTAGAGACTTGTTTGGTGCTCCAACAAGCCTTATAAGGTCACTTCGCGCAAAAACTAAGTCTTTCTAACTAGTTTTCCCTAAATCGAGCCTTTAGATGGGTTTTTGGCTCCGAAGTGAATCTACCGAAGTTGTTTAGGTCCTAAATATGTATTTGAATATAATATATTATAATAAGTCTTAAAGACTCATTTTGAGCTCCAACAACACTTAAAAACTCACCTCGCGCAAAAACTAAGTCCTTATAACAAGGTTTGCCTTAATCGAGCTTTTAAGCAGGTTTTTTGGTTCCGAAGTGACTCTCGCAAACTTGTTTCTTTCCTACATGAGTATTTGAATGTATAATATATTATAATAAGTCTTAGGGACTCATTTTGAGCTCCAACGACACTTAAAAACTCACCTCGTGCAAAAACTAAGTCCTTATAACTAGTTTGCCTAAATCGAGCCCTAAAATGGGTATTTTGGCTCCGAAGTGAGTCTAGCCAAGTTCATGTGATCCCAAATCAGTATTAGAACATATAATAAAATAATATAATTCGTAGGGACTCATTTTGAGCTCCAACACAACTTAAAAACTAACCTCGCGCAAAAACTAAGTCTTTATAACTAGTTTGTCTAAATCGAGCCCTAAAATGGGCATTTTGACACCAAAGTGACTCTAGCCAAGTTGTTGTGATCCCAAATCAGTATTTGAACATGTAATACATTAATATTATTCGTAGGGACTCATTTTGAGCTCCAACAACACTTAAAAACTCACCTCGCGCAAAAACTAAGTCCTTATAACAAGTCTTGCCTTAATCGAGCTTTTAAACGGGTTTTTTGGTTCCGAAGTGACTCTCGCAAACTTGTTTGGATCCTACTTGACTATTTGAATGTATAATATATTATAATAAGTCTTAGAGACTCATTTTGTTCTCCAACAAGCCTTATAAGGTCACTTCGCGCAAAAACTAAGTCTTTGTAACTAGTTTTCCCTAAACAGAGCCTTTAGATGGGTTTTTGGCTCCGAAGTGAATCTAGCGAAGTTGTTTAGGTCCTAAATGTGTATTTTAATATAATATATTATAATAAGTCTTAGGGACTCATTTTGAGTTTCAACGACATTTAAAAACTCACCTCGTGCAAAAACTAAGTCCTTATAACTAGTTTGCCTAAATCGAGCCCTAAAATGGGTATTTTGGCTCCGAAGTGAGTCTAGCCAAGTTCATGTGATCCCAAATCAGTATTAGAACATATAATAAAATAATATAATTCGTAGGGACTCATTTTGAGCTCCAACACCACTTAAAAACTAACCTCGCGCAAAAACTAAGTCTTTATAACTAGTTTGTCTAAATCGAGCCCTAAAATGGGTATTTTGGCACCAAAGTGACTCTAGCAATGTTGTTGTTTTAGAAATCAGTATGTGAACATATAATACATTAATATAATTCGTAGGGACTCATTTTGAGTTCCAACAACACTTAAAAACTCACCTCGCGCAAAAACTAAGTCCTTATAACAAGTTTTGCCTTAATCGAGCTTTTAACGGGTTTTTTGGTTCCGAAGTGACTCTCGCAAACTTGTTTTGATCCTACTTGAGTATTTGAATGTATAATATATTATAATAAGTCTTAGAGACTCGTTTGGTTCTCCAACAAGCCTTATAAGGTCACTTCGCGCAAAAACTAAGTCTTTGTAACTAGTTTTCCCTAAATCGAGCCTTTAGATGGGTTTTTGGCTCCGAAGTGAATCTAGCGAAGTTGTTTAGGTCCTAAATGTGTATTTTAATATAATATATTCTAATAAGTCTTAAAGACTTATTTTGAGCTCCAACAACACTTAAAAACTCACCTCGCGTAAATACTAAGTCCTTATAACTAGTTTTGCCCAAATCGAGCTTTTAAACGGGTTTTTTGGTTCCGAAGTGACTATCGCAAACTTGTTTTGATCCTAAATGAGTATTTGAATGCATTATATATTATAATAACTCTTAGAGACTTGTTTGGTGCTCCAACAAGCCTTATAAGGTCACTTCGCGCAAAAACTAAGTCTTTCTAACTAGTTTTCCCTAAATCGAGCCTTTAGATGGGTTTTTGGCTCCGAAGTGAATCTACCGAAGTTGTTTAGGTCCTAAATATGTATTTGAATATAATATATTATAATAAGTCTTAAAGACTCATTTTGAGCTCCAACAACACTTAAAAACTCACCTCGCGCAAAAACTAAGTCCTTATAACAAGGTTTGCCTTAATCGAGCTTTTAAGCAGGTTTTTTGGTTCCGAAGTGACTCTCGCAAACTTGTTTCTTTCCTACATGAGTATTTGAATGTATAATATATTATAATAAGTCTTAGGGACTCATTTTGAGCTCCAACGACACTTAAAAACTCACCTCGTGCAAAAACTAAGTCCTTATAACTAGTTTGCCTAAATCGAGCCCTAAAATGGGTATTTTGGCTCCGAAGTGAGTCTAGCCAAGTTCATGTGATCCCAAATCAGTATTAGAACATATAATAAAATAATATAATTCGTAGGGACTCATTTTGAGCTCCAACACAACTTAAAAACTAACCTCGCGCAAAAACTAAGTCTTTATAACTAGTTTGTCTAAATCGAGCCCTAAAATGGGCATTTTGACACCAAAGTGACTCTAGCCAAGTTGTTGTGATCCCAAATCAGTATTTGAACATGTAATACATTAATATTATTCGTAGGGACTCATTTTGAGCTCCAACAACACTTAAAAACTCACCTCGCGCAAAAACTAAGTCCTTATAACAAGTCTTGCCTTAATCGAGCTTTTAAACGGGTTTTTTGGTTCCGAAGTGACTCTCGCAAACTTGTTTGGATCCTACTTGACTATTTGAATGTATAATATATTATAATAAGTCTTAGAGACTCATTTTGTTCTCCAACAAGCCTTATAAGGTCACTTCGCGCAAAAACTAAGTCTTTGTAACTAGTTTTCCCTAAACAGAGCCTTTAGATGGGTTTTTGGCTCCGAAGTGAATCTAGCGAAGTTGTTTAGGTCCTAAATGTGTATTTTAATATAATATATTATAATAAGTCTTAGGGACTCATTTTGAGCTCCAACGACATTTAAAAACTCACCTCGTGCAAAAACTAAGTCCTTATAACTAGTTTGCCTAAATCGAGCCCTAAAATGGGTATTTTGGCTCCGAAGTGAGTCTAGCCAAGTTCATGTGATCCCAAATCAGTATTAGAACATATAATAAAATAATATAATTCGTAGGGACTCATTTTGAGCTCCAACACCACTTAAAAACTAACCTCGCGCAAAAACTAAGTCTTTATAACTAGTTTGTCTAAATCGAGCCCTAAAATGGGTATTTTGGCACCAAAGTGACTCTAGCAATGTTGTTGTTTTAGAAATCAGTATTTGAACATATAATACATTAATATAATTCGTAGGGACTCATTTTGAGTTCAACAACACTTAAAAACTCACCTCGCGCAAAAACTAAGTCCTTATAACAAGTTTTGCCTTAATCGAGCTTTTAAACGGGTTTTTTGGTTCCGAAGTGACTCTCGCAAACTTGTTTTGATCCTACTTGAGTATTTGAATGTATAATATATTATAATAAGTCTTAGAGACTCGTTTGGTTCTCCAACAAGCCTTATAAGGTCACTTCGCGCAAAAACTAAGTCTTTGTAACTAGTTTTCCCTAAATCGAGCCTTTAGATGGGTTTTTGGCTCCGAAGTGAATCTAGCGAAGTTGTTTAGGTCCTAAATGTGTATTTTAATATAATATATTATAATAAGTCTTAAAGACTTATTTTGAGCTCCAACAACACTTAAAAACTCACCTCGCGTAAATACTAAGTCCTTATAACTAGTTTTGCCCAAATCGAGCTTTTAAACGGGTTTTTTGGTTCCGAAGTGACTATCGCAAACTTGTTTTGATCCTAAATGAGTATTTGAATGCATTATATATTATAATAACTCTTAGAGACTTGTTTGGTGCTCCAACAAGCCTTATAAGGTCACTTCGCGCAAAAACTAAGTCTTTCTAACTAGTTTTCCCTAAATCGAGCCTTTAGATGGGTTTTTGGCTCCGAAGTGAATCTACCGAAGTTGTTTAGGTCCTAAATATGTATTTGAATATAATATATTATAATAAGTCTTAAAGACTCATTTTGAGCTCCAACAACACTTAAAAACTCACCTCGCGCAAAAACTAAGTCCTTATAACAAGGTTTGCCTTAATCGAGCTTTTAAGCAGGTTTTTTGGTTCCGAAGTGACTCTCGCAAACTTGTTTCTTTCCTACATGAGTATTTGAATGTATAATATATTATAATAAGTCTTAGGGACTCATTTTGAGCTCCAACGACACTTAAAAACTCACCTCGTGCAAAAACTAAGTCCTTATAACTAGTTTGCCTAAATCGAGCCCTAAAATGGGTATTTTGGCTCCGAAGTGAGTCTAGCCAAGTTCATGTGATCCCAAATCAGTATTAGAACATATAATAAAATAATATAATTCGTAGGGACTCATTTTGAGCTCCAACACAACTTAAAAACTAACCTCGCGCAAAAACTAAGTCTTTATAACTAGTTTGTCTAAATCGAGCCCTAAAATGGGCATTTTGACACCAAAGTGACTCTAGCCAAGTTGTTGTGATCCCAAATCAGTATTTGAACATGTAATACATTAATATTATTCGTAGGGACTCATTTTGAGCTCCAACAACACTTAAAAACTCACCTCGCGCAAAAACTAAGTCCTTATAACAAGTCTTGCCTTAATCGAGCTTTTAAACGGGTTTTTTGGTTCCGAAGTGACTCTCGCAAACTTGTTTGGATCCTACTTGACTATTTGAATGTATAATATATTATAATAAGTCTTAGAGACTCATTTTGTTCTCCAACAAGCCTTATAAGGTCACTTCGCGCAAAAACTAAGTCTTTGTAACTAGTTTTCCCTAAACAGAGCCTTTAGATGGGTTTTTGGCTCCGAAGTGAATCTAGCGAAGTTGTTTAGGTCCTAAATGTGTATTTTAATATAATATATTATAATAAGTCTTAGGGACTCATTTTGAGTTTCAACGACATTTAAAAACTCACCTCGTGCAAAAACTAAGTCCTTATAACTAGTTTGCCTAAATCGAGCCCTAAAATGGGTATTTTGGCTCCGAAGTGAGTCTAGCCAAGTTCATGTGATCCCAAATCAGTATTAGAACATATAATAAAATAATATAATTCGTAGGGACTCATTTTGAGCTCCAACACCACTTAAAAACTAACCTCGCGCAAAAACTAAGTCTTTATAACTAGTTTGTCTAAATCGAGCCCTAAAATGGGTATTTTGGCACCAAAGTGACTCTAGCAATGTTGTTGTTTTAGAAATCAGTATGTGAACATATAATACATTAATATAATTCGTAGGGACTCATTTTGAGTTCCAACAACACTTAAAAACTCACCTCGCGCAAAAACTAAGTCCTTATAACAAGTTTTGCCTTAATCGAGCTTTTAAACGGGTTTTTTGGTTCCGAAGTGACTCTCGCAAACTTGTTTTGATCCTACTTGAGTATTTGAATGTATAATATATTATAATAAGTCTTAGAGACTCGTTTGGTTCTCCAACAAGCCTTATAAGGTCACTTCGCGCAAAAACTAAGTCTTTGTAACTAGTTTTCCCTAAATCGAGCCTTTAGATGGGTTTTTGGCTCCGAAGTGAATCTAGCGAAGTTGTTTAGGTCCTAAATGTGTATTTTAATATAATATATTCTAATAAGTCTTAAAGACTTATTTTGAGCTCCAACAACACTTAAAAACTCACCTCGCGTAAATACTAAGTCCTTATAACTAGTTTTGCCCAAATCGAGCTTTTAAACGGGTTTTTTGGTTCCGAAGTGACTATCGCAAACTTGTTTTGATCCTAAATGAGTATTTGAATGCATTATATATTATAATAACTCTTAGAGACTTGTTTGGTGCTCCAACAAGCCTTATAAGGTCACTTCGCGCAAAAACTAAGTCTTTCTAACTAGTTTTCCCTAAATCGAGCCTTTAGATGGGTTTTTGGCTCCGAAGTGAATCTACCGAAGTTGTTTAGGTCCTAAATATGTATTTGAATATAATATATTATAATAAGTCTTAAAGACTCATTTTGAGCTCCAACAACACTTAAAAACTCACCTCGCGCAAAAACTAAGTCCTTATAACAAGGTTTGCCTTAATCGAGCTTTTAAGCAGGTTTTTTGGTTCCGAAGTGACTCTCGCAAACTTGTTTCTTTCCTACATGAGTATTTGAATGTATAATATATTATAATAAGTCTTAGGGACTCATTTTGAGCTCCAACGACACTTAAAAACTCACCTCGTGCAAAAACTAAGTCCTTATAACTAGTTTGCCTAAATCGAGCCCTAAAATGGGTATTTTGGCTCCGAAGTGAGTCTAGCCAAGTTCATGTGATCCCAAATCAGTATTAGAACATATAATAAAATAATATAATTCGTAGGGACTCATTTTGAGCTCCAACACAACTTAAAAACTAACCTCGCGCAAAAACTAAGTCTTTATAACTAGTTTGTCTAAATCGAGCCCTAAAATGGGCATTTTGACACCAAAGTGACTCTAGCCAAGTTGTTGTGATCCAAATCAGTATTTGAACATGTAATACATTAATATTATTCGTAGGGACTCATTTTGAGCTCCAACAACACTTAAAAACTCACCTCGCGCAAAAACTAAGTCCTTATAACAAGTCTTGCCTTAATCGAGCTTTTAAACGGGTTTTTTGGTTCCGAAGTGACTCTCGCAAACTTGTTTGGATCCTACTTGACTATTTGAATGTATAATATATTATAATAAGTCTTAGAGACTCATTTTGTTCTCCAACAAGCCTTATAAGGTCACTTCGCGCAAAAACTAAGTCTTTGTAACTAGTTTTCCCTAAACAGAGCCTTTAGATGGGTTTTTGGCTCCGAAGTGAATCTAGCGAAGTTGTTTAGGTCCTAAATGTGTATTTTAATATAATATATTATAATAAGTCTTAGGGACTCATTTTGAGCTCCAACGACATTTAAAAACTCACCTCGTGCAAAAACTAAGTCCTTATAACTAGTTTGCCTAAATCGAGCCCTAAAATGGGTATTTTGGCTCCGAAGTGAGTCTAGCCAAGTTCATGTGATCCCAAATCAGTATTAGAACATATAATAAAATAATATAATTCGTAGGGACTCATTTTGAGCTCCAACACCACTTAAAAACTAACCTCGCGCAAAAACTAAGTCTTTATAACTAGTTTGTCTAAATCGAGCCCTAAAATGGGTATTTTGGCACCAAAGTGACTCTAGCAATGTTGTTGTTTTAGAAATCAGTATGTGAACATATAATACATTAATATAATTCGTAGGGACTCATTTTGAGTTCCAACAACACTTAAAAACTCACCTCGCGCAAAAACTAAGTCCTTATAACAAGTTTTGCCTTAATCGAGCTTTTAAACGGGTTTTTGGTTCCGAAGTGACTCTCGCAAACTTGTTTTGATCCTACTTGAGTATTTGAATGTATAATATATTATAATAAGTCTTAGAGACTCGTTTGGTTCTCCAACAAGCCTTATAAGGTCACTTCGCGCAAAAATTAAGTCTTTGTAACTAGTTTTCCCTAAATCGAGCCTTTAGATGGGTTTTTGGCTCCGAAGTGAATCTAGCGAAGTTGTTTAGGTCCTAAATGTGTATTTTAATATAATATATTCTAATAAGTCTTAAAGACTTATTTTGAGCTCCAACAACACTTAAAAACTCACCTCGCGTAAATACTAAGTCCTTATAACTAGTTTTGCCCAAATCGAGCTTTTAAACGGGGTTTTTTGGTTCCGAAGTGACTATCGCAAACTTGTTTTGATCCTAAATGAGTTTTGAACGCATTATATATTATAATAAGTCTTAGAGACTTGTTTGGTGCTCCAACAAGCCTTATAAGGTCACTTCGCGCAAAAACTAAGTCTTTGTAACTAGTTTTCCCTAAATCGAGCCTTTAGATGGGTTTTTGGCTCCGAAGTGAATCTACCGAAGTTGTTTGGGTCCTAAATATGTATTTGAATATAATATATTATAATAAGTCTTAAAGACTCATTTTGAGCTCCAACAACACTTAAAAACTCCCCTCGCGCAAAAACTAAGTCCTTATAACAAGTTTTGCCTTAATCGAGCTTTTAAGCAGGTTTTTTGGTTCCGAAGTGACTCTCGCAAACTTGTTATGATCCTACATGAGTATTTGAATGTATAATATATTATAATAAGTCTTAGGGACTCATTTTGAGCTCCACCGACACTTAAAAACTCACCTCGTGCAAAAACTAAGTCCTTATAACTAGTTTGCCTAAATCGAGCCCTAAAATGGGTATTTTGGCTCCGAAGTGAGTCTAGCCAAGTTCATGTGATCCCAAATCAGTATTAGAACATATAATAAAATAATATAATTCGTAGGGACTCATTTTGAGCTCCAACACCACTTAAAAACTAACCTCGCGCAAAAACTAAGTCTTTATAACTAGTTTGTCTAAATCGAGCCCTAAAATGGGTATTTTGGCACCAAAGTGACTCTAGCCAAGTTGTTGTGATCCCAAATCAGTATTTGAACATATAATACATTAATATAATTCGTAGGGACTCATTTTGAGCTCCAACAACACTTAAAAACTCACCTCGCGCAAAAACTAAGTCCTTATAACAAGTTTTGCCTTAATCGAGCTTTTAAACGGGTTTTTTGGTTCTGAAGTGACTCTCGCAAACTTGTTTTGATCCTACTTGAGTATTTGAATGTATAATATATTATAATAAGTCTTAGAGACTCGTTTGGTTCTCCAACAAGCCTTATAAGGTCACTTCGCGCAAAAACTTAGTTTTTGTAACTAGTTTTCCCTAAATCGAGCCTTTAGATGGGTTTTTGGCTCCGAAGTGAATCTAGCGAAGTTGTTTAGGTCCTAAATGTGTATTTTAATATAAAATATTATAATAAGTCTTAAAGACTCATTTTGAGCTCCAACACCACTTAAAAACTAACCTCGCGCAAAAACTAAGTCTTTATAACTAGTTTGTCTAAATCGAGCCCTAAAATGGGTATTTTGGCACCAAAGTGACTCTAGCAATGTTGTTGTTTTAGAAATCAGTATGTGAACATATAATACATTAATATAATTCGTAGGGACTCATTTTGAGTTCCAACAACACTTAAAAACTCACCTCGCGCAAAAACTAAGTCCTTATAACAAGTTTTGCCTTAATCGAGCTTTTAAACGGGTTTTTTGGTTCCGAAGTGACTCTCGCAAACTTGTTTTGATCCTACTTGAGTATTTGAATGTATAATATATTATAATAAGTCTTAGAGACTCGTTTGGTTCTCCAACAAGCCTTATAAGGTCACTTCGCGCAAAAACTAAGTCTTTGTAACTAGTTTTCCCTAAATCGAGCCTTTAGATGGGTTTTTGGCTCCGAAGTGAATCTAGCGAAGTTGTTTAGGTCCTAAATGTGTATTTTAATATAATATATTCTAATAAGTCTTAAAGACTTATTTTGAGCTCCAACAACACTTAAAAACTCACCTCGCGTAAATACTAAGTCCTTATAACTAGTTTTGCCCAAATCGAGCTTTTAAACGGGTTTTTTGGTTCCGAAGTGACTATCGCAAACTTGTTTTGATCCTAAATGAGTTTTTGAACGCATTATATATTATAATAAGTCTTAGAGACTTGTTTGGTGCTCCAACAAGCCTTATAAGGTCACTTCGCGCAAAAACTAAGTCTTTGTAACTAGTTTTCCCTAAATCGAGCCTTTAGATGGGTTTTTGGCTCCGAAGTGAATCTACCGAAGTTGTTTGGGTCCTAAATATGTATTTGAATATAATATATTATAATAAGTCTTAAAGACTCATTTTGAGCTCCAACAACACTTAAAAACTCCCCTCGCGCAAAAACTAAGTCCTTATAACAAGTTTTGCCTTAATCGAGCTTTTAAGCAGGTTTTTTGGTTCCGAAGTGACTATCGCAAACTTGTTTTGATCCTAAATGAGTATTTGAACGCATTATATATTATAATAAGTCTTAGAGACTTGTTTGGTGCTCCAACAAGCCTTATAAGGTCACTTCGCGCAAAAACTAAGTCTTTGTAACTAGTTTTCCCTAAATCGAGCCTTTAGATGGGTTTTTGGCTCCGAAGTGAATCTAGCGAAGTTGTTTAGGTCCTAAATGTGTATTTTAATATAATATATTATAATAAGTCTTAAAGACTCAGTTTGAGCTCCAACAACCCTTAAAAACTCACCTCGCGCAAAAACTAAGTCCTTATAACAAGTTTTGCCTTAATCGAGCTTTTAAGCAGGCTTTTTGGTTCCGAAGTGACTCTCGCAAACTTATTTTAATCCTACATGAGTATTTGAATGTATAATATATTATAATAAGTCTTAGGGACTCATTTTGAGCTCCAACGACAATTAAAAACTCACCTCGTGCAAAAACTAAGTCCTTATAACTAGTTTGCCTAAATCGAGCCCTAAAATGGGTATTTTGGCTCCGAAGTGAGTCTAGCCAAGTTCATGTGATCCCAAATAAGTATTAGAACATATAATAAAATAATATAATTCGTAGGGACTCATTTTGAGCTCCAACACCACTTAAAAACTAACCTCGCGCAAAAACTAAGTCTTTATAACTAGTTTGTCTAAATCGAGCCCTAAAATGGGTATTTTGGCACCAAAGTGACTCTAGCCAAGTTCTTGTGATCCCAAATCAGTATTTGAACATGTAATACATTAATATTATTCGTAGGGAGTCATTTTGAGCTCCAACAACACTTAAAAACTCACCTCGCGCAAAAACTAAGTCCTTATAACAAGTCTTGCCTTAATCGAGCTTTTAAACGGGTTTTTTGGTTCCGAAGTGGCTCTCGCAAACTTGTTTGGATCCTACTTGACTATTTGAATGTATAATATATTATAATAAGTCTTAGAGACTCGTTTTGTTCTCCAACAAGCCTTATAAGGTCACTTCGCGCAAAAACTAAGTCTTTGTAACTAGTTTTCCCTAAATCGAGCCTTTAGATGGGTTTTTGGCTCCGAAGTGAATCTAGCGAAGTTGTTTAGGTCCTAAATGTGTATTTTAATATAATATATTATAATAAGTCTTAGGGACTCATTTTGAGCTCCAACGACACTTAAAAACTCACCTCGTGCAAAAACTAAGTCCTTATAACTAGTTTGCCTAAATCGAGCCCTAAAATGGGTATTTTGGCTCTGAAGTGAGTCTAGCCAAGTTTATGTGATCCCAAATCAGTATTAGAACATATAGTAAAATAATATAATTCGTAGGGACTCATTTTGAGCTCCAACACCACTTAAAAACTAACCTCGCGCAAAAACTAAGTCTTTATAACTAGTTTGTCTAAATCGAGCCCTAAAATGGGTATTTTGGCACCAAAGTGACTCTAGCAATGTTGTTGTTTTAGAAATCAGTATTTGAACATATAATACATTAATATAATTCGTAGGGACTCATTTTGAGTTCCAACAACACTTAAAAACTCAGCTCGCGCAAAAACTAAGTCCTTATAACAAGTTTTGCCTTAATCGACCTTTTAAACGGGTTTTTTGGTTCCGAAGTGACTCTCGCAAACTTGTTTTGATCCTACTTGAGTATTTGAATGTATAATATATTATAATAAGTCTTAGAGACTCGTTTGGTTCTCAAACAAGCCTTATAAGGTCACTTCGCGCAAAAACTAAGTCTTTGTAACTAGTTTTCCCTAAATCGAGCCTTTAGATGGGTTTTTGGCTCCGAAGTGAATCTAGCGAAGTTGTTTAGGTCCTAAATGTGTATTTTAATATAATATATTATAATAAGTCTTAAAGATTCTTTTTGAGCTCCAACAACACTTAAAAACTCACCTCGCGTAAAAACTAAGTCCTTATAACTAGTTTGCCCAAGTCGAGCTTTTAAATGGGTTTTTTGGTTCCGAAGTGACTATAGCAAACTTGTTTTGATCCTAAATGAGTATTTGAACGCATTATATATTATAATAAGTCTTAGAGACTTGTTTGGTGCTCCAACAAGCCTTATAAGGTCATTTCGCGCAAAAACTAAGTCTTCGTAACTAGTTTTCCCTAAATCGAGCCTTTAGATGGGTTTTTGGCTCCGAAGTGAATCTAGCGAAGTTGTTTAGGTCCTAAATGTGTATTTTAATATAATATATTATGATAAGTATTAGGGACTCATTTTGAGCTCCAACGACACTTAAAAACTCACCTCGCGCAAAAACTAAGTCCTTATAACTAGTTTGCCTAAATCGAGCCCTAAAATGGATATTTTGACTCCGAAATGACTCTAGTCAAGTTCATGTGATCCCAAATCAGTATTAGAACATATAATAAAATAATATAATTCGTAGGGACTCATTTTGAGCTCCAACAGCACTTAAAAACTAACCTCGCGCAAAAACTAAGTCTTTATAACTAGTTTGTCTAAATCGAGCCCTAAAATTGGTATTTTGGCACCAAAGTGACTCTAGCCAAGTTGTTGTGATCCCAAATCAGTATTTGAACATATAATACATTAATATAATTCGTGGGGACTCATTTTGAGCTCCAACAACACTTAAAAACCCACCTCGCGCAAAAACTAAGTCCTTATAACAAGTTTTGCCTTAATCGAGCTTTTAAACGGGTTTTTTGGTTCCGAAGTGACTCTCGCAAACTTGTTTTGATCCTACTTGAGTATTTGAATGTATAATATATTATAATAAGTCTTAGAGACTCGTTTGGTTCTCAATAAGCCTTATGAGGTCACTTCGCGCAAAAACTAAGTCTTTGTAACTAGTTTTCCCTAAATCGAGCCTTTAGATGGGTTTTTGGCTCCGAAGTGAATCTAGCGAAGTTGTTTAGGTCCTAAATGTGTATTTTAGTATAATATATTATGATAAGTCTTAGGGACTCATTTTGAGCTCCAACAACACTTAAAAACTCACCTCGCGCAAAAACTAAGTCCTTATAACTAGTTTGCCTAAATCGAGCCCTAAAATGGATATTTTGACTCCGAAATGACTCTAGCCAAGTTCATGTGATCCCAAATCAGTATTAGAACATATAATAAAATAATATAATTCGTAGGGACTCATTTTGAGCTCCAACAGCACTTAAAAACTAACCTCGCGCAAAAACTAAGTCTTTATAACTAGTTTGTCTAAATCGAGCCCTAAAATGGGTATTTTGGCACCAAAATGACACTAGCCAAGTTGTTGTGATCCCAAATTAGTATTTGAACATATAATACATTAATATAATTCGTAGGGACTCATTTTGAGCTCCAACAACACTTAAAAACTCACCTCGCGCAAAAACTAAGTCCTTATAACAAGTTTTGCCTTAATTGAGCTTTTAAACGGGTTTTTTGGTTCCGAATTGACTCTCGCAAACTTGTTTTGATCCTACACGAGTATTTGAATGTATAATATATTATAATAAGTCTTAGAGACTCGTTTGGTTCTCCAACAAGCCTTATAAGGTCACTTCGCGCAAAAACTAAGTCTTTGTAACTAGTTTTCCCTAAATCGAGCATTTATATGGGTTTTTGGCTCCGAAGTGAATCTAGCGAAGTTGTTTAGGTCCTAAATGTGTATTTTAATATAATATATTATAATAAGTCTTAAAGACTCATTTTGAGCTCCAACAACACTTAAAAACTCACCTCGCGTAAATACTAAGTCCTTATAACTAGTTTTGCCCAAATCGAGCTTTTAAACGGGTTTTTTGGTTCCGAAGTGACTATAGCAAACTTGTTTTGATCCTAAATGAGTATTTGAACGCATTATATATTATAATAAGTCTTAGAGACTTGTTTGGTGCTCCAACAAGCCTTATAAGGTCAGTTCGCGCAAAAACTAAGTCTTTTTAACTAGTTTTCCCTAAATCGAGCCTTTAGATGGGTTTTTGGCTCCGAAGTGAATCTAGCGAAGTTGTTTAGGTCCTAAATGTGTATTTTAATATAATATATTATAATAAGTCTTAATGACTCATTTTGAGCTCCAACAACACTTAAAAACTCAACTCGCGTAAAAACTAAGTCCTTATAACTAGTTTGCCCAAGTCGAGCTTTTAAACGGGTTTTTTGGTTCCGAAGTGACTATAGCAAACTTGTTTTGATCCTAAATAAGTATTTGAACGCATTATATATTATAATAAGTCTTAGAGACTTGTTTGGTGCTCCAACAAGCCTTATAAGGTCATTTCATGCAAAAACTAAGTCTTCGTAACTAGTTTTCCCTAAATCGAGCCTTTAGATGGGTTTTTGGCTCCGAAGTGAATCTAGCGAAGTTGTTTAGGTCCTAAACGTGTATTTTAATATAATATATTATGATAAGTCTTAGGGACTCATTTTGAGCTCCAACGACACTTAAAAACTCACCTCGCGCAAAAACTAAGTCCTTATAACTAGTTTGCCTAAATCGAGCCCTAAAATGGATATTTTGACTCCGAAATGACTCTAGCCAAGTTCATGTGATCCCAAATCAGTATTAGAACATATAATAAAATAATATAATTCGTAGGGACTGATTTTGAGCTCCAACAGCACTTAAAAACTAACCTCGCGCAAAAACTAAGTCTGTATAACTAGTTTGTCTAAATCGAGCCCTAAATTGGGTATTTTGGCACCAAAGTGACTCTAGCCAAGTTGTTGTGATCCCAAATCAGTATTTGAACATATAATACATTAATATAATTCGTAGGGACTCATTTTGAGCTCCAACAACACTTAAAAACCCACCTCGCGCAAAAACTAAGTCCTTATAACAAGTTTTGCCTTAATCGAGCTTTTAAACGGGTTTTTTGGTTCCGAAGTGACTCTCGCAAACTTGTTTTGATCCTACTTGAGTATTTGAATGTATAATATATTATAATAAGTCTTAGAGACTCGTTTGGTTCTCCAACAAGCCTTATAAGGTCACTTCGCGCAAAAACTAAGTCTTTGTAACTAGTTTTCCCTAAATCGAGCCTTTAGATGGGTTTTTGGCTCCGAAGTGAATCTAGCGAAGTTGTTTAGGTCCTAAATGTGTATTTTAATATAATATATTATAATAAGTCTTAAAGACTCATTTTGAGCTCCAACAACACTTAAAAACTCACCTCGCGTAAAAACTAAGTCCTTATAACTAGTTTTGCCCAAATCGAGCTTTTAAACGGGTTTTTTGGTTCCGAAGTGACTATAGCAAACTTGTTTTGATCCTAAAAGAGTATTTGAACGCATTATATATTATAATAAGTCTTAGAGACTTGTTTAGTGCTCCAACAAGCCTTATAAGGTCACTTCGCGCAAAAACTAAGTCTTTTTAACTAGTTTTCCCTAAATCGAGCTTTAGATGGGTTTTTGGCTCCGAAGTGAATCTAGCGAAGTTGTTTAGGTCCTAAATGTGTATTTTAATATAATATATTATAATAAGTCTTAGGGACTCATTTTGAGCTCCAACGACACTTAAAAACTCACCTCGTGCAGAAACTAAGTCCTTATAACTAGTTTGCCCAAGTCGAGCTTTTAGACGGGTTTTTTGGTTCCAACGTGACTATAGCAAACTTGTTTTGATCCTAAATAAGTATTTGAACGCATTATATATTATAATAAGTCTTAGAGACTTGTTTGGTGCTCCAACAAGCCTTATAAGGTCATTTCGCGCAAAAACTAAGTCTTCGTAACTAGTTTTCCCTAAATCGAGCCTTTAGATGGGTTTTTGGCTCCAAAGTGAATCTAGCGAAGTAGATTAGGTCCTAAATGTGTATTTTAATATAATATATTATGATAAGTCTTAGGGACTCATTTTGAGCTTCAACGACACTTAAAAACTCACCTCGCGCAAAAACTAAGTCCTTATAACTAGTTTGCCTAAATCGAGCCCTAAAATGGATATTTTGACTCCGAAATGACTCTAGCCAAGTTCATGTGATCCCAAATCAGTATTATAACATATAATAAAATAATATAATTCGTAGGGACTGATTTTGAGCTCCAACAGCACTTAAAAACTAACCTCGCGCAAAAACTAAGTCTGTATAACTAGTTTGTCTAAATCGAGCCCTAAATTGGGTATTTTGGCACCAAAGTGACTCTAGCCAAGTTGTTGTGATCCCAAATCAGTATTTGAACATATAATACATTAATATAATTCGTAGGGACTCATTTTGAGCTCCAACAACACTTAAAAACCCACCTCGCGCAAAAACTAAGTCCTTATAACAAGTTTTGCCTTAATCGAGCTTTTAAACGGGTTTTTTGGTTCCGAAGTGACTCTCGCAAACTTGTTTTGATCCTACTTGAGTATTTGAATGTATAATATATTATAATAAGTCTTAGAGACTCGTTTGGTTCTCCAACAAGCCTTATAAGGTCACTTCGCGCAAAAACTAAGTCTTTGTAACTAGTTTTCCCTAAATCGAGCCTTTAGATGGGTTTTTGGCTCCGAAGTGAATCTAGCGAAGTTGTTTAGGTCCTAAATGTGTATTTTAATATAATATATTATAATAAGTTTTAAAGACTCATTTTGAGCTCCAACAACACTTAAAAACTCACCTCGCGTAAAAACTTAGTCCTTATAACTAGTTTTGCCCAAATCGAGCTTTTAAACGGGTTTTTTGGTTCCGAAGTGACTATAGCAAACTTGTTTTGATCCTAAAAGAGTATTTGAACGCATTATATATTATAATAAGTCTTAGAGACTTGTTTAGTGCTCCAACAAGCCTTATAAGGTCACTTCGCGCAAAAACTAAGTCTTTTTAACTAGTTTTCCCTAAATCGAGCCTTTAGATGGGTTTTTGGCTCCGAAGTGAATCTAGCGAAGTTGTTTAGGTCCTAAATGTGTATTTTAATATAATATATTATGATAAGTCTTAGGGACTCATTTTGAGCTTCAACGACACTTAAAAACTCACCTCGCGCAAAAACTAAGTCCTTATAACTAGTTTGCCTAAATCGAGCCCTAAAATGGATATTTTGACTCCGAAATGACTCTAGCCAAGTTCATGTGATCCCAAATCAGTATTAGAACATATAATAAAATAATATAATTCGTAGGGACTGATTTTGAGCTCCAACAGCACTTAAAAACTAACCTCGCGCAAAAACTAAGTCTGTATAACTAGTTTGTCTAAATCGAGCCCTAAATTGGGTATTTTGGCACCAAAGTGACTCTAGCCAAGTTGTTGTGATCCCAAATCAGTATTTGAACATATAATACATTAATATAATTCGTAGGGACTCATTTGAGCTCCAACAACACTTAAAAACCCACCTCGCGCAAAAACTAAGTCCTTATAACAAGTTTTGCCTTAATCGAGCTTTTAAACGGGTTTTTTGGTTCCGAAGTGACTCTCGCAAACTTGTTTTGATCCTACTTGAGTATTTGAATGTATAATATATTATAATAAGTCTTAGAGACTCGTTTGGTTCTCCAACAAGCCTTATAAGGTCACTTCGCGCAAAAACTAAGTCTTTGTAACTAGTTTTCCCTAAATCGAGCCTTTAGATGGGTTTTTGGCTCCGAAGTGAATCTAGCAAAGTTGTTTAGGTCCTAAATGTGTATTTTAATATAATATATTATAATAAGTCTTAAAGACTCATTTTGAGCTCCAACAACACTTAAAAACTCACCTCGCGTAAAAACTAAGTCCTTATAACTAGTTTTGCCCAAATCGAGCTTTTAAACGGGTTTTTTTGGTTCCGAAGTGACTATAGCAAACTTGTTTTGATCCTAAAAGAGTATTTGAACGCATTATATATTATAATAAGTCTTAGAGACTTGTTTAGTGCTTCAACAAGCCTTATAAGGTCACTTCGCGCAAAAACTAAGTCTTTTTAACTAGTTTTCCCTAAATCGAGCTTTAGATGGGTTTTTGGCTCCGAAGTGAATCTAGCGAAGTTGTTTAGGTCCTAAATGTGTATTTTAATATAATATATTATAATAAGTCTTAGGGACTCATTTTGAGCTCCAACGACACTTAAAAACTCACCTCGTGCAGAAAACTAAGTCCTTATAACTAGTTTGCCCAAGTCGAGCTTTTAGACGGGTTTTTTTTGGTTCCGAAGTGACTATAGCAAACTTGTTTTGATCCTAAATAAGTATTTGAACGCATTATATATTATAATAAGTCTTAGAGACTTGTTTGGTGCTCCAACAAGCCTTATAAGGTCATTTCGCGCAAAAACTAAGTCTTCGTAACTAGTTTTCCCTAAATCGAGCCTTTAGATGGGTTTTTGGCTCCGAAGTGAATCTAGCGAAGTAGATTAGGTCCTAAATGTGTATTTTAATATAATATATTATGATAAGTCTTAGGGACTCATTTTGAGCTTCAACGACACTTAAAAACTCACCTCGCGCAAAAACTAAGTCCTTATAACTAGTTTGCCTAAATCGAGCCCTAAAATGGATATTTTGACTCCGAAATGACTCTAGCCAAGTTCATGTGATCCCAAAATCAGTATTAGAACATATAATAAAATAATATAATTCGTAGGGACTGATTTTGAGCTCCAACAGCACTTAAAAACTAACCTCGCGCAAAAACTAAGTCTGTATAACCTAGTTTTGTCTAAATCGAGCCCTAAATTGGGTATTTTGGCACCAAAGTGACTCTAGCCAAGTTGTTGTGATCCCAAATCAGTATTTGAACATATAATACATTAATATAATTCGTAGGACTCATTTTGAGCTCCAACAACACTTAAAAAACCCACCTCGCGCAAAACTAAGTCCTTATAACAAGTTTTGCCTTAATCGAGCTTTTAAACGGGTTTTTTGTTTCCGAAGTGACTCTCGCAAACTTGTTTTGATCCTACTTGAGTATTTGAATGTATAATATATTATAATAAGTCTTAGAGACTCGTTTGGTTCTCCAACAAGCCTTATAAGGTCACTTCGCGCAAAAACTAAGTCTTTGTAACTAGTTTTCCCTAAATCGAGCCTTTAGATGGGTTTTTGGCTCCGAAGTGAATCTAGCGAAGTTGTTTAGGTCCTAAATGTGTATTTTAATATAATATATTATAATAAGTCTTAAAGACTCATTTGAGCTCCAACAACACTTAAAAACTCACCTCGCGTAAAAACTAAGTCCTTATAACTAGTTTTTGCCCAAATCGAGCTTTTTAAACGGGTTTTTTGGTTCCGAAGTGACTATAGCAACTTGTTTTGATCCTAAAAGAGTATTTGAACGCATTATATATTATAATAAGTCTTAGAGACTTGTTTAGTGCTCCAACAAGCCTTATAAGGTCACTTCGCGCAAAAACTAAGTCTTTTTAACTAGTTTTCCCTAAATCGAGCTTTAGATGGGTTTTTGGCTCCGAAGTGAATCTAGCGAAGTTGTTTAGGTCCTAAATGTGTATTTTAATATAATATATTATAATAAGTCTTAGGGACTCATTTTGAGCTCCCAACGACACTTAAAAACTCACCTCGTGCAGAAACTAAGTCCTTATAACTAGTTTGCCCAAGGTCGAGCTTTTAGACGGGTTTTTTGGTTCCCGAAGTGACTATAGCAAACTTGTTTTGATCCTAAATAAGTATTTGAACGCATTATATTATAATAAGTCTTAGAGACTTGTTTGGTGCTCCAACAAGCCTTATAAGGTCATTTCGCGCAAAAACTAAGTCTTCGTAACTAGTTTTCCCTAAATCGAGCCTTTAGATGGGTTTTTGGCTCCGAAGTGAATCTAGCGAAGTAGATTAGGTCCTAAAATGTGTATTTTAATATAATATATTATGATAAGTCTTAGGGACTCATTTTGAGCTTCAACGACACTTAAAAACTCACCTCGCGCAAAAACTAAGTCCTTATAACTAGTTTGCCTAAATCGAGCCCTAAAATGGATATTTTGACTCCGAAATGACTCTAGCCAAGTTCATGTGATCCCAAATCAGTATTAGAACATATAATAAAATAATATAATTCGTAGGGACTGATTTTGAGCTCCAACAGCACTTAAAAACTAACCTCGCGCAAAAAACTAAGTCTGTATAACTAGTTTGTCTAAATCGAGCCCCTAAATTGGGTATTTTGGCACCAAAGTGACTCTAGCCAAGTTGTTGTGATCCCAAATCAGTATTTGAACATATAATACATTAATATAATTCGTAGGGACTCATTTTGAGCTCCAACAACACTTAAAAACCCACCTCGCGCAAAAACTAAGTCCTTATAACAAGTTTTGCCTTTATCGAGCTTTTAAAACGGGTTTTTTGGTTCCGAAGTGACTCTCGCAAACTTGTTTTGATCCTACTTGAGTATTTGAATGTATAATATATTATAATAAGTCTTAGAGACTCGTTTGGTTCTCCAACAAGCCTTATAAGGTCACTTCGCGCAAAAACTAAGTCTTTGTAACTAGTTTTCCCTAAATCGAGCCTTTAGATGGGTTTTTGCTCCGAAGTGAATCTAGCGAAGTTGTTTAGGTCCTAAATGTGTATTTTAATATAATATATTATAATAAGTCTTAAAGACTCATTTTGAGCTCCAACAACACTTAAAAACTCACTCGCGTAAAAAACTAAGTCCTTATAACTAGTTTGCCCAAATCGAGCTTTTAAACGGGTTTTTTGGTTCCGAAGTGACTATAGGCAAACTTGTTTTGATCCTAAAGAGTATTGAACGCATTATATATTATAATAAGTCTTAGAGACTTGTTTGGTGCTCCAACAAGCCTTATAAGGTCACTTCGCGCAAAAAACTAAGTCTTTTTAACTAGTTTTCCCTAAATCGAGCCTTTAGATGGGTTTTTGGCTCCGAAGTGAATCTAGGGAAGTTGTTTAGGTCCTAAATGTGTATTTTAATATAATATATTATAATAAGTCTTAGGGACTCATTTTGAGCTCCAACGACACTTAAAAACTCACCTCGTGCAGAAACTAAGTCCTTATAACTAGTTTGCCCAGTCGAGCTTTAGACGGGTTTTTTGGTTCCGAAGTGACTATAGCAAACTTGTTTTGATCCTAAATAAGTATTTGAACGCATTATATATTATAATAAGTCTTAGAGACTTGTTTGGTGCTCCAACAAGCCTTATAAGGTCATTTCGCGCAAAAACTAAGTCTTCGTAACTAGTTTTCCCTAAATCGAGCCTTTAGATGGGTTTTTGGCTCCGAAGTGAATCTAGCGAAGTAGATTAGGTCCTAAATGTGTATTTTAATATAATATATTATGATAAGTCTTAGGGACTCATTTTGAGCTTCAACGACACTTAAAAACTCACCTCGCGCAAAAACTAAGTCCTTATAACTAGTTTGCCTAAATCGAGCCCTAAAATGGATATTTTGACTCCGAAATGACTCTAGCCAAGTTCATGTGATCCCAAATCAGTATTAGAACATATAATAAAATAATATAATTCGTAGGGACTGATTTTGAGCTCCAACAGCACTTAAAAACTAACCTCGCGCAAAAACTAAGTCCGTATAACTAGTTTGTCTAAATCGAGCCCTAAATTGGGTATTTTGGCACCAAAGTGACTCTAGCCAAGTTGTTGTGATCCCAAATCAGTATTTGAACATATAATACATTAATATAATTCGTAGGGACTCATTTTGAGCTCCAACAACACTTAAAAACCCACCTCGCGCAAAAACTAAGTCCTTATAACAAGTTTTGCCTTAATCGAGCTTTTAAACGGGTTTTTTGGTTCCGAAGTGACTCTCGCAAACTTGTTTTGATCCTACTTGAGTATTTGAATGTATAATATATTATAATAAGTCTTAGAGACTCGTTTGGTTCTCCAACAAGCCTTATAAGGTCACTTCGCGCAAAAACTAAGTCTTTGTAACTAGTTTTCCCTAAATCGAGCCTTTAGATGGGTTTTTGGCTCCCAAGTGAATCTAGCGAAGTTGTTTAGGTCCTAAATGTGTATTTGAATATAATATATTATAATAAGTCTTAAAGACTCATTTTGAGCTCCAACAACACTTAAAAACTCACCTCGCGTAAAAACTAAGTCTTTATAACTAGTTTTGCCCAAATCGAGCTTTTAAACGGGTTTTTTGGTTCCGAAGTGACTATAGCAAACTTGTTTTGATCCTAAAAGAGTTATTTGAACGCATTATATATTATAATAAGTCTTAGAGACTTATTTCGTGCTCCAACAAGCCTTATAAGGTCACTTCGCGCAAAAACTAAGTCTTTTTAACTAGTTTTCCCTAAATCGAGCCTTTAGATGGGTTTTTGGCTCCGAAGTGAATCTAGCGAAGTTGTTTAGGTCCTAAATGTGTATTTTAATATAATATATTATAATAAGTCTTAGGACTCATTTTGAGCTCCAACGACACTTAAAAACTCACCTCGTGCAGAAACTAAGTCCTTATAACTAGTTTGCCCCCAAGTCGAGCTTTTAGACGGGTTTTTTGGTTCCGAAGTGACTATAGCAAACTTGTTTGATCCCAATAAGTTTTTGATCGCATTATATATTATAATAAGTCTTAGAGACTTGTTTGGTGCTCCAACAAGCCTTATAAGGTCACTTCGCGCAAAAACTAAGTCTTTTTAACTAGTTTTCCCTAAATCGAGCCTTTAGATGGGTTTTGGCTCCGAAGTGAATCTAGCGAAGTTGTTTAGGTCCTAAATGTGTATTTTAATATAATATATTATGATAAGTCTTAGGGACTCATTTGAGCTTCAACGACACTTAAAAACTCACCTCGCGCAAAAACTAAGTCCTTATAACTAGTTTGCCTAAATCGAGCCCTAAATGGATATTTTGACTCCGAAATGACTCTAGCCAAGTTCATGTGATCCCAAATCAGTATTAGAACATATAATAAAATAATATAATTCGTAGGGACTGATTTTGAGCTCCAACAGCACTTAAAAACTAACCTCGCGAAAAAACTAAGTCTGTATAACTAGTTTGTCTAAATCGAGCCCTAAATTGGGTATTTTGGCACCAAAGTGACTCTAGCCAAGTTGTTGTGATCCCAAATCAGTATTTGAACATATAATACATTAATATAATTCGTAGGGACTCATTTTGAGCTCCAACAACACTTAAAAACCCACCTCGCGCAAAAACTAAGTCCTTATAACAAGTTTTGCCTTAATCGAGCTTTTAAACGGGTTTTTTGGTTCCGAAGTGACTCTCGCAAACTTGTTTTGATCCTACTTGAGTATTTGAATGTATAATATATTATAATAAGTCTTAGAGACTCGTTTGGTTCTCCAACAAGCCTTATAAGGTCACTTCGCGCAAAAACTAAGTCTTTGTAACTAGTTTTCCCTAAATCGAGCCTTTAGATGGGTTTTTGGCTCCGAAGTGAATCTAGCGAAGTTGTTTAGGTCCTAAATGTGTATTTTAATATAATATATTATAATAAGTCTTAAAGACTCATTTTGAGCTCCAACAACACTTAAAAACTCACCTCGCGTAAAAACTAAGTCCTTATAACTAGTTTTGCCCAAATCGAGCTTTTAAACGGGTTTTTGGTTCCAAGTGACTATAGCAAACTTGTTTTGATCCTAAAAGAGTATTTGAACGCATTATATATTATAATAAGTCTTAGAGACTTGTTTGGTGCTCCAACAAGCCTTATAAGGTCACTCGCGCAAAAACTAAGTCTTTTTAACTAGTTTTCCCTAAATCGAGCCTTTAGATGGGTTTTTGGCTCCGAAGTGAATCTAGCGAAGTTGTTTAGGTCCTAAATGTGTATTTTAATATAATATATTATAATAAGTCTTAGGGACTCATTTTGAGCTCCAACGACACTTAAAAACTCACCTCGTGCAAACTAAATCCTTATAACTAGTTTGCCTAAATCGAGCCCTAAAATGGGTTTTTTGGCTCCGAAGTGAGTCTAGCAAGTTCATGTGATCCCAAATCAGTATTAGAACATATAATAAAATAATAAAATTCGTAGGGACTCATTTTGAGCTCCACAAGCACTTTAAAACTAACCTCGCGCAAAAACTAAGTCCTTATAACAAGTTTTGCCTTAATCGAGCTTTTAAACGGGTTTTTTGGTTCCGAAGTGACTCTCGCAAACTTGTTTTGATCCTACTTGAGTATTTGAATGTATAATATATTATAATAAGTCTTAGAGACTCGTTTGGTTCTCCACAAGCCTTATAAGGTCACTTCGCGCAAAAAACTAAGTCTTTGTAACTAGTTTTCCCTAAATCGAGCCTTTAGATGGGTTTTTGGCTCCGAAGTGAATCTAGCGAAGTTGTTTAGGTCCTAAATGTGTATTTTAATATAATATATTATAATAAGTCTTAAAGACTCATTTGAGCTCCAACAACACTTAAAAACTCACCTCGCGTAAAAATTAAGTCCTTATAACTAGTTTTGCCCAAATCGAGCTTTTAAACGGGTTTTTTGGTTCCGAAGTGGACTATAGCAAACTTGTTTTGATCCTAAAAGAGTATTTGAACGCATTATATATATAATAAGTCTTAGAGACTTGTTTGGTGCTCCAACAAGCCTTATAAGGTCACTTCGCGCAAAAACTAAGTCTTTTTAACTAGTTTTCCCTAAATCGAGCCTTTAGATGGGTTTTTGGCTCCGAAGTGAATCTAGCGAAGTTGTTTAGGTCCTAAATGTGTATTTTAATATAATATATTATAATAAGTCTTAGGGACTCATTTTGAGCTCCAACGACACTTAAAAACTCACCTCGTGCAGAAACTAAATCCTTATAACTAGTTTGCCTAAATCGAGCCCTAAAATGGGTTTTTTGGCTCCGAAGTGAGTCTAAGCAAAGTTCATGTGATCCCAAATCAGTATTAGAACATATAATAAAATAATAAAATTCGTAGGGACTCATTTTGAGCTCCAACAGCACTTAAAAACTAACCTCGCGCAAAAACTAAGTCTGTATAACTAGTTTGTCTAAATCGAGCCCTAAATTGGGTATTTTGGTACCAAAGTGACTCTAGCCAAGTTGTTGTGATCCCAAATCAGTATTTGAACATATAATACATTAATATAATTCGTAGGGACTCATTTTGAGCTCCAACAACACTTAAAAACCCACCTCGCGCAAAAACTAAGTCCTTATAACAAGTTTTGCCTTAATCGAGCTTTTAAACGGGTTTTTTGGTTCCGAAGTGACTCTCGCAAACTTGTTTTGATCCTACTTGAGTATTTGAATGTATAATATATTATAATAAGTCTTAGAGACTCGTTTGGTTCTCCAACAAGCCTTATAAGGTCACTTCGCGCAAAAACTAAGTCTTTGTAAGTAGTTTTCCCTAAATCGATCCTTTAGATGGGTTTTTGGCTCCGAAGTGAATCTAGCGAAGTTGTTTAGGTCCTAAATGTGTATTTTAATATAATATATTATAATAAGTCTTAAAGACTCATTCTGAGCTCCAACAACACTTAAAAACTCACCTCGCGTAAAAACTAAGTCCTTATAACTAGTTTTGCCCAAATCGAGCTTTTAAAAACGGGTTTTTTGGTTCCGAAGTGACTATAGCAAACTTGTTTTGATCCTAAAAGAGTATTTGAACGCATTATATATTATAATAAGTCTTAGAGACTTGTTTCGTGCTCCAACAAGCCTTATAAGGTCACTTCGCGCCAAAACTAAGTCTTTTTAACTAGTTTTCCCTAAATCGAGCCTTTAGATGGGTTTTTGGCTCCGAAGTGATCTAGCGAAGTTGTTTAGGTCCTAAATGTGTATTTTATATATATATTATAATAAGTCTTAGGGACTCATTTTGAGCTCCAACGACACTTAAAAACTCACCTCGTGCAGAAACTAAGTCCTTATAACTAGTTTGCCCAAGTCGAGCTTTTAGACGGGTTTTTTGGTTCCGAAGTGACTATAGCAAAGTTGTTTTGATCCTAAATAAGTATTTGAACGCATTATATATTATAATAAGTCTTAGAGACTTGTTTGGTGCTCCAACAAGCCTTATAAGGTCATTTCGCGCAAAAACTAAGTCTTCGTAACTAGTTTTCCCTAAATCGAGCCTTTAGATGGGTTTTTGGCTCCGAAGTGAATCTAGCGAAGTAGATTAGGTCCTAAATGTGTATTTTAATATAATATATTATGATAAGTCTTAGGGAGTCATTTTGAGCTTCAACGACACTTAAAAACTCACCTCGCGCAAAAACTAAGTCCTTATAACTAGTTTGCCTAAATCGAGCCCTAAAATGGATATTTTGACTCCGAAATGACTCTAGCCAAGTTCATGTGATCCCAAATCAGTATTAGAACATATAATAAAATAATATAATTCGTAGGGACTGATTTTGAGCTCCAACAGCACTTAAAAACTAACCTCGCGCAAAAACTAAGTCTGTATAACTAGTTTGTCTAAATCGAGCCCTAAATTGGGTATTTTGGCACCAAAGTGACTCTAGCCAAGTTGTTGTGATCCCAAATCAGTATTTGAACATATAATACATTAATATAATTCGTAGGGACTCATTTTGAGCTCCAACAACACTTAAAAACCCACCTCGCGCAAAAACTAAGTCCTTATAACAAGTTTTGCCTTAATCGAGCTTTTAAACGGGTTTTTTGGTTCCGAAGTGACTCTCGCAAACTTGTTTGATCCTACTTGAGTATTTGAATGTATAATATATTATATAAGTCTTAGAGACTCGTTTGGTTCTCCAACAAGCCTTATAAGGTCACTTCGCGCAAAAACTAAGTCTTTGTAACTAGTTTTCCCTAAATCGAGCCTTTAGATGGGTTTTTGGCTCCGAAGTGAATCTAGCGAAGTTGTTTAGGTCCTAAATGTGTATTTTAATATAATATATTATAATAAGTCTTAAAGACTCATTTTGAGCTCCAACAACACTTAAAAACTCACCTCGCGTAAAAACTAAGTCCTTATAACTAGTTTTGCCCAAAATCGAGCTTTTAAACGGGTTTTTTGGTTCCGAAGTGACTATAGCAAACTTGTTTTGATCCTAAAAGAGTATTTGAACGCATTATATATTATAATAAGTCTTAGAGACTTGTTTGGTGCTCCAACAAGCCTTATAAGGTCACTTCGCGCAAAAACTAAGTCTTTTTAACTAGTTTTCCCTAAATCGAGCCTTTAGATGGGTTTTTGGCTCCGAAGTGAATCTAGCGAAGTTGTTTTAGGTCCTAAATGTGTATTTTAATATAATATATTATGATAAGTCTTAGGGACTCATTTTGAGCTTCAACGACACTTAAAAACTCACCTCGCGCAAAAACTAAGTCCTTATAACTAGTTTGCCTAAATCGAGCCCTAAAATGGATATTTTGACTCCGAAATGACTCTAGCCAAGTTCATGTGATCCCAAATCAGTATTAGAACATATAATAAAATAATATAATTCGTAGGGACTGATTTTGAGCTCCAACAGCACTTAAAAACTAACCTCGCGCAAAAACTAAGTCTGTATAACTAGTTTGTCTAAATCGAGCCCTAAATTGGGTATTTTGGCACCAAAGTGACTCTAGCCAAGTTGTTGTGATCCCAAATCAGTATTTGAACATATAATACATTAATATAATTCGTAGGGACTCATTTTGAGCTCCAACAACACTTAAAAACCCACCTCGCGCAAAAACTAAGTCCTTATAACAAGTTTTGCCTTAATCGAGCTTTTAAACGGGTTTTTTTGGTTCCGAAGTGACTCTCGCAAACTTGTTTTGATCCTACTTGAGTATTTGAATGTATAATATATTATAATAAGTCTTAGAGACTCGTTTGGTTCTCCAACAAGCCTTATAAGGTCACTTCGCGCAAAACTAAGTCTTTGTAACTAGTTTTCCCTAAATCGAGCCTTTAGATGGGTTTTTGGCTCCGAAGTGAATCTAGCGAAGTTGTTTAGGTCCTAAATGTGTATTTTAATATAATATATTATAATAAGTCTTAAAGACTCATTTTGAGCTCCAACAACACTTAAAAACTCACCTCGCGTAAAAACTAAGTCCTTATAACTAGTTTTGCCCAAATCGAGCTTTTAAACGGTTTTTTGGTTCCGAAGTGACTATAGCAAACTTGTTTTGATCCTAAAAGAGTATTTGAACGCATTATATATTATAATAAGTCTTAGAGACTTGTTTGGTGCTCCAACAAGCCTTATAAGGTCACTTCGCGCAAAAACTAAGTCTTTTTAACTAGTTTTCCCTAAATCGAGCCTTTAGATGGGTTTTTGGCTCCGAAGTGAATCTAGCGAAGTTGTTTAGGTCCTAAATGTGTATTTTAATATAATATATTATAATAAGTCTTAGGGACTCATTTTGAGCTCCAACGACACTTAAAAACTCACCTCGTGCAGAAACTAAATCCTTATAACTAGTTTGCCTAAATCGAGCCCTAAAATGGGTTTTTTGGCTCCGAAGTGAGTCTAGCAAAGTTCATGTGATCCCAAATCAGTATTAGAACATATAATAAAATATAAAATTCGTAGGGACTCATTTTGAGCTCCAACAGCACTTAAAAACTAACCTCGCGCAAAAAACTAAGTCTGTATAACTAGTTTGTCTAAATCGAGCCCTAAATTGGGTATTTGGCACCAAAGTGACTCTAGCCAAGTTGTTTGTGATCCCAAATCAGTATTTGAACATATAATACATTAATATAATTCGTAGGGACTCATTTTGAGCTCCAACAACACTTAAAACCCACCTCGCGCAAAAACTAAGTCCTTATAACAAGTTTTGCCTTAATCGAGCCTTTAAACGGGTTTTTTGGTTCCGAAGTGACTCTCGCAAACTTGTTTGATCCTACTTGAGTATTTGAATGTATAATATATTATAATAAGTCTTAGAGGACTCGTTTGGTTCTCCAACAAGCCTTATAAGGTCACTTCGCGCAAAAACTAAGTCTTTGTAAGTAGTTTTCCCTAAATCGATCCTTTAGATGGGTTTTTGGCTCCGAAGTGAATCTAGCGAAGTTGTTTAGGTCCTAAATGTGTATTTTAATATAATATATTATAATAAGTCTTAAAGACTCATTTTGAGCTCCAACAACACTTAAAAACTCACCTCGCGTAAAAACTAAGTCCTTATAACTAGTTTTGCCCAAATCGAGCTTTTAAACGGGTTTTTTGGTTCCGAAGTGACTATAGCAAACTTGTTTTGATCCTAAAAGAGTATTTGAACGCATTATATATTATAATAAGTCTTAGAGACTTGTTTGGTGCTCCAACAAGCCTTATAAGGTCACTTCGCGCGAAAACTAAGTCTTTTTAAACTAGTTTTCCCTAAATCGAGCCTTTAGATGGGTTTTTGGCTCCGAAGTGAATCTAGCGAAGTTGTTTAGGTCCTAAATGTGTATTTTAATATAATATATTATAATAAGTCTTAGGGACTCATTTTGAGCTCCAACGACACTTAAAAACTCACCTCGTGCAGAAACTAAGTCCTTATAACTAGTTTGCCCAAGTCGAGCTTTTAGACGGGTTTTTGGTTCCGAAGTGACTATAGCAAACTTGTTTTGATCCTAAATAAGTATTTGAACGCATTATATATTATAATAAGTCTTAGAGACTTGTTTGGTGCTCCAACAAGCCTTATAAGGTCACTTCGCGCAAAAACTAAGTCTTTTTAACTAGTTTTCCCTAAATCGAGCCTTTAGATGGGTTTTTGGCTCCGAAGTGAATCTAGCGAAGTTGTTTAGGTCCTAAATGTGTATTTTAATATAATATATTATAATAAGTCTTAGGGACTCATTTTGAGCTCCAACGACACTTAAAAACTCACCTCGTGCAGAAACTAAATCCTTATAACTAGTTTGCCTAAATCGAGCCCTAAAATGGGTTTTTTGGCTCCGAAGTGAGTCTAGCAAAGTTCATGTGATCCCAAATCAGTATTAGAACATATAATAAAATAATACAATTCGTAGGGACTCATTTTGAGCTCCAACAGCACTTAAAAACTAACCTCGCGCAAAAACTAAGTCTGTATAACTAGTTTGTCTAAATCGAGCCCTAAATTGGGTATTTTGGCACCAAAGTGACTCTAGCCAAGTTGTTGTGATCCCAAATCAGTATTTGAACATATAATACATTAATATAATTCGTAGGGACTCATTTTGAGCTCCAACAACACTTAAAAACCCACCTCGCGCAAAAACTAAGTCCTTATAACAAGTTTTGCCTTAATCGAGCTTTTAAACGGGTTTTTTGGTTCCGAAGTGACTCTCGCAAACTTGTTTTGATCCTACTTGAGTATTTGAATGTATAATATATTATAATAAGTCTTAGAGACTCGTTTGGTTCTCCAACAAGCCTTATAAGGTCACTTCGCGCAAAAACTAAGTCTTTGTAACTAGTTTTCCCTAAATCGAGCCTTTAGATGGGTTTTTGGCTCCGAAGTGAATCTAGCGAAGTTGTTTAGGTCCTAAATGTGTATTTTAATATAATATATTATAATAAGTCTTAAAGACTCATTTTGAGCTCCAACAACACTTAAAAACTCACCTCGCGTAAAAACTAAGTCCTTATAACTAGTTTTGCCCAAATCGAGCTTTTAAACGGGTTTTTTGGTTCCGAAGTGACTATAGCAAACTTGTTTTGATCCTAAAAGAGTATTTGAACGCATTATATATTATAATAAGTCTTAGAGACTTGTTTGGTGCTCCAACAAGCCTTATAAGGTCACTTCGCGCGAAAACTAAGTCTTTTTAACTAGTTTTCCCTAAATCGAGCCTTTAGATGGGTTTTTGGCTCCGAAGTGAATCTAGCGAAGTTGTTTAGGTCCTAAATGTGTATTTTAATATAATATATTATAATAAGTCTTAGGGACTCATTTTGAGCTCCAACGACACTTAAAAACTCACCTCGTGCAGAAACTAAGTCCTTATAACTAGTTTGCCCAAGTCGAGCTTTTAGACGGGTTTTTTGGTTCCGAAGTGACTATAGCAAACTTGTTTTGATCCTAAATAAGTATTTGAACGCATTATATATTATAATAAGTCTTAGAGACTTGTTTGGTGCTCCAACAAGCCTTATAAGGTCACTTCGCGCAAAAACTAAGTCTTTTTAACTAGTTTTCCCTAAATCGAGCCTTTAGATGGGTTTTTGGCTCCGAAGTGAATCTAGCGAAGTTGTTTAGGTCCTAAATGTGTATTTTAATATAATATATTATAATAAGTCTTAGGGACTCATTTTGAGCTCCAACGACACTTAAAAACTCACCTCGTGCAGAAACTAAATCCTTATAACTAGTTTGCCTAAATCGAGCCCTAAAATGGGTTTTTTGGCTCCGAAGTGAGTCTAGCAAAGTTCATGTGATCCCAAATCAGTATTAGAACATATAATAAAATAATACAATTCGTAGGGACTCATTTTGAGCTCCAACAGCACTTAAAAACTAACCTCGCACAAAAACTAAGTCTTTATAACTAGTTTGTCTAAATCGAGCCCTAAATGGGTATTTGGCACCAAATTGACACTAGCCAAGTTCTTGTGATCCCAAATCAGTATTTGAACATATAATACATTAATATAATTCGTAGGGACTCATTTTGAGCTCCAACAACACTTAAAAACCCACCTCGCGCAAAAACTAAGTCCTTATAACAAGTTTTGCCTTAATCGAGCTTTTAAACGGGTTTTTTGGTTCCGAAGTGACTCTCGCAAACTTGTTTTGATCCTACTTGAGTATTTGAATGTATAATATATTATAATAAGTCTTAGAGACTCGTTTGGTTCTCCAACAAGCCTTATAAGGTCACTTCGCGCAAAAACTAAGTCTTTGTAACTAGTTTTCCCTAAATCGAGCCTTTAGATGGGTTTTTGGTTCCGAAGTGAATCTAGCGAAGTTGTTTAGGTCCTAAATGTGTATTTTAATATAATATATTATAATAAGTCTTAAAGACTCATTTTGAGCTCCAACAACACTTAAAAACTCACCTCGCGTAAAAACTAAGTCCTTATAACTAGTTTTGCCCAAATCGAGCTTTTAAACGGGTTTTTTGGTTCCGAAGTGACTATAGCAAACTTGTTTTGATCCTAAAAGAGTATTTGAACGCATTATATATTATAATAAGTCTTAGAGACTTGTTTCGTGCTCCAACAAGCCTTATAAGGTCACTTCGCGCAAAAACTAAGTCTTTTTAACTAGTTTTCCCTAAATCGAGCCTTTAGATGGGTTTTTGGCTCCGAAGTGAATCTAGCGAAGTTGTTTAGGTCCTAAATGTGTATTTTAATATAATATATTATAATAAGTCTTAAAGACTCATTTTGAGCTCCAACAACACTTAAAAACTCACCTCGCGTAAAAACTAAGTCCTTATAACTAGTTTTGCCCAAATCGAGCTTTTAAACGGGTTTTTTGGTTCCGAAGTGACTATAGCAAACTTGTTTTGATCCTAAAAGAGTATTTGAACGCATTATATATTATAATAAGTCTTAGAGACTTGTTTGGTGCTCCAACAAGCCTTATAAGGTCACTTCGCGCAAAAACTAAGTCTTTTTAACTAGTTTTCCCTAAATCGAGCCTTTAGATGGGTTTTTGGCTCCGAAGTGAATCTAGCGAAGTTGTTTAGGTCCTAAATGTGTATTTTAATATAATATATTATAATAAGTCTTAGGGACTCATTTTGAGCTCCAACGACACTTAAAAACTCACCTCGTGCAGAAACTAAATCCTTATAACTAGTTTGCCTAAATCGAGCCCTAAAATGGGTTTTTTGGCTCCGAAGTGAGTCTAGCAAAGTTCATGTGATCCCAAATCAGTATTAGAACATATAATAAAATAATACAATTCGTAGGGACTCATTTGAGCTCCAACAGCACTTAAAAACTAACCTCGCGCAAAAACTAAGTCTTTATAACTAGTTTGTCTAAATCGAGCCCTAAAATGGGTATTTTGGCACCAAATTGACACTAGCCAAGTTGTTGTGATCCCAAATCAGTATTTGAACATATAATACATTAATATAATTCGTAGGGACTCATTTTGAGCTCCAACAACACTTAAAAACCCACCTCGCGCAAAAACTAAGTCCTTATAACAAGTTTTGCCTTAATCGAGCTTTTAAACGGGTTTTTTGGTTCCGAAGTGACTCTCGCAAACTTGTTTTGATCCTACTTGAGTATTTGAATGTATAATATATTATAATAAGTCTTAGAGACTCGTTTGGTTCTCCAACAAGCCTTATAAGGTCACTTCGCGCAAAAACTAAGTCTTTGTAACTAGTTTTCCCTAAATCGAGCCTTTAGATGGGTTTTTGGCTCCGAAGTGAATCTAGCGAAGTTGTTTAGGTCCTAAATGTGTATTTTAATATAATATATTATAATAAGTCTTAAAGACTCATTTTGAGCTCCAACAACACTTAAAAACTCACCTCGCGTAAAAACTAAGTCCTTATAACTAGTTTTGCCCAAATCGAGCTTTTAAACGGGTTTTTCGGTTCCGAAGTGACTATAGCAAACTTGTTTTGATCCTAAAAGAGTATTTGAACGCATTATATATTATAATAAGTCTTAGAGACTTGTTTCGTGCTCCAACAAGCCTTATAAGGTCACTTCGCGCAAAAACTAAGTCTTTTTAACTAGTTTTCCCTAAATCGAGCCTTTAGATGGGTTTTTGGCTCCGAAGTGAATCTAGCGAAGTTGTTTAGGTCCTAAATGTGTATTTTAATATAATATATTATAATAAGTCTTAGGGACTCATTTTGAGCTCCAACGACACTTAAAAACTCACCTCGTGCAGAAACTAAGTCCTTATAACTAGTTTGCCCAAGTCGAGCTTTTAGACGGGTTTTATGGTTCCGAAGTGACTATAGCAAACTTGTTTTGATCCTAAATAAGTATTTGAACGCATTATATATTATAATAAGTCTTAGAGACTTGTTTGGTGCTCCAACAAGCCTTATAAGGTCATTTCGCGCAAAAACTAAGTCTTCGTAACTAGTTTTCCCTAAATCGAGCCTTTAGATGGGTTTTTGGCTCCGAAGTGAATCTAGCGAAGTAGATTAGGTCCTAAATGTGTATTTTAATATAATATATTATGATAAGTCTTAGGGACTCATTTTGAGCTTCAACGACACTTAAAAACTCACCTCGCGCAAAAACTAAGTCCTTATAACTAGTTTGCCTAAATCGAGCCCTAAAATGGATATTTTGACTCCGAAATGACTCTAGCCAAGTTCATGTGATCCCAAATCAGTATTAGAACATATAATAAAATAATATAATTCGTAGGGACTGATTTTGAGCTCCAACAGCACTTAAAAACTAACCTCGCGCAAAAACTAAGTCTGTATAACTAGTTTGTCTAAATCGAGCCCTAAATTGGGTATTTTGGCACCAAAGTGACTCTAGCCAAGTTGTTGTGATCCCAAATCAGTATTTGAACATATAATACATTAATATAATTCGTAGGGACTCATTTTGAGCTCCAACAACACTTAAAAACCCACCTCGCGCAAAAACTAAGTCCTTATAACAAGTTTTGCCTTAATCGAGCTTTTAAACGGGTTTTTTGGTTCCGAAGTGACTCTCGCAAACTTGTTTTGATCCTACTTGAGTATTTGAATGTATAATATATTATAATAAGTCTTAGAGACTCGTTTCGTTCTCCAACAAGCCTTATAAGGTCACTTCGCGGAAAAACTAAGTCTTTGTAACTAGTTTTCCCTAAATCGAGCCTTTAGATGGGTTTTTGGCTCCGAAGTGAATCTAGCGAAGTTGTTTAGGTCCTAAATGTGTATTTTAATATAATATATTATAATAAGTCTTAAAGACTCATTTTGAGCTCCAACAACACTTAAAAACTCACCTCGCGTAAAAACTAAGTCCTTATAACTAGTTTTGCCCAAATCGAGCTTTTAAACGGGTTTTTCGGTTCCGAAGTGACTATAGCAAACTTGTTTTGATCCTAAAAGAGTATTTGAACGCATTATATATTATAATAAGTCTTAGAGACTTGTTTCGTGCTCCAACAAGCCTTATAAGGTCACTTCGCGCAAAAACTAAGTCTTTTTAACTAGTTTTCCCTAAATCGAGCCTTTAGATGGGTTTTTGGCTCCGAAGTGAATCTAGCGAAGTTGTTTAGGTCCTAAATGTGTATTTTAATATAATATATTATAATAAGTCTTAGGGACTCATTTTGAGCTCCAACGACACTTAAAAACTCACCTCGTGCAGAAACTAAGTCCTTATAACTAGTTTGCCCAAGTCGAGCTTTTAGACGGGTTTTATGGTTCCGAAGTGACTATAGCAAACTTGTTTTGATCCTAAATAAGTATTTGAACGCATTATATATTATAATAAGTCTTAGAGACTTGTTTGGTGCTCCAACAAGCCTTATAAGGTCATTTCGCGCAAAAACTAAGTCTTCGTAACTAGTTTTCCCTAAATCGAGCCTTTAGATGGGTTTTTGGCTCCGAAGTGAATCTAGCGAAGTAGATTAGGTCCTAAATGTGTATTTTAATATAATATATTATGATAAGTCTTAGGGACTCATTTTGAGCTTCAACGACACTTAAAAACTCACCTCGCGCAAAAACTAAGTCCTTATAACTACTTTGCCTAAATCGAGCCCTAAAATGGATATTTTGACTCCGAAATGACTCTAGCCAAGTTCATGTGATCCCAAATCAGTATTAGAACATATAATAAAATAATATAATTCGTAGGGACTGATTTTGAGCTCCAACAGCACTTAAAAACTAACCTCGCGCAAAAACTAAGTCTGTATAACTAGTTTGTCTAAATCGAGCCCTAAATTGGGTATTTTGGCACCAAAGTGACTCTAGCCAAGTTGTTGTGATCCCAAATCAGTATTTGAACATATAATACATTAATATAATTCGTAGGGACTCATTTTGAGCTCCAACAACACTTAAAAACCCACCTCGCGCAAAAACTAAGTCCTTATAACAAGTTTTGCCTTAATCGAGCTTTTAAACGGGTTTTTTGGTTCCGAAGTGACTCTCGCAAACTTGTTTTGATCCTACTTGAGTATTTGAATGTATAATATATTATAATAAGTCTTAGAGACTCGTTTGGTTCTCCAACAAGCCTTATAAGGTCACTTCGCGGAAAAACTAAGTCTTTGTAACTAGTTTTCCCTAAATCGAGCCTTTAGATGGGTTTTTGGCTCCGAAGTGAATCTAGCGAAGTTGTTTAGGTCCTAAATGTGTATTTTAATATAATATATTATAATAAGTCTTAAAGACTCATTTTGAGCTCCAACAACACTTAAAAACTCACCTCGCGTAAAAACTAAGTCCTTATAACTAGTTTTGCCCAAATCGAGCTTTTAAACGGGTTTTTCGGTTCCGAAGTGACTATAGCAAACTTGTTTTGATCCTAAAAGAGTATTTGAACGCATTATATATTATAATAAGTCTTAGAGACTTGTTTCGTGCTCCAACAAGCCTTATAAGGTCACTTCGCGCAAAAACTAAGTCTTTTTAACTAGTTTTCCCTAAATCGAGCCTTTAGATGGGTTTTTGGCTCCGAAGTGAATCTAGCGAAGTTGTTTAGGTCCTAAATGTGTATTTTAATATAATATATTATAATAAGTCTTAGGGACTCATTTTGAGCTCCAACGACACTTAAAAACTCACCTCGTGCAGAAACTAAGTCCTTATAACTAGTTTGCCCAAGTCGAGCTTTTAGACGGGTTTTATGGTTCCGAAGTGACTATAGCAAACTTGTTTTGATCCTAAATAAGTATTTGAACGCATTATATATTATAATAAGTCTTAGAGACTTGTTTGGTGCTCCAACAAGCCTTATAAGGTCATTTCGCGCAAAAACTAAGTCTTCGTAACTAGTTTTCCCTAAATCGAGCCTTTAGATGGGTTTTTGGCTCCGAAGTGAATCTAGCGAAGTAGATTAGGTCCTAAATGTGTATTTTAATATAATATATTATGATAAGTCTTAGGGACTCATTTTGAGCTTCAACGACACTTAAAAACTCACCTCGCGCAAAAACTAAGTCCTTATAACTAGTTTGCCTAAATCGAGCCCTAAAATGGATATTTTGACTCCGAAATGACTCTAGCCAAGTTCATGTGATCCCAAATCAGTATTAGAACATATAATAAAATAATATAATTCGTAGGGACTGATTTTGAGCTCCAACAGCACTTAAAAACTAACCTCGCGCAAAAACTAAGTCTGTATAACTAGTTTGTCTAAATCGAGCCCTAAATTGGGTATTTTGGCACCAAAGTGACTCTAGCCAAGTTGTTGTGATCCCAAATCAGTATTTGAACATATAATACATTAATATAATTCGTAGGGACTCATTTTGAGCTCCAACAACACTTAAAAACCCACCTCGCGCAAAAACTAAGTCCTTATAACAAGTTTTGCCTTAATCGAGCTTTTAAACGGGTTTTTTGGTTCCGAAGTGACTCTCGCAAACTTGTTTTGATCCTACTTGAGTATTTGAATGTATAATATATTATAATAAGTCTTAGAGACTCGTTTGGTTCTCCAACAAGCCTTATAAGGTCACTTCGCGGAAAAACTAAGTCTTTGTAACTAGTTTTCCCTAAATCGAGCCTTTAGATGGGTTTTTGGCTCCGAAGTGAATCTAGCGAAGTTGTTTAGGTCCTAAATGTGTATTTTAATATAATATATTATAATAAGTCTTAAAGACTCATTTTGAGCTCCAACAACACTTAAAAACTCACCTCGCGTAAAAACTAAGTCCTTATAACTAGTTTTGCCCAAATCGAGTTTTTAAACGGGTTTTTTGGTTCCGAAGTGACTATAGCAAACTTGTTTTGATCCTAAAAGAGTATTTGAACGCATTATATATTATAATAAGTCTTAGAGACTTGTTTGGTGCTCCAACAAGCCTTATAAGGTCACTTCGCGCAAAAACTAAGTCTTTTTAACTAGTTTTCCCTAAATCGAGCCTTTAGATGGGTTTTTGGCTCCGAAGTGAATCTAGCGAAGTTGTTTAGGTCCTAAATGTGTATTTTAATATAATATATTATAATAAGTCTTAGGGACTCATTTTGAGCTCCAACGACACTTAAAAACTCACCTCGTGCAGAAACTAAGTCCTTATAACTAGTTTGCCCAAGTCGAGCTTTTAGACGGGTTTTTTGGTTCCGAAGTGACTATAGCAAACTTGTTTTGATCCTAAATAAGTATTTGAACGCATTATATATTATAATAAGTCTTAGAGACTTGTTTGGTGCTCCAACAAGCCTTATAAGGTCATTTCGCGCAAAAACTAAGTCTTCGTAACTAGTTTTCCCTAAATCGAGCCTTTAGATGGGTTTTTGGCTCCGAAGTGAATCTAGCGAAGTAGATTAGGTCCTAAATGTGTATTTTAATATAATATATTATGATAAGTCTTAGGGACTCATTTTGAGCTTCAACGACACTTAAAAACTCACCTCGCGCAAAAACTAAGTCCTTATAACTAGTTTGCCTAAATCGAGACCTAAAATGGATATTTTGACTCCGAAATGACTCTAGCCAAGTTCATGTGATCCCAAATCAGTATTAGAACATATAATAAAATAATATAATTCGTAGGGACTGATTTTGAGCTCCAACAGCACTTAAAAACTAACCTCGCGCAAAAACTAAGTCTGTATAACTAGTTTGTCTAAATCGAGCCCTAAATTGGGTATTTTGGCACCAAAGTGACTCTAGCCAAGTTGTTGTGATCCCAAATCAGTATTTGAACATATAATACATTAATATAATTCGTAGGGACTCATTTTGAGCTCCAACAACACTTAAAAACCCACCTCGCGCAAAAACTAAGTCCTTATAACAAGTTTTGCCTTAATCGAGCTTTTAAACGGGTTTTTTGGTTCCGAAGTGACTCTCGCAAACTTGTTTTGATCCTACTTGAGTATTTGAATGTATAATATATTATAATAAGTCTTAGAGACTCGTTTGGTTCTCCAACAAGCCTTATAAGGTCACTTCGCGCAAAAACTAAGTCTTTGTAACTAGTTTTCCCTAAATCGAGCCTTTAGATGGGTTTTTGGCTCCGAAGTGAATCTAGCGAAGTTGTTTAGGTCCTAAATGTGTATTTTAATATAATATATTATAATAAGTCTTAAAGACTCATTTTGAGCTCCAACAACACTTAAAAACTCACCTCGCGTAAAAACTAAGTCCTTATAACTAGTTTTGCCCAAATCGAGCTTTTAAACGGGTTTTTTGGTTCCGAAGTGACTATAGCAAACTTGTTTTGATCCTAAAAGAGTATTTGAACGCATTATATATTATAATAAGTCTTAGAGACTTGTTTGGTGCTCCAACAAGCCTTATAAGGTCACTTTGCGCAAAAACTAAGTCTTTTTAACTAGTTTTCCCTAAATCGAGCCTTTAGATGGGTTTTTGGCTCCGAAGTGAATCTAGCGAAGTTGTTTAGGTCCTAAATGTGTATTTTAATATAATATATTATAATAAGTCTTAGGGACTCATTTTGAGCTCCAACGACACTTAAAAACTCACCTCGTGCAGAAACTAAATCCTTATAACTAGTTTGCCTAAATCGAGCCCTAAAATGGGTTTTTTGGCTCCGAAGTGAGACTAGCAAAGTTCATGTGATCCCAAATCAGTATTAGAACATATAATAAAATAATACAATTCGTAGGGACTCATTTTGAGCTCCAACAGCACTTAAAAACTAACCTCGCGCAAAAACTAAGTCTTTATAACTAGTTTGTCTAAATCGAGCCCTAAAATGGGTATTTTGGCACCAAATTGACACTAGCCAAGTTGTTGTGATCCCAAATCAGTATTTGAACATATAATACATTAATATAATTCGTAGGGACTCATTTTGAGCTCCAACAACACTTAAAAACTCACCTCGCACAAAAACTAAGTCGTTACAACAAGTTTTGCCTTAATCGAGCTTTTAAACGGGTTTTTTGGTTCCGAAGTGACTCTTGCAAACTTGTTTTGATCCTACTTGAGTATTTGAATGTATAATATATTATAATAAGTCTTAGAGACTCGTTTGGTTCTCCAACAAGCCTTATAAGGTCACTTCGCGCAAAAACTAAGTCTTTGTAACTAGTTTTCCCTAAATCGAGCCTTTAGATGGGTTTTTGTCTCCGAAGTGAATCTAGCGAAGTTGTTTAGGTCCTAAATGTGTATTTTAATATAATATATTATAATAAGTCTTAAAGACTCATTTTGAGCTCCAACAACACTTAAAAACTCACCTCGCGTAAAAACTAAGTCCTTATAACTAGTTTTGCCCAAATCGAGCTTTTAAACGGGTTTTTTGTTCCGAAGTGACTATAGCAAACTTGTTTTGATCCTAAATGAGTATTTGAACGCATTATATATTATAATAAGTCTTAGAGACTTGTTTGGTGCTCCAACAAGCCTTATAAGGTCACTTCGCGCAAAAACTAAGTCTTTTTAACTAGTTTTCCCTAAATCGAGCCTTTAGATGGGTTTTTGGCTCCGAAGTGAATCTAGCGAAGTTGTTTAGGTCCTAAATGTGTATTTTAATATAATATATTATAATAAGTCTTAGGGACTCATTTTGAGCTCCAACGACACTTAAAAACTCACCTCGTGCAGAAACTAAATCCTTATAACTAGTTTGCCTAAATCGAGCCCTAAAATGGGTTTTTTGGCTCCGAAGTGAGACTAGCAAAGTTCATGTGATCCCAAATCAGTATTAGAACATATAATAAAATAATACAATTCGTAGGGACTCATTTTGAGCTCCAACAGCACTTAAAAACTAACCTCGCGCAAAAACTAAGTCTTTATAACTAGTTTGTCTAAATCGAGCCCTAAAATGGGTATTTTGGCACCAAATTGACACTAGCCAAGTTGTTGTGATCCCAAATCAGTATTTGAACATATAATACATTAATATAATTCGTAGGGACTCATTTTGAGCTCCAACAACACTTAAAAACTCACCTCGCGCAAAAACTAAGTCCTTATAACAAGTTTTGCCTTAATTGAGCTTTTAAACGGGTTTTTTGGTTCCGAATTGACTCTCGCAAACTTGTTTTGATCCTACACGAGTATTTGAATGTATAATATATTATAATAAGTCTTAGAGACTCGTTTGGTTCTCCAACAAGCCTTATAAGGTCACTTCGCGCAAAAACTAAGTCTTTGTAACTAGTTTTCCCTAAATCGAGCCTTTAGATGGGTTTTTGTCTCCGAAGTGAATCTAGCGAAGTTGTTTAGGTCCTAAATGTGTATTTTAATATAATATATTATAATAAGTCTTAAAGACTCATTTTGAGCTCCAACAACACTTAAAAACTCACCTCGCGTAAAAACTATGTCCTTATAACTAGTTTTGCCAAATCGAGCTTTTAAACGGGTTTTTTGTTCCGAAGTGACTATAGCAAACTTGTTTTGATCCTAAATGAGTATTTGAACGCATTATATATTATAATAAGTCTTAGAGACTTGTTTGGTGCTCCAACAAGCCTTATAAGGTCACTTCGCGCAAAAACTAAGTCTTTTTAACTAGTTTTCCCTAAATCGAGCCTTTAGATGGGTTTTTGGCTCCGAAGTGAATCTAGCGAAGTTGTTTAGGTCCTAAATGTGTATTTTAATATAATATATTATAATAAGTCTTAGGGACTCATTTTGAGCTCCAACGACACTTAAAAACTCACCTCGTGCAGAAACTAAGTCCTTATAACTAGTTTGCCTAAATCGAGCCCCAAAATGGGTATTTTGGCTCCGAAGTGAGTCTAGCCAAGTTCATGTGATCCCAAATCAGTATTAGAACATATAATAAAATAATATAATTCGTAGGAACTCATTTTGAGCTCCAACAGCACTTAAAAACTAACCTCGCGCAAAAACTAAGTCTTTATAACTAGTTTGTCTAAATCGAGCCCTAAAATGGGTATTTTGGCACCAAATTGACACTAGCCAAGTTGTTGTGATCCCAAATCAGTATTTGAACATATAATACATTAATATAATTCGTAGGGACTCATTTTGAGCTCCAACAACACTTAAAAACTCACCTCGCACAAAAACTAAGTCCTTATAACAAGTTTTGCCTTAATCGAGCTTTTAAACGGGTTTTTTGGTTCCGAAGTGACTCTTGCAAACTTGTTTTGATCCTACTTGAGTATTTGAATGTATAATATATTATAATAAGTCTTAGAGACTCGTTTGGTTCTCCAACAAGCCTTATAAGGTCACTTCGCGCAAAAACTAAGTCTTTGTAACTAGTTTTCCCTAAATCGAGCCTTTAGATGGGTTTTTGTCTCCGAAGTGAATCTAGCGAAGTTGTTTAGGTCCTAAATGTGTATTTTAATATAATATATTATAATAAGTCTTAAAGACTCATTTTGAGCTCCAACAACACTTAAAAACTCACCTCGCGTAAAAACTAAGTCCTTATAACTAGTTTTGCCCAAATCGAGCTTTTAAACGGGTTTTTTGTTCCGAAGTGACTATAGCAAACTTGTTTTGATCCTAAATGAGTATTTGAACGCATTATATATTATAATAAGTCTTAGAGACTTGTTTGGTGCTCCAACAAGCCTTATAAGGTCACTTCGCGCAAAAACTAAGTCTTTTTAACTAGTTTTCCCTAAATCGAGCCTTTAGATGGGTTTTTGGCTCCGAAGTGAATCTAGCGAAGTTGTTTAGGTCCTAAATGTGTATTTTAATATAATATATTATAATAAGTCTTAGGGACTCATTTTGAGCTCCAACGACACTTAAAAACTCACCTCGTGCAGAAACTAAATCCTTATAACTAGTTTGCCTAAATCGAGCCCTAAAATGGGTTTTTTGGCTCCGAAGTGAGACTAGCAAAGTTCATGTGATCCCAAATCAGTATTAGAACATATAATAAAATAATACAATTCGTAGGGACTCATTTTGAGCTCCAACAGCACTTAAAAACTAACCTCGCGCAAAAACTAAGTCTTTATAACTAGTTTGTCTAAATCGAGCCCTAAAATGGGTATTTTGGCACCAAATTGACACTAGCCAAGTTGTTGTGATCCCAAATCAGTATTTGAACATATAATACATTAATATAATTCGTAGGGACTCATTTTGAGCTCCAACAACACTTAAAAACTCACCTCGCACAAAAACTAAGTCCTTATAACAAGTTTTGCCTTAATCGAGCTTTTAAACGGGTTTTTTGGTTCCGAAGTGACTCTTGCAAACTTGTTTTGATCCTACTTGAGTATTTGAATGTATAATATATTATAATAAGTCTTAGAGACTCGTTTGGTTCTCCAACAAGCCTTATAAGGTCACTTCGCGCAAAAACTAAGTCTTTGTAACTAGTTTTCCCTAAATCGAGCCTTTAGATGGGTTTTTGTCTCCGAAGTGAATCTAGCGAAGTTGTTTAGGTCCTAAATGTGTATTTTAATATAATATATTATAATAAGTCTTAAAGACTCATTTTGAGCTCCAACAACACTTAAAAACTCACCTCGCGTAAAAACTAAGTCCTTATAACTAGTTTTGCCCAAATCGAGCTTTTAAACGGGTTTTTTGTTCCGAAGTGACTATAGCAAACTTGTTTTGATCCTAAATGAGTATTTGAACGCATTATATATTATAATAAGTCTTAGAGACTTGTTTGGTGCTCCAACAAGCCTTATAAGGTCACTTCGCGCAAAAACTAAGTCTTTTTAACTAGTTTTCCCTAAATCGAGCCTTTAGATGGGTTTTTGGCTCCGAAGTGAATCTAGCGAAGTTGTTTAGGTCCTAAATGTGTATTTTAATATAATATATTATAATAAGTCTTAGGGACTCATTTTGAGCTCCAACGACACTTAAAAACTCACCTCGTGCAGAAACTAAGTCCTTATAACTAGTTTGCCTAAATCGAGCCCCAAAATGGGTATTTTGGCTCCGAAGTGAGTCTAGCCAAGTTCATGTGATCCCAAATCAGTATTAGAACATATAATAAAATAATATAATTCGTAGGAACTCATTTTGAGCTCCAACAGCACTTAAAAACTAACCTCGCGCAAAAACTAAGTCTTTATAACTAGTTTGTCTAAATCGAGCCCTAAAATGGGTATTTTGGCACCAAAGTGACTCTAGCCAAGTTGTTGTGATCCCAAATCAGTATTTGAACATATAATACATTAATATAATTCGTAGGGACTCATTTTGAGCTCCAACAACACTTAAAAACTCACCTCGCGCAAAAACTAAGTCCTTATAACAAGTTTTGCCTTAATTGAGCTTTTAAACGGGTTTTTTGGTTCCGAATTGACTCTCGCAAACTTGTTTTGATCCTACACGAGTATTTGAATGTATAATATATTATAATAAGTCTTAGAGACTCGTTTGGTTCTCCAACAAGCCTTATAAGGTCACTTCGCGCAAAAACTAAGTCTTTGTAACTAGTTTTCCCTAAATCGAGCCTTTAGATGGGTTTTTGTCTCCGAAGTGAATCTAGCGAAGTTGTTTAGGTCCTAAATGTGTATTTTAATATAATATATTATAATAAGTCTTAAAGACTCATTTTGAGCTCCAACAACACTTAAAAACTCACCTCGCGTAAAAACTATGTCCTTATAACTAGTTTTGCCCAAATCGAGCTTTTAAACGGGTTTTTTGTTCCGAAGTGACTATAGCAAACTTGTTTTGATCCTAAATGAGTATTTGAACGCATTATATATTATAATAAGTCTTAGAGACTTGTTTGGTGCTCCAACAAGCCTTATAAGGTCACTTCGCGCAAAAACTAAGTCTTTTTAACTAGTTTTCCCTAAATCGAGCCTTTAGATGGGTTTTTGGCTCCGAAGTGAATCTAGCGAAGTTGTTTAGGTCCTAAATGTGTATTTTAATATAATATATTATAATAAGTCTTAGGGACTCATTTTGAGCTCCAACGACACTTAAAAACTCACCTCGTGCAGAAACTAAGTCCTTATAACTAGTTTGCCTAAATCGAGCCCCAAAATGGGTATTTTGGCTCCGAAGTGAGTCTAGCCAAGTTCATGTGATCCCAAATCAGTATTAGAACATATAATAAAATAATATAATTCGTAGGAACTCATTTTGAGCTCCAACAGCACTTAAAAACTAACCTCGCGCAAAAACTAAGTCTTTATAACTAGTTTGTCTAAATCGAGCCCTAAAATGGGTATTTTGGCACCAAATTGACACTAGCCAAGTTGTTGTGATCCCAAATCAGTATTTGAACATATAATACATTAATATAATTCGTAGGGACTCATTTTGAGCTCCAACAACACTTAAAAACTCACCTCGCACAAAAACTAAGTCCTTATAACAAGTTTTGCCTTAATCGAGCTTTTAAACGGGTTTTTTGGTTCCGAAGTGACTCTTGCAAACTTGTTTTGATCCTACTTGAGTATTTGAATGTATAATATATTATAATAAGTCTTAGAGACTCGTTTGGTTCTCCAACAAGCCTTATAAGGTCACTTCGCGCAAAAACTAAGTCTTTGTAACTAGTTTTCCCTAAATCGAGCCTTTAGATGGGTTTTTGTCTCCGAAGTGAATCTAGCGAAGTTGTTTAGGTCCTAAATGTGTATTTTAATATAATATATTATAATAAGTCTTAAAGACTCATTTTGAGCTCCAACAACACTTAAAAACTCACCTCGCGTAAAAACTAAGTCCTTATAACTAGTTTTGCCCAAATCGAGCTTTTAAACGGGTTTTTTGTTCCGAAGTGACTATAGCAAACTTGTTTTGATCCTAAATGAGTATTTGAACGCATTATATATTATAATAAGTCTTAGAGACTTGTTTGGTGCTCCAACAAGCCTTATAAGGTCACTTTGCGCAAAAACTAAGTCTTTTTAACTAGTTTTCCCTAAATCGAGCCTTTAGATGGGTTTTTGGCTCCGAAGTGAATCTAGCGAAGTTGTTTAGGTCCTAAATGTGTATTTTAATATAATATATTATAATAAGTCTTAGGGACTCATTTTGAGCTCCAACGACACTTAAAAACTCACCTCGTGCAGAAACTAAGTCCTTATAACTAGTTTGCCTAAATCGAGCCCCAAAATGGGTATTTTGGCTCCGAAGTGAGTCTAGCCAAGTTCATGTGATCCCAAATCAGTATTAGAACATATAATAAAATAATATAATTCGTAGGAACTCATTTTGAGCTCCAACAGCACTTAAAAACTAACCTCGCGCAAAAACTAAGTCTTTATAACTAGTTTGTCTAAATCGAGCCCTAAAATGGGTATTTTGGCACCAAAGTGACTCTAGCCAAGTTGTTGTGATCCCAAATCAGTATTTGAACATATAATACATTAATATAATTCGTAGGGACTCATTTTGAGCTCCAACAACACTTAAAAACTCACCTCGCGCAAAAACTAAGTCCTTATAACAAGTTTTGCCTTAATTGAGCTTTTAAACGGGTTTTTTGGTTCCGAATTGACTCTCGCAAACTTGTTTTGATCCTACACGAGTATTTGAATGTATAATATATTATAATAAGTCTTAGAGACTCGTTTGGTTCTCCAACAAGCCTTATAAGGTCACTTCGCGCAAAAACTAAGTCTTTGTAACTAGTTTTCCCTAAATCGAGCCTTTAGATGGGTTTTTGTCTCCGAAGTGAATCTAGCGAAGTTGTTTAGGTCCTAAATGTGTATTTTAATATAATATATTATAATAAGTCTTAAAGACTCATTTTGAGCTCCAACAACACTTAAAAACTCACCTCGCGTAAAAACTATGTCCTTATAACTAGTTTTGCCCAAATCGAGCTTTTAAACGGGTTTTTTGTTCCGAAGTGACTATAGCAAACTTGTTTTGATCCTAAATGAGTATTTGAACGCATTATATATTATAATAAGTCTTAGAGACTTGTTTGGTGCTCCAACAAGCCTTATAAGGTCACTTCGCGCAAAAACTAAGTCTTTTTAACTAGTTTTCCCTAAATCGAGCCTTTAGATGGGTTTTTGGCTCCGAAGTGAATCTAGCGAAGTTGTTTAGGTCCTAAATGTGTATTTTAATATAATATATTATAATAAGTCTTAGGGACTCATTTTGAGCTCCAACGACACTTAAAAACTCACCTCGTGCAGAAACTAAGTCCTTATAACTAGTTTGCCTAAATCGAGCCCCAAAATGGGTATTTTGGCTCCGAAGTGAGTCTAGCCAAGTTCATGTGATCCCAAATCAGTATTAGAACATATAATAAAATAATATAATTCGTAGGAACTCATTTTGAGCTCCAACAGCACTTAAAAACTAACCTCGCGCAAAAACTAAGTCTTTATAACTAGTTTGTCTAAATCGAGCCCTAAAATGGGTATTTTGGCACCAAAGTGACTCTAGCCAAGTTGTTGTGATCCCAAATCAGTATTTGAACATATAATACATTAATATAATTCGTAGGGACTCATTTTGAGCTCCAACAACACTTAAAAACTCACCTCGCGCAAAAACTAAGTCCTTATAACAAGTTTTGCCTTAATTGAGCTTTTAAACGGGTTTTTTGGTTCCGAATTGACTCTCGCAAACTTGTTTTGATCCTACACGAGTATTTGAATGTATAATATATTATAATAAGTCTTAGAGACTCGTTTGGTTCTCCAACAAGCCTTATAAGGTCACTTCGCGCAAAAACTAAGTCTTTGTAACTAGTTTTCCCTAAATCGAGCCTTTAGATGGGTTTTTGGCTCCGAAGTGAATCTAGCGAAGTTGTTTAGGTCGTAAATGTGTATTTTAATATAATATATTATAATAAGTCTTAAAGACTCATTTTGAGCTCCAACAACACTTAAAAACTCACCTCGCGTAAAAACTAAGTCCTTATAACTAGTTTTGCCCAAATCGAGCTTTTAAACGGGTTTTTTGGTTCCGAAGTGACTATAGCAAACTTGTTTTGATCCTAAAAGAGTATTTGAACGCATTATATATTATAATAAGTCTTAGAGACTTGTTTGGTGCTCCAACAAGCCTTATAAGGTCACTTCGCGCAAAAACTAAGTCTTTTTAACTAGTTTTCCCTAAATCGAGCCTTTAGATGGGTTTTTGGCTCCGAAGTGAATCTAGCGAAGTTGTTTAGGTCCTAAATGTGTATTTTCATATAATATATTATAATAAGTCTTAGGGACTCATTTTGAGCTCCAACGACACTTAAAAACTCACCTCGTGCAGAAACTAAATCCTTATAACTAGTTTGCCTAAATCGAGCCCTAAAATGGGTTTTTTGGCTCCGAAGTGAGTCTAGCAAAGTTCATGTGATCCCAAATCAGTATTAGAACATATAATAAAATAATACAATTCGTAGGGACTCATTTTGAGCTCCAACAGCACTTAAAAACTAACCTCGCGCAAAAACTAAGTCTTTATAACTAGTTTGTCTAAATCGAGCCCTAAAATGGGTATTTTGGCACCAAATTGACACTAGCCAAGTTGTTGTGATCCCAAATCAGTATTCGAACATATAATACATTAATATAATTCGTAGGGACTCATTTTGAGCTCCAACAACACTTAAAAACTCACCTCGCACAAAAACTAAGTCCTTATAACAAGTTTTGCCTTAATCGAGCTTTTAAACGGGTTTTTGGTTCCGAAGTGACTCTTGCAAACTTGTTTTGATCCTACTTGAGTATTTGAATGTATAATATATTATAATAAGTCTTAGAGACTCGTTTGGTTCTCCAACAAGCCTTATAAGGTCACTTCGCGCAAAAACTAAGTCTTTGTAACTAGTTTTCCCTAAATCGAGCCTTTAGATGGGTTTTTGTCTCCGAAGTGAATCTAGCGAAGTTGTTTAGGTCCTAAATGTGTATTTTAATATAATATATTATAATAAGTCTTAAAGACTCATTTTGAGCTCCAACAACATTTAAAAACTCACCTCGCGTAAAAACTAAGTCCTTATAACTAGTTTTGCCCAAATCGAGCTTTTAAACGGGTTTTTTGTTCGAAGTGACTATAGCAAACTTGTTTTGATCCTAAATGAGTATTTGAACGCATTATATATTATAATAAGTCTTAGAGACTTGTTTGGTGCTCCAACAAGCATTATAAGGTCACTTCGCGCAAAAACTAAGTCTTTTTAACTAGTTTTCCCTAAATCGAGCCTTTAGATGGGTTTTTGGCTCCGAAGTGAATCTAGCGAAGTTGTTTAGGTCCTAAATGTGTATTTTAATATAATATATTATAATAAGTCTTAGGGACTCATTTTGAGCTCCAACGACACTTAAAAACTCACCTCGTGCAGAAACTAAGTCCTTATAACTAGTTTGCCTAAATCGAGCCCCAAAATGGGTATTTTGGCTCCGAAGTGAGTCTAGCCAAGTTCATGTGATCCCAAATCAGTATTAGAACATATAATAAAATAATATAATTCGTAGGAACTCATTTTGAGCTCCAACAGCACTTAAAAACTAACCTCGCGCAAAAACTAAGTCTTTATAACTAGTTTGTCTAAATCGAGCCCTAAAATGGGTATTTTGGCACCAAAGTGACTCTAGCCAAGTTGTTGTGATCCCAAATCAGTATTTGAACATATAATACATTAATATAATTCGTAGGGACTCATTTTGAGCTCCAACAACACTTAAAAACTCACCTCGCGCAAAAACTAAGTCCTTATAACAAGTTTTGCCTTAATGAGCTTTTAAACGGGTTTTTTGGTTCCGAATTGACTCTCGCAAACTTGTTTTGATCCTACACGAGTATTTGAATGTATAATATATTATAATAAGTCTTAGAGACTCCTTTGGTTCTCCAACAAGCCTTATAAGGTCACTTCGCGCAAAAACTAAGTCTTTGTAACTAGTTTTCCCTAAATCGAGCATTTATATGGGTTTTTGGCTCCGAAGTGAATCTAGCGAAGTTGTTTAGGTCCTAAATGTGTATTTTAATATAATATATTATAATAAGTCTTAAAGACTCATTTTGAGCTCCAACAACACTTAAAAACTCACCTCGCGTAAAAACTAAGTCCTTATAACTAGTTTTGCCCAAATCGAGCTTTTAAACGGGTTTTTTGTTCCGAAGTGACTATAGCAAACTTGTTTTGATCCTAAATGAGTATTTGAACGCATTATATATTATAATAAGTCTTAGAGACTTGTTTGGTGCTCCAACAAGCCTTAAAAGGTCACTTCGCGCAAAAACTAAGTCTTTTAACTAGTTTTCCCTAAATCGAGCCTTTAGATGGGTTTTTGGCTCCGAAGTGAATCTAGCGAAGTTGTTTAGGTCCTAAATGTGTATTTTAATATAATATATTATAATAAGTCTTAGGGACTCATTTTGAGCTCCAACGACACTTAAAAACTCACCTCGTGCAGAAACTAAATCCTTATAACTAGTTTGCCTAAATCGAGCCCTAAAATGGGTTTTTTGGCTCCGAAGTGAGTCTAGCAAAGTTCATGTGATCCCAAATCAGTATTAGAACATATAATAAAATAATACAATTCGTAGGGACTCATTTTGAGCTCCAACAGCACTTAAAAACTAACCTCGCGCAAAAACTAAGTCTTTATAACTAGTTTGTCTAAATCGAGCCCTAAAATGGGTATTTTGGCACCAAATTGACACTAGCCAAGTTGTTGTGATCCCAAATCAGTATTTGAACATATAATACATTAATATAATTCGTAGGGACTCATTTTGAGCTCCAACAACACTTAAAAACTCACCTCGCACAAAAACTAAGTCCTTATAACAAGTTTTGCCTTAATCGAGCTTTTAAACGGGTTTTTTGGTTCCGAAGTGACTCTTGCAAACTTGTTTTGATCCTACTTGAGTATTTGAATGTATAATATATTATAATAAGTCTTAGAGACTCGTTTGGTTCTCCAACAAGCCTTATAAGGTCACTTCGCGCAAAAACTAAGTCTTTGTAACTAGTTTTCCCTAAATCGAGCCTTTAGATGGGTTTTTGTCTCCGAAGTGAATCTAGCGAAGTTGTTTAGGTCCTAAATGTGTATTTTAATATAATATATTATAATAAGTCTTAAAGACTCATTTTGAGCTCCAACAACACTTAAAAACTCACCTCGCGTAAAAACTAAGTCCTTATAACTAGTTTTGCCCAAATCGAGCTTTTAAACGGGTTTTTTGTTCCGAAGTGACTATAGCAAACTTGTTTTGATCCTAAATGAGTATTTGAACGCATTATATATTATAATAAGTCTTAGAGACTTGTTTGGTGCTCCAACAAGCCTTATAAGGTCACTTCGCGCAAAAACTAAGTCTTTTTAACTAGTTTTCCCTAAATCGAGCCTTTAGATGGGTTTTTGGCTCCGAAGTGAATCTAGCGAAGTTGTTTAGGTCCTAAATGTGTATTTTAATATAATATATTATAATAAGTCTTAGGGACTCATTTTGAGCTCCAACGACACTTAAAAACTCACCTCGTGCAGAAACTAAGTCCTTATAACTAGTTTGCCTAAATCGAGCCCCAAAATGGGTATTTTGGCTCCGAAGTGAGTCTAGCCAAGTTCATGTGATCCCAAATCAGTATTAGAACATATAATAAAATAATATAATTCGTAGGAACTCATTTTGAGCTCCAACAGCACTTAAAAACTAACCTCGCGCAAAAACTAAGTCTTTATAACTAGTTTGTCTAAATCGAGCCCTAAAATGGGTATTTTGGCACCAAAGTGACTCTAGCCAAGTTGTTGTGATCCCAAATCAGTATTTGAACATATAATACATTAATATAATTCGTAGGGACTCATTTTGAGCTCCAACAACACTTAAAAACTCACCTCGCGCAAAAACTAAGTCCTTATAACAAGTTTTGCCTTAATTGAGCTTTTAAACGGGTTTTTTGGTTCCGAATTGACTCTCGCAAACTTGTTTTGATCCTACACGAGTATTTGAATGTATAATATATTATAATAAGTCTTAGAGACTCGTTTGGTTCTCCAACAAGCCTTATAAGGTCACTTCGCGCAAAAACTAAGTCTTTGTAACTAGTTTTCCCTAAATCGAGCATTTATATGGGTTTTTGGCTCCGAAGTGAATCTAGCGAAGTTGTTTAGGTCCTAAATGTGTATTTTAATATAATATATTATAATAAGTCTTAAAGACTCATTTTGAGCTCCAACAACACTTAAAAACTCACCTCGCGTAAATACTAAGTCCTTATAACTAGTTTTGCCCAAATCGAGCTTTTAAACGGGTTTTTTGGTTCCGAAGTGACTATAGCAAACTTGTTTTGATCCTAAATGAGTATTTGAACGCATTATATATTATAATAAGTCTTAGAGACTTGTTTGGTGCTCCAACAAGCCTTATAAGGTCACTTCGCGCAAAAACTAAGTCTTTTTAACTAGTTTTCCCTAAATCGAGCCTTTAGATGGGTTTTTGGCTCCGAAGTGAATCTAGCGAAGTTGTTTAGGTCCTAAATGTGTATTTTAATATAATATATTATAATAAGTCTTAATGACTCATTTTGAGCTCCAACAACACTTAAAAACTCAACTCGCGTAAAAACTAAGTCCTTATAACTAGTTTGCCCAAGTCGAGCTTTTAAACGGGTTTTTTGGTTCCGAAGTGACTATAGCAAACTTGTTTTGATCCTAAATAAGTATTTGAACGCATTATATATTATAATAAGTCTTAGAGACTTGTTTGGTGCTCCAACAAACCTTATAAGGTCATTTCGCGCAAAAACTAAGTCTTCGTAACTAGTTTTCCCTAAATCGAGCCTTTAGATGGGTTTTTGGCTCCGAAGTGAATCTAGCGAAGTTGTTTAGGTCCTAAATGTGTATTTTAATATAATATATTATGATAAGTCTTAGGGACTCATTTTGAGCTCCAACGACACTTAAAAACTCACCTCGCGCAAAAACTAAGTCCTTATAACTAGTTTTCCTAAATCGAGCCCTAAAATGGATATTTTGACTCCGAAATGACTCTAGCCAAGTTCATGTGATCCCAAATCAGTATTAGAACATATAATAAAATAATATAATTCGTAGGGACTCATTTTGAGCTCCAACAGCACTTAAAAACTAACCTCGCGCCAAAACTAAGTCTCTATAACTAGTTTGTCTAAATCGAGCCCTAAATTGGGTATTTTGGCACCAAAGTGACTCTAGCCAAGTTGTTGTGATCCCAAATCAGTATTTGAACATATAATACATTAATATAATTCGTAGGGACTCATTTTGAGCTCCAACAACACTTAAAACCCCACCTCGCGCAAAAACTAAGTCCTTATAACAAGTTTTGCCTTAATCGAGCTTTTAAACGGGTTTTTTGGTTCCGAAGTGACTCTCGCAAACTTGTTTTGATCCTACTTGAGTATTTGAATGTATAATATATTATAATAAGTCTTAGAGACTCGTTTGGTTCTCCAACAAGCCTTATAAGGTCACTTCGCGCAAAAACTAAGTCTTTGTAACTAGTTTTCGCTAAATCGAGCCTTTAGATAGGTTTTTGGCTCCGAAGTGAATCTAGCGAAGTTGTTTAGGTCCTAAATGTGTATTTTAATATAATATATTATAATAAGTCTTAAAGACTCATTTTGAGCTCCAACAACACTTAAAAACTCACCTCGCGTAAAAACTAAGTCCTTATAACTAGTTTTGCCCAAATCGAGCTTTTAAACGGGTTTTTTGTTCCGAAGTGACTATAGCAAACTTGTTTTGATCCTAAATGAGTATTTGAACGCATTATATATTATAATAAGTCTTAGAGACTTGTTTGGTGCTCCAACAAGCCTTATAAGGTCACTTCGCGCAAAAACTAAGTCTTTTTAACTAGTTTTCCCTAAATCGAGCCTTTAGATGGGTTTTTGGCTCCGAAGTGAATCTAGCGAAGTTGATTAGGTCCTAAATGTGTATTTTAATATAATATATTATAATAAGTCTTAGGGACTCATTTTGAGCTCCAACGACACTTAAAAACTCACCTCGTGCAGAAACTAAGTCCTTATAACTAGTTTGCCTAAATCGAGCCCTAAAATGGGTTTTTTGGCTCCGAAGTGAGTCTAGCAAAGTTCATGTGATCCCAAATCAGTATTAGAACATATAATAAAATAATACAATTCGTAGGGACTCATTTTGAGCTCCAACAGCACTTAAAAACTAACCTCGCGCAAAAAGTAAGTCTTTATAACTAGTTTGTCTAAATCGAGCCCAAAAATGGGTATTTTGGCACCAAATTGACACTAGCCAAGTTGTTGTGATCCCAAATCAGTATTTGAACATATAATACATTAATATAATTCGTAGGGACTCATTTTGAGCTCCAACAACACTTAAAAACTCACCTCGCACAAAAACTAAGTCCTTATAACAAGTTTTGCCTTAATCGAGCTTTTAAACGGGTTTTTTTGGTTCCGAAGTGACTCTTGCAAACTTGTTTTGATCCTACTTGAGTATTTGAATGTATAATATATTATAATAAGTCTTAGAGACTCGTTTGGTTCTCCAACAAGCCTTATAAGGTCACTTCGCGCAAAAACTAAGTCTTTGTAACTAGTTTTCCCTAAATCGAGCCTTTAGATGGGTTTTTGTCTCCGAAGTGAATCTAGCGAAGTTGTTTAGGTGCTAAATGTGTATTTTAATATAATATATTATAATAAGTCTTAAAGACTCATTTTGAGCTCCAACAACACTTAAAAACTCACCTCGCGTAAAAACTAAGTCCTTATAACTAGTTTTGCCCAAATCGAGCTTTTAAACGGGTTTTTTGTTCCGAAGTGACTATAGCAAACTTGTTTTGATCCTAAATGAGTATTTGAACGCATTATATATTATAATAAGTCTTAGAGACTTGTTTGGTGCTCCAACAAGCCTTATAAGGTCACTTCGCGCAAAAACTAAGTCTTTTTAACTAGTTTTCCCTAAATCGAGCCTTTAGATGGGTTTTTGGCTCCGAAGTGAATCTAGCGAAGTTGTTTAGGTCCTAAATGTGTATTTTAATATAATATATTATAATAAGTCTTAGGGACTCATTTTGAGCTCCAACGACACTTAAAAACTCACCTCGTGCAGAAACTAAGTCCTTATAACTAGTTTGCCTAAATCGAGCCCCAAAATGGGTATTTTGGCTCCGAAGTGAGTCTAGCCAAGTTCATGTGATCCCAAATCAGTATTAGAACATATAATAAAATAATATAATTCGTAGGAACTCATTTTGAGCTCCAACAGCACTTAAAAACTAACCTCGCGCAAAACTAAGTCTTTATAACTAGTTTGTCTAAATCGAGCCCTAAAATGGGTATTTTGGCACCAAAGTGACTCTAGCCAAGTTGTTGTGATCCCAAATCAGTATTTGAACATATAATACATTAATATAATTCGTAGGGACTCATTTTGAGCTCCAACAACACTTAAAAACTCACCTCGCGCAAAAACTAAGTCCTTATAACAAGTTTTGCCTTAATTGAGCTTTTAAACGGGTTTTTTGGTTCCGAATTGACTCTCGCAAACTTGTTTTGATCCTACACGAGTATTTGAATGTATAATATATTATAATAAGTCTTAGAGACTCGTTTGGTTCTCCAACAAGCCTTATAAGGTCACTTCGCGCAAAAACTAAGTCTTTGTAACTAGTTTTCCCTAAATCGAGCATTTATATGGGTTTTTGGCTCCGAAGTGAATCTAGCGAAGTTGTTTAGGTCCTAAATGTGTATTTTAATATAATATATTATAATAAGTCTTAAAGACTCATTTTGAGCTCCAACAACACTTAAAAACTCACCTCGCGTAAAAACTAAGTCCTTATAACTAGTTTTGCCCAAATCGAGCTTTTAAACGGGTTTTTTGTTCCGAAGTGACTATAGCAAACTTGTTTTGATCCTAAATGAGTATTTGAACGCATTATATATTATAATAAGTCTTAGAGACTGTTTGGTGCTCCAACAAGCCTTATAAGGTCACTTCGCGCAAAAACTAAGTCTTTTTAACTAGTTTCCCTAAATCGAGCCTTTAGATGGGTTTTTGGCTCCGAAGTGAATCTAGCGAAGTTGTTTAGGTCCTAAATGTGTATTTTAATATAATATATTATAATAAGTCTTAGGGACTCATTTTGAGCTCCAACGACACTTAAAAACTCACCTCGTGCAAAAACTAAGTCCTTATAACTAGTTTGCCTAAATCGAGCCCTAAAATGGGTTTTTTGGCTCCGAAGTGAGTCTAGCAAAGTTCATGTGATCCCAAATCAGTATTAGAACATATAATAAAATAATACTATTCGTAGGGACTCATTTTGAGCTCCAACAGCACTTAAAAACTAACCTCGCGCAAAAACTAAGTCTTTATAACTAGTTTGTCTAAATCGAGCCCTAAAATGGGTATTTTGGCACCAAATTGACACTAGCCAAGTTGTTGTGATCCCAAATCAGTATTTGAACATATAATACATTAATATAATTCGTAGGGACTCATTTTGAGCTCCAACAACACTTAAAAACTCACCTCGCACAAAAACTAAGTCCTTATAACAAGTTTTTCCTTAATCGAGCTTTTAAACGGGTTTTTTGGTTCCGAAGTGACTCTCGCAAACTTGTTTTGATCCTAATTGAGTATTTGAACGTATAATATATTATAATAAGTCTTAGAGACTCGTTTGGTTCTCCAACAAGCCTTATAAGGTCACTTCGCGCAAAAACTAAGTCTTTGTAACTAGTTTTCCCTAAATCGAGCCTTTGGATGGGTTTTTGGCTCCGAAGTGAATCTAGCGAAGTTGTTTAGGTCCTAAATGTGTATTTTAATATAATATATTATAATAAGTCTTAAAGACTCATTTTGAGCTCCAACAACACTTAAAAACTCACCTCGCGTAAAAACTAAGTCCTTATAACTAGTTTTGCCTAAATCGAGCTTTTAAACGGGTTTTTTGGTTCCGAAGTGACTATAGCAAACTTGTTTTGATCCTAAATTAGTATTTGAACGCTATAATATATTATAATAAGTCTTAGAGACTCGTTTGGTGCTCCAACAAGCCTTATAAGGTCACTTCGCGCAAAAACTAAGTCTTTGTAACTAGTTTCCCTAAATCGAGCATTTAGATGGGTTTTTGGCTCCGAAGTGAATCTAGCGAAGTTGTTTAGGTCCTAAATGTGTATTTTAATATAATATATTATAATAAGTCTTAAAGACTCATTTTGAGCTCCAACAACACTTAAAAACTCACCTCGCGTAAATACTAAGTCCTTATAACTAGTTTTGCCCAAATCGAGCTTTTAAACGGGTTTTTTTTGGTTCCGAAGTGACTATAGCAAACTTGTTTTGATCCTAAATGAGTATTTGAACGCATTATATATTATAATAAGTCTTAGAGACTTGTTTGGTGCTCCAACAAGCCTTATAAGGTCACTTCGCGCAAAAACTAAGTCTTTTTAACTAGTTTTCCCTAAATCGAGCCTTTAGATGGGTTTTTGGCTCCGAAGTGAATCTAGCGAAGTTGTTTAGGTCCTAAATGTGTATTTTAATATAATATATTATAATAAGTCTTAATGACTCATTTTGAGCTCCAACAACACTTAAAAACTCAACTCGCGTAAAAACTAAGTCCTTATAACTAGTTTGCCCAAGTCGAGCTTTTAAACGGGTTTTTTGGTTCCGAAGTGACTATAGCAAACTTGTTTTGATCCTAAATAAGTATTTGAACGCTATAATATATTATAATAAGTCTTAGAGACTCGTTTGGTGCTCCAACAAGCCTTATAAGGTCACTTCGCGCAAAAACTAAGTCTTCGTAACTAGTTTCCCTAAATCGAGCCTTTAGATGGGTTTTTGGCTCCGAAGTGAATCTAGCGAAGTTGTTAGGTCCTAAATGTGTATTTTAATATAATATATTATAATAGGTCTTAGGGACTCATTTTGAGCTCCAACGACACTTAAAAACTCACCTCGCGCAAAAACTAAGTCCTTATAACTAGTTTGCCTAAATCGAGCCCTAAAATGGGATATTTTGACTCCGAAAGTGACTCTAGCCAAGTTCATGTGATCCCAAATCAGTATTAGAACATATAATACATTAATATAATTCGTAGGGACTCATTTTGAGCTCCAACAGCACTTAAAAACTAACCTCGCGCCAAAACTAAGTCTCTATAACTAGTTTGTCTAAATCGAGCCCTAAATTGGGTATTTTGGCACCAAAGTGACTCTAGCCAAGTTGTTGTGATCCCAAATCAGTATTTGAACATATAATACATTAATATAATTCGTAGGGACTCATTTTGAGCTCCAACAACACTTAAAACCCCACCTCGCGCAAAAACTAAGTCCTTATAACAAGTTTTGCCTTAATCGAGCTTTTAAACGGGTTTTTTGGTTCCGAAGTGACTCTCGCAAACTTGTTTTGATCCTACTTGAGTATTTGAATGTATAATATATTATAATAAGTCTTAGAGACTCGTTTGGTTCTCCAACAAGCCTTATAAGGTCACTTCGCGCAAAAACTAAGTCTTTGTAACTAGTTTTCGCTAAATCGAGCCTTTAGATAGGTTTTTGGCTCCGAAGTGAATCTAGCGAAGTTGTTTAGGTCCTAAATGTGTATTTTAATATAATATATTATAATAAGTCTTAAAGACTCATTTTGAGCTCCAACAACACTTAAAAACTCACCTCGCGTAAAAACTAAGTCCTTATAACTAGTTTTGCCCAAATCGAGCTTTTAAACGGGTTTTTTGTTCCGAAGTGACTATAGCAAACTTGTTTTGATCCTAAATGAGTATTTGAACGCATAATATATTATAATAAGTCTTAGAGACTTGTTTGGTGCTCCAACAAGCCTTATAAGGTCACTTCGCGCAAAAACTAAGTCTTTTTAACTAGTTTTCCCTAAATCGAGCCTTTAGATGGGTTTTTGGCTCCGAAGTGAATCTAGCGAAGTTGTTTAGGTCCTAAATGTGTATTTTAATATAATATATTATAATAAGGTCTTAGGGACTCATTTTGAGCTCCAACGACACTTAAAAACTCACCTCGTGCAGAAACTAAGTCCTTATAACTAGTTTGCCTAAATCGAGCCCTAAAATGGGTTTTTTGGCTCCGAAGTGAGTCTAGCAAAGTTCATGTGATCCCAAATCAGTATTAGAACATATAATAAATAATACAATTCGTAGGGACTCATTTTGAGCTCCAACAGCACTTAAAAACTAACCTCGCGCAAAAAGTAAGTCTTTATAACTAGTTTGTCTAAATCGAGCCCAAAAATGGGTATTTTGGCACCAAATTGACACTAGCCAAGTTGTTGTGATCCCAAATCAGTATTTGAACATATAATACATTAATATAATTCGTAGGGACTCATTTTGAGCTCCAACAACACTTAAAAACTCACCTCGCACAAAAACTAAGTCCTTATAACAAGTTTTGCCTTAATCGAGCTTTTAAACGGGTTTTTTGGTTCCGAAGTGACTCTTGCAAACTTGTTTTGATCCTACTTGAGTATTTGAATGTATAATATATTATAATAAGTCTTAGAGACTCGTTTGGTTCTCCAACAAGCCTTATAAGGTCACTTCGCGCAAAAACTAAGTCTTTGTAACTAGTTTTCCCTAAATCGAGCCTTTAGATGGGTTTTTGTCTCCGAAGTGAATCTAGCGAAGTTGTTTAGGTGCTAAATGTGTATTTTAATATAATATATTATAATAAGTCTTAAAGACTCATTTTGAGCTCCAACAACACTTAAAAACTCACCTCGCGTAAAAACTAAGTCCTTATAACTAGTTTTGCCCAAATCGAGCTTTTAAACGGGTTTTTTGTTCCGAAGTGACTATAGCAAACTTGTTTTGATCCTAAATGAGTATTTGAACGCATTATATATTATAATAAGTCTTAGAGACTTGTTTGGTGCTCCAACAAGCCTTATAAGGTCACTTCGCGCAAAAACTAAGTCTTTTTAACTAGTTTTCCCTAAATCGAGCCTTTAGATGGGTTTTTGGCTCCGAAGTGAATCTAGCGAAGTTGTTTAGGTCCTAAATGTGTATTTTAATATAATATATTATAATATGTCTTAGGGACTCATTTTGAGCTCCAACGACACTTAAAAACTCACCTCGTGCAGAAACTAAGTCCTTATAACTAGTTTGCCTAAATCGAGCCCTAAAATGGGTATTTTGGCTCCGAAGTGAGTCTACCCAAGTTCATGTGATCCCAAATCAGTATTAGAACATATAATAAAATAATATAATTCGTAGGGACTCATTTTGAGCTCCAACAGCACTTAAAAACTCACCTCGCGCAAAAACTAAGTCTTTATAACTAGTTTGTTTAAAGCGAGCCCTAAAATGGGTATTTTGGCACCAAAGTGACTCTAGCCAAGTTGTTGAGATCCCAAATCAGTATTTGAACATATAATACATTAATATAATTCGTAGGGACTCATTTTGAGATCCAACAACACTTAAAAACTCACCTCGCGCAAAAACTAAGTCCTTATAACAAGTTTTGCCTTAATTGAGCTTTTAAACGGGTTTTTTGGTTCCGAATTGACTCTCGCAAACTTAATTTGATCCTACATGAGTATTTGAATGTATAATATATTATAATAAGTCTTATAGACTCGTTTGGTTCTCCAACAAGCCTTATAAGGTCACTTCGCGCAAAAACTAAGTCTTTGTAACTAGTTTTCCATAAATCGAGCCTTTATATGGGTTTTTGGCTCCGAAGTGAATCTAGCGAAGTTGTTTAGGTCCTAAATGTGTATTTTAATATAATATATTATAATAAGTCTTAAGGACTCATTTTGAGATCTAACAACACTTAAAAACTCACCTCGCGTAAAAACTCAGTCCTTATAACTAGTTTTGCCCAAATCGAGCTTTTAAACGGGTTTTTTGGTTCCGAAGTGACTATAGCAAACTTGTTTTTATCCTAAATGAGTATTTGAATGCATTACATATTATAATAAGTCTTAGAGACTTGTTTGGTGCTCCAACAAGCCTTATAAGGTCACTTCGCGCAAAAACTAAGTCTTTGTAACTAGTTTTCCCTAAATCGAGCCTTTAGATGGGTTTTTGGCTCCGAAGTGAATCTAGCGAAGTTGTTTAGGTCCTAAAAGTGTATTTTAATATAATATATTATTATAAGTCTTAGGGACTCATTTTGAGCTCCAACGACACTTAAAAACTCACCTCGCGCAAAAACTAAGTCCTTATAACTAGTTTGCCTAAATCGAGCCCTAAAATGGATATTTTGACTCCGAAATGACTCTAGCCAAGCTCATGTGATCCCAAATCAGTATTTGAACATATAATACATTAATATAATTCGTAGGGACTCATTTTGAGCTACAAAAATACTTAAAAACTCACCTCGCGCAAAAACTAAGTCTTTATAAATAGTTTGGCTAAATTGAGCCCTAAAATGGGTATTTTGGCTCCGAAGTGACTGTAGCCAAGTTGTTGTGATCCCAAATCAGTATTTGAACATATAATACATTAATATAATTCGTAGGGACTCATTTTGAGCTCCAACAACACTTAAAAACTCACCTCGCGCAAAAACTAAGTCTTTATAACTAGTTTGCCTAAATCGAGCCCTAAAATGGGTATTTTGGCTCCGAAGTGAGTCTACCCAAGTTCATGTGATCCCAAATCAGTATTAGAATATATAATAAAATAATATAATTCGTAGGGAATCATTTTGAGCTCCAACAGCACTTAAAAACTAACCTCGCGCAAATACTAAGTCTTTATAACTAGTTTGTTTAAAGCGAGCCCTAAAATGGGTATTTTGGCACCAAAGTGACTCTAGCCAAGTTGTTGAGATCCCAAATCAGTATTTGAACATATAATACATTAATATAATTCGTAGGGACTCATTTTGAGATCCAACAACACTTAAAAACTCACCTCGCGCAAAAACTAAGTCTTTATAACTAGTTTGTCTAAATCGAGCCCTAAAATGGGTATTTTGGCACCAAAGTGAATCTAGCCAAGTTGTTGTGATCCCAAATCAGTATTTGAACATATAATACATTAATATAATTCGTAGGGACTCATTTTGAGCTACAAAAACACTTAAAAACTCACCTCGCGTAAAAACTAAGTCTTTATAACTAGTTTGTCTAAATCGAGCCCTAAAATGGGTATTTTGGAACCAAAGTGACTGTAGCCAAGTTGTTGTGATCTCAAATCAGTATTTGAACATATAACACATTAATATAATTCGTAGGGACTCATTTTGAGCTCCAACAATACTTAAAAACTCACCTCGCACAAAATCTAAGTCCTTATAACAAGTTTTGCCTTAATCGAGCTTTTAAACGGGTTTTTTGGTTACGAAGTGACTCTCACAAACTTGTTTTGATCCTACATGAGTATTTGAATGTATAATATATTATCATAAGTCTTAGAGACTCGTTTGGTGCTCCAACAAGCCTTATAAGGTCACTTCGCGCAAAATCTAAGTCTTTGTAACTAGTTTTCCCTAAATCGAGCCTTTAGATGGGTTTTTGGCTCCGAAGTGAATCTAGCGAAGTTGTTTAGGTCCTAAATGTGTATTTTAATATAATATATTATAATAAGTCTTAGGGACTCATTTTGAGCTCCAACGACACTTAAAAACTCACCTCGTGCAAAAACTAAGTCCTTATAACTAGTTTGCCTAAATCGAGCCCTAAAATGGGTATTTTGGCTCCGAAGTGAGTCTAGCTAAGTTCATGTGATCCCAAATCAGTATTAGAACATATAATACAATAATATAATTCGTAGGGACTCATTTTGAGCTCCTACAGCACTTAAAAACTAACCTCGCGCAAAAACTAAGTCTTTATAACTAGTTTGTCTAAATCGAGCCCTAAAATGGGTATTTTAGCACCAAAGTGACTCTAGCCAAGTTGTTGTGATCCCAAATCAGTATTTGAACATATAATACATTAATATAATTCGTAGGGACTCATTTTGAGCTCCAACAACACTTAAAAACTCACCTCGCGCAAAAACTAAGTCCTTATAACAAGTTTTGCCTTAATTGAGCTTTTAAACGGGTTTTTTGGTTCCGAATTTACTCTCGCAAACTTGTTTTGATCCTACATGAGTATTTGAATGTATAAAATATTATAATAAGTCTTAGAGACTCGTTTGGTTCTCCAACAAGCCTTATAAGATCACTTCGCGCAAAAACTAAGTCTTTGTAACTAGTTTTCCCTAAATCAAGCCTTTATATGGGTTTTTGGCTCCGAAGTGAATCTAGCGAAGTTGTTTAGGTCCTAAATGTGTATATTAATATAATATATTATAATAAGTCTTAAAGACTCATTTTGAGCTCCAACAACACTTAAAAACTCACCTCGCGTAAAAACTCAGTCCTTATAACTAGTTTTGCCCAAATCGAGATTTTAAACGGGTTTTTTGGTTCCGAAGTGACTATAGCAAACTTGTTTTGATCCTAAATGAGTATTTGACCGCATTATATATTATAATAAGTCTTAGAGACTTGTTTGGTGCTCCAACAAGCCTTATAAGGTCACTTCGCGCAAAAACTAAGTCTTTGTAACTAGTTTTGCCTAAATCGAGCCTTTATATGGGTTTTTGGCTCCGAAGTGAATCTAGCGAAGTTGTTTAGGTCCTAAATGTGTATTTTAATATAATATATTATAATAAGTCTTAGGGACTCATTTTGAGCTCCAACGACACTTAAAAACTCACCTCGCGCAAAAACTAAGTCCTTATAACTAGTTTGCCTAAATCGAGCCCTAAAATGGATATTTTGGCTCCGAAATGACTCTAGCCAAGTTCATGTGATCCCAAATCAGTATTTGAACATATAATACATTAATATAATTCGTAGGGACTCATTTTGAGCTCCTACAGCACTTAAAAACTAACCTCGCGCAAAAACTAAGTCTTTATAACTAGTTTGTCTAAATCGAGCCCTAAAATGGGTATTTTAGCACCAAAGTGACTCTAGCCAAGTTGTTGTGATACCAAATCAGTATTTGAACATATAATACATTAATATAATTCGTAGGGACTCATTTTGAGCTCCAACAACACTTAAAAACTCACCTCGCGCAAAAACTAAGTCCTTATAACAAGTTTTGCCTTAATCGAGCTTTTAAACGGGTTTTTTGGTTCCGAAGTGACTCTCGCAAACTTGTTCTGATCCTACATGAGTATTTGAATGTATAATATATTATAATAAGTCTTAGAGACTCGTTTGGTTCTCCAACAATCCTTATAAGGTCACTTCGCGCAAAAACTAAGTCTTTGTAACTAGTTTTCCCTAAATCGAGCCTTTAGATGGGTTTTTGGCTCCGAAGTGAATCTAGCGAAGTTGTTTAGGTCCTAAATGTGTATTTTAATATAATATATTATAATAAGTCTTAAAGACTCATTTTGAGCTCCAACAACACTTAAAAACTCACCTCGCGTAAAAACTAAGTCCTTCTAACTAGTTTTGCCCAAATCGAGCTTTTAAACGGGTTTTTTGGTTCCGAAGTGACTATAGCAAACTTGTTTTGATCCTAAATGAGTATTTGAACGCATTATATATTATAATAAGTCTTAGAGACTTGTTTGGTGCTCCAACAAGCCTTATAAGGTCACTTCGCGCAAAAACTAAGTCTTTGTAACTAGTTTTCCCTAAATCGAGCCTTTAGATGGGTTTTTGGCTCCGAAGTGAATCTAGCGAAGTTGTTTAGGTCCTAAATGTGTATTTTAATATAATATATTATAATAAGTCTTAAAGACTCATTTTGAGCTCCAACAACAATTAAAAACTCACCTCGCGCAAAAACTAAGTCCTTATAACAAGTTTTGCCTTAATCGAGCTTTTAAACAGGTTTTTTGGTTCCGAAGTGACTCTCACAAACTTGTTTTGATCCTACATAAGTATTTGAATGTAAAATATATTATAATAAGTCTTAGAGACTCGTTTGGTTCTCCAACAAGCCTTATAAGGTCACTTCGCGCAAAAACTAAGTCTTGGTAACTAGTTTTCCCTAAATCGAGCCTTTAGATGGGTTTTTGGCTCCGAAGTGAATCTAGCGAAGTTGTTTAGGTCCTAAATGTGTATTTTAATATAATATATTATAATAAGTCTTAGGGACTCATTTTGAGCTCCAACGGCACTTAAAAACTCACCTCGTGCAAAAACTAAGTCCTTGTAACTAGTTTGCCTAAATCGAGCCCTAAAATGGGTATTTTGGCTCCGAAGTGAGTCTAGCCAAGTTCATGTGATCCCAAATCAGTATTAGAACATATAATAAAATAATATAATTCGTAGGGACTCATTTTGAGCTCCAACAACACTTAAAAACTAACCTCGCGCAAAAACTAAGTCTTTATAACTAGTTTGTCTAAATCGAGCCCTAAAATGGGTATTTTGGCACCAAAGTGACTCTAGCCAAGTTGTTGTTTTACAAATCAGTATTTGAACATATAATACATTAATATAATTCGTAGGGACTCATTTTGAGTTCCAACAACACTTAAAAACTCACCTCGCGCAAAAACTAAGTCCTTATCACAAGTTTTGCCTTAATCGAGCTTTTAAACGGGTTTTTTGGCTCCGAAGTGACTCTCGCAAACTTGTTTTGATCCTACTTGAGTATTTGAATGTATAATATATTATAATAAGTCTTAGAGACTCGTTTGGTTCTCGAACAAGCCTTATAAGGTCACTTCGCGCAAAAACTAATTTTGTAACTTGTTTTCACTAAATTGAGCCTTTAGATGGGTTTTTGGCTCCGAAGTGAATCTAGCGAAGTTGTTTAGGTCCTAAATGTGTATTTTAATATAATATATTATAATAAGTCCTAAAGACTCATTTTGAGCTCCAACAACACTTAAAAACTAACCTCGCGTAAAAACTAAGTCGTTATAACTAGTTCTGCCCAAATCGAGCTTTTAAACGGGTTTTTTTGTTCCGAAGTGACTATAGCAAACTTGTTTTGATCCTAAATGAGTATTTGAACGCATTATATATTATAATAAGTTTTAGAGACTTGTTTGGTTCTCCAACAAGCCTTATAAGGTCACTTCGCGCAAAAACTAAGTCTTTGTAACTAGTTTTCCCTAAATCGAGCCTTTAGATGGGTTTTTGGCTCCGAAGTAAATCTAGCGAAGTTGTTTAGGTCCTAAATGTGTATTTTAATATAATATATTATAATAAGTCTTAAAGACTCATTTTGAGCTCCAACAACACTTAAAAACTCACATCGCGCAAAAACTAAGTCCTTATAACAAGTTTTGCCTTAATCGAGCTTTTAAACAGGTTTTTTGATTCCGAAGTGACTCTCGCAAACTTGTTTTGATCCTACATGAGTATTTGAATGTATAATATATTATAATAAGTCTTAGAGACTCGTTTGGTTCTCCAACAAGCCTTATAAGGTCACTTCGCGCAAAAACTAAGTCTTGGTAACTAGTTTTCCCTAAATCGAGCCTTTAGATGGGTTTTTGGCTCCGAAGTGAATCTAGCGAAGTTGTTTAGGTCCTAAATGTGTATTTTAATATAATATATTATAATAAGTCTTAGGGACTCATTTTGAGCTCCAACGGCACTTAAAAACTCACCTCGTGCAAAAACTAAGTCCTTGTAACTAGTTTGCCTAAATCGAGCCCTAAAATGGGTATTTTGGCTCCGAAGTGAGTCTAGCCAAGTTCATGTGATCCCAAATCAGTATTAGAACATATAATAAAATAATATAATTCGTAGGGACTCATTTTGAGCTCCAACAACACTTAAAAACTAACCTCGCGCAAAAACTAAGTCTTTATAACTAGTTTGTCTAAATCGAGCCCTAAAATGGGTATTTTGGCACCAAAGTGACTCTAGCCAAGTTGTTGTTTTACAAATCAGTATTTGAACATATAATACATTAATATAATTCGTAGGGACTCATTTTGAGTTCCAACAACACTTAAAAACTCACCTCGCGCAAAAACTAAGTCCTTATCACAAGTTTTGCCTTAATCGAGCTTTTAAACGGGTTTTTTGGTTCCGAAGTGACTCTCGCAAACTTGTTTTGATCCTACTTGAGTATTTGAATGTATAATATATTATAATAAGTCTTAGAGACTCGTTTGGTTCTCGAACAAGCCTTATAAGGTCACTTCGCGCAAAAACTAATTTTGTAACTTGTTTTCACTAAATTGAGCCTTTAGATGGGTTTTTGGCTCCGAAGTGAATCTAGCGAAGTTGTTTAGGTCCTAAATGTGTATTTTAATATAATATATTATAATAAGTCCTAAAGACTCATTTTGAGCTCCAACAACACTTAAAAACTAACCTCGCGTAAAAACTAAGTCGTTATAACTAGTTCTGCCCAAATGGAGCTTTTAAACGGGTTTTTTTGTTCCGAAGTGACTATAGCAAACTTGTTTTGATCCTAAATGAGTATTTGAACGCATTATATATTATAATAAGTTTTAGAGACTTGTTTGGTTCTCCAACAAGCCTTATAAGGTCACTTCGCGCAAAACTAAGTCTTTGTAACTAGTTTTCCCTAAATCGAGCCTTTAGATGGGTTTTTGGCTCCGAAGTAAATCTAGCGAAGTTGTTTAGGTCCTAAATGTGTATTTTAATATAATATATTATAATAAGTCTTAAAGACTCATTTTGAGCTCCAACAACACTTAAAAACTCACATCGCGCAAAAACTAAGTCCTTATAACAAGTTTTGCCTTAATCGAGCTTTTAAACAGGTTTTTTGATTCCGAAGTGACTCTCGCAAACTTGTTTTGATCCTACATGAGTATTTGAATGTATAATATATTATAATAAGTCTTAGAGACTCGTTTGGTTCTCCAACAAGCCTTATAAGGTCACTTCGCGCAAAAACTAAGTCTTGGTAACTAGTTTTCCCTAAATCGAGCCTTTAGATGGGTTTTTGGCTCCGAAGTGAATCTAGCGAAGTTGTTTAGGTCCTAAATGTGTATTTTAATATAATATATTATAATAAGTCTTAGGGACTCATTTTGAGCTCCAACGGCACTTAAAAACTCACCTCGTGCAAAAACTAAGTCCTTGTAACTAGTTTGCCTAAATCGAGCCCTAAAATGGGTATTTTGGCTCCGAAGTGAGTCTAGCCAAGTTCATGTGATCCCAAATCAGTATTAGAACATATAATAAAATAATATAATTCGTAGGGACTCATTTTGAGCTCCAACAACACTTAAAAACTAACCTCGCGCAAAAACTAAGTCTTTATAACTAGTTTGTCTAAATCGAGCCCTAAAATGGGTATTTTGGCACCAAAGTGACTCTAGCCAAGTTGTTGTTTTACAAATCAGTATTTGAACATATAATACATTAATATAATTCGTAGGGACTCATTTTGAGTTCCAACAACACTTAAAAACTCACCTCGCGCAAAAACTAAGTCCTTATCACAAGTTTTGCCTTAATCGAGCTTTTAAACGGGTTTTTTTGGTTCCGAAGTGACTCTCGCAAACTTGTTTTGATCCTACTTGAGTATTTGAATGTATAATATATTATAATAAGTCTTAGAGACTCGTTTGGTTCTCGAACAAGCCTTATAAGGTCACTTCGCGCAAAAACTAATTTTGTAACTTGTTTTCACTAAATTGAGCCTTTAGATGGGTTTTTGGCTCCGAAGTGAATCTAGCGAAGTTGTTTAGGTCCTAAATGTGTATTTTAATATAATATATTATAATAAGTCCTAAAGACTCATTTTGAGCTCCAACAACACTTAAAAACTAACCTCGCGTAAAAACTAAGTCGTTATAACTAGTTCTGCCCAAATCGAGCTTTTAAACGGGTTTTTTGGTTCCGAAGTGACTATAGCAAACTTGTTTTGATCCTAAATGAGTATTTGAACGCATTATATATTATAATAAGTCTTAGAGACTTGTTTGGTTCTCCAACAAGCCTTATAAGGTCACTTCGCGCAAAAACTAAGTCTTTGTAACTAGTTTTCCCTAAATCGACCCTTTAGATGGGTTTTTGGCTCCGAAGTAAATCTAGCGAAGTTGTTTAGGTCCTAAATGTGTATTTTAATATAATATATTATAATAAGTCTTAAAGACTCATTTTGAGCTCCAACAACACTTAAAAACTCACATCGCGCAAAAACTAAGTCCTTATAACAAGTTTTGCCTTATTCGAGCTTTTAAACAGGTTTTTTGGTTCCGAAGTGACTCTCGCAAACTTGTTTTGATCCTACATGAGTATTTGAATGTATAATATATTATAATAAGTCTTAGAGACTCGTTTGGTTCTCCAACAAGCCTTATAAGGTCACTTCGCGCAAAAACTAAGTCTTGGTAACTAGTTTTCCCTAAATCGAGCCTTTAGATGGGTTTTTGGCTCCGAAGTGAATCTAGCGAAGTTGTTTAGGTCCTAAATGTGTATTTTAATATAATATATTATAATAAGTCTTAGGGACTCATTTTGAGCTCCAACGACACTTAAAAACTCACCTCGTGCAAAAACTAAGTCCTTGTAACTAGTTTGCCTAAATCGAGCCCTAAAATGGGTATTTTGGCTCCGAAGTGAGTCTAGCCAAGTTCATGTGATCCCAAATATGTATTAGAACATATAATAAAATAATATAATTCGTAGGGACTCATTTTGAGCTCCAACAACACTTAAAAACTAACCTCGCGCAAAAACTAAGTCTTTATAACTAGTTTGTCTAAATCGAGCCCTAAAATGGGTATTTTGGCACCAAAGTGACTCTAGCCAAGTTGTTGTTTTACAAATCAGTATTTGAACATATAATACATTAATATAATTCGTAGGGACTCATTTTGAGTTCCAACAACACTTAAAAACTCACCTCGCGCAAAAACTAAGTCCTTATCACAAGTTTTGCCTTAATCGAGCTTTTAAACGGGTTTTTTGGTTCCGAAGTGACTCTCGCAAACTTGTTATGATCCTACTTGAGTATTTGAATGTATAATATATTATAATAAGTCTTAGAGACTCGTTTGGTTCTCGAACAAGCCTTATAAGGTCACTTCACGCAAAAACTAATTTTGTAACTTGTTTTCACTAAATTGAGCCTTTAGATGGGTTTTTGGCTCCGAAGTGAATCTAGCGAAGTTGTTTAGGTCCTAAATGTGTATTTTAATATAATATATTATAATAAGTCCTAAAGACTCATTTTGAGCTCCAACAACACTTAAAAACTAACCTCGCGTAAAAACTAAGTCCTTATAACTAGTTCTGCCCAAATCGAGCTTTTAAACGGGTTTTTTGGTTCCGAAGTGACTATAGCAAACTTGTTTTGATCCTAAATGAGTATTTGAACGCATTATATATTATAATAAGTCTTAGAGACTTGTTTGGTTCTCCAACAAGCCTTATAAGGTCACTTCGCGCAAAAACTAAGTCTTTGTAACTAGTTTTCCCTAAATCGAGCCTTTAGATGGGTTTTTGGCTCCGAAGTAAATCTAGCGAAGTTGTTTAGGTCCTAAATGTGTATTTTAATATAATATATTATAATAAGTCTTAAAGACTCATTTTGAGCTCCAACAACACTTAAAAACTCACATCGCGCAAAAACTAAGTCCTTATAACAAGTTTTGCCTTAATCGAGCTTTTAAACAGGTTTTTTGGTTCCGAAGTTACTCTCGCAAACTTTTTTTGATCCTACATGAGTTTTTGAATGTATAATATATTATAATAAGTCTTAGAGACTCGTTTGGTTCTCCAACAAGCCTTATAAGGTCACTTCGCACAAAAACTAAGTCTTGGTAACTAGTTTTCCCTAAATCGAGCCTTTAGATGGGTTTTTGGCTCCGAAGTGAATCTAGCGAAGTTGTTTAGGTCCTAAATGTGTATTTTAATATAATATATTATAATAAGTCTTAGGGACTCATTTTGAGCTCCAACGACACTTAAAAACTCACCTCGTGCAAAAACTAAGTCCTTATAACTAGTTTGCCTAAATCGAGCTCTAAAATGGGTATTTTGGCTCCGAAGTGAGTCTAGCCAAGTTCATGTGATCCCAAATCAGTATTAGAACATATAATAAAATAATATAATTCGTAGGGACTCATTTTGAGCTCCAACAACACTTAAAAACTAACCTCGCGCAAAAACTAAGTCTTTATAACTAGTTTGTCTAAATCGAGCCCTAAAATGGGTATTTTGGCACCAAAGTGACTCTAGCCAAGTTGTTGTTTTACAAATCAGTATTTGAACATATAATACATTAATATAATTCGTAGGGACTCATTTTGAGTTCCAACAACACTTAAAAACTCACCTCGCGCAAAAACTAAGTCCTTATAACAAGTTTTGCCTTAATCGAGCTTTTAAACGGGTTTTTTGGTTCCGAAGTGACTCTCGCAAACTTGTTTTGATCCTACTTGAGTATTTGAATGTATAATATATTATAATAAGTCTTAGAGACTCGTTTGGTTCTCGAACAAGCCTTATAAGGTCACTTCGCGCAAAAACTAAGTCTTTGTAACTAGTTTTCCCTAAATCGAGCCTTTAGATGGGTTTTTGGCTCCGAAGTGAATCTAGCGAAGTTGTTTAGGTCCTAAATGTGTATTTTAATATAATATATTATAATAAGTCTTAAAGACTCATTTTGAGCTCAAACAACACTTAAAAACTCACCTCGCGTAAAAACTAAGTCCTTATAACTAGTTTTTCCCAAATCGAGCTTTTAAACGGGTTTTTTGGTTCCGAAGTGACTATAGCAAACTTGTTTTGATCCTAAATGAGTATTTGAATGCATTATATATTATAATAAGTCTTAGAGACTTGTTTGGTGCTCCAACGAGCCTTATAAGGTCACTTCGCGAAAAAATAAGTCTTTGTAACTAGTTTTCCCTAAATCGAGCCTTTAGATGGGTTTTTGGCTCCGAAGTGAATATAGCGAAGTTGTTTAGGTCCTAAATGTGTATTTTAATATAATATATTATAATAAGTCTTAAAGACTCATTTTGAGCTCCAACAACACTTAAAAACTCACCTCGCGCAAAAACTAAGTCCTTATAACAAGTTTTGCCTTAATCGAGCTTTTAAACAGGTTTTTTGGTTCCGAAGTGACTCTCGCAAACTTGTTTTGATCCTACATGAGTATTTGAATGTATAATATATTATAATGTCTTAGAGACTCGTTTGGTTCTCCAACAAGCCTTATAAGGTCACTTCGCGCAAAAACTAAGTCTTGGTAACTAGTTTTCCCTAAATCGAGCCTTTAGATGGGTTTTTGGCTCCGAAGTGAATCTATCGAAGTTGTTTAGGTCCTAAATGTGTATTTTAATATAATATATTATAATAAGTCTTAGGGACTCATTTTGAGCTCCAACGACACTTAAAAACTCACCTCGTGCAAAAACTAAGTCCTTATAACTAGTTTGCCTAAATCGAGCCCTAAAATGGGTATTTTGGCTCCGAAGTGAGTCTAGCCAAGTTCATGTGATCCCAAATCAGTATTAGAACATATAATAAATAATATAATTCGTAGGGACTCATTTTGAGCTCCAACACCACTTAAAAACTAACCTCGCGCAAAAACTAAGTCTTTATAACTAGTTTGTCTAAATCGAGCCCTAAAATGGGTATTTTGGCACCAAAGTGACTCTAGCCAAGTTGTTGTTTTACAAATCAGTATTTGAACATATAATACATTAATATAATTCGTAGGGACTCATTTTGAGTTCCAACAACACTTAAAAACTCACCTCGCGCAAAAACTAAGTCCTTATAACAAGTTTTGCCTTAATCGAGCTTTTAAACGGGTTTTTTGGTTCCGAAGTGACTCTCGCAAACTTGTTTTGATCCTACTTGAGTATTTGAATGTATAATATATTATAATAAGTCTTAGAGACTCGTTTGGTTCTCGAACAAGCCTTATAAGGTCACTTCGCGCAAAAACTAAGTCTTTGTAACTAGTTTTCCCTAAATCGAGCCTTTAGATGGGTTTTTGGCTCCGAAGTGAATCTAGCGAAGTTGTTTAGGTCCTAAATGTGTATTTTAATATAATATATTATAATAAGTCTTAAAGACTCATTTTGAGCTCAAACAACACTTAAAAACTCACCTCGCGTAAAAACTAAGTCCTTATAACTAGTTTTGCCCAAATCGAGCTTTTAAACGGGTTTTTTGGTTCCGAAGTGACTATAGCAAACTTGTTTTGATCCTAAATGAGTATTTGAATGCATTATATATTATAATAAGTCTTAGAGACTTGTTTGGTGCTCCAACGAGCCTTATAAGGTTACTTCGCGAAAAAATAAGTCTTTGTAACTAGTTTTCCCTAAATCGAGCCTTTAGATGGGTTTTTGGCTCCGAAGTGAATATAGCGAAGTTGTTTAGGTCCTAAATGTGTATTTTAATATAATATATTATAATAAGTCTTAAAGACTCATTTTGAGCTCCAACAACACTTAAAAACTCACCTCGCGCAAAAACTGAGTCCTTATAACAAGTTTTGCCTTAATCGAGCTTTTAAACAGGTTTTTTGGTTCCGAAGTGACTCTCGCAAACTTGTTTTGATCCTACATGAGTATTTTAATGTATAATATATTATAATGTCTTAGAGACTCGTTTGGTTCTCCAACAAGCCTTATAAGGTCACTTCGCGCAAAAACTAAGTCTTGGTAACTAGTTTTCCCTAAATCGAGCCTTTAGATGGGTTTTTGGCTCCGAAGTGAATCTATCGAAGTTGTTTAGGTCCTAAATGTGTATTTTAATATAATATATTATAATAAGTCTTAGGGACTCATTTTGAGCTCCAACGACACTTAAAAACTCACCTCGTGCAAAAACTAAGTCCTTATAACTAGTTTGCCTAAATCGAGCCCTAAAATGGGTATTTTGGCTCCGAAGTGAGTCTAGCCAAGTTCATGTGATCCCAAATCAGTATTAGAACATATAATAAAATAATATAATTCGCAGGGACTCATTTTGAGCTCCAACACCACTTAAAAACTAACCTCGCGCAAAAACTAAGTCTTTATAACTAGTTTGTCTAAATCGAGCCCTAAAATGGGTATTTTGGCACCAAAGTGACTCTAGCCAAGTTGTTGTTTTACAAATCAGTATTTGAACATATAATACATTAATATAATTCGTAGGGACTCATTTTGAGTTCCAACAACACTTAAAAACTCACCTCGCGCAAAAACTAAGTCCTTATAACAAGTTTTGCCTTAATCGAGCTTTTAAACGGGTTTTTTGGTTCCGAAGTGACTCTCTCAAACTTGTTTTGATCCTACTTGAGTATTTGAATGTATAATATATTATAATAAGTCTTAGAGACTCGTTTGGTTCTCGAACAAGCCTTATAAGGTCACTTCGCGCAAAAACTAAGTCTTTGTAACTAGTTTTCCCTAAATCGAGCCTTTAGATGGGTTTTTGGCTCCGAAGTGAATCTAGCGAAGTTGTTTAGGTCCTAAATGTGTATTTTAATATAATATATTATAATAAGTCTTAAAGACTCATTTTGAGCTCCAACAACACTTAAAAACTCACCTCGTGTAAAAACTAAGTCCTTATAACTAGTTTTGCACAAATCGAGCTTTTAAACGGGTTTTTTGGTTCCGAAGTGACTATAGCAAACTTGTTTTGATCCTAAATGAGTATTTGAACGCATTATATATTATAATAAGTCTTAGAGACTTGTTTGGTGCTCCAACAAGCCTTATAAGGTCACTTCGCGCAAAAACTAAGTCTTTGTAACTAGTTTTCCCTAAATCGAGCCTTTAGATGGGTTTTTGGCTCCGAAGTGAATCTAGCGAAGTTGTTTAGGTCCTAAATGTATATTTTAATATAATATATTATAATAAGTCTTAAAGACTCATTTTGAGCTCCAACAACACTTAAAAACTCACCTCGCGAAAAAACTAAGTCCTTATAACAAGTTTTGCCTTAATCGAGCTTTTAAACAGGTTTTTTGGTTCCGAAGTGACTCTCGCAAACTTGTTTTGATCCTACATGAGTATTTGAATGTATAATATATTATAATAAGTCTTAGAGACTCGTTTGGTTCTCCAACAAGCCTTATAAGGTCACTTCGCGCAAAAACTAAGTCTTGGTAACTAGTTTTCCCTAAATCGAGCCTTTAGATGGGTTTTTGGCTCCGAAGTGAATCTAGCGAAGTTGTTTAGGTCCTAAATGTGTATTTTAATATAATATATTATAATAAGTCTTCGGGACTCATTTTGAGCTCCAACGACACCTAAAAACTCACCTCGTGCAAAAACTAAGTCCTTATAACTAGTTTGCCTAAATCGAGCCCTAAAATGGGTATTTTGGCTCCGAAGTGAGTCTAGCCAAGTTCATGTGATCCCAAATCAGTATTAGAACATACAATTAAATAATATAATTCGTAGGGACTCATTTTGAGCTCCAACACCACTTAAAAACTAACCTCGCACAAAAACTAAGTCTTTATAACTAGTTTGTCTAAATCGAGCCCTAAAATGGGTATTTTGGCACCAAAGTGACTTAAGCCAAGTTGTTGTGATCCCAAATAAGTATTTGAACATGTAATACATTAATATTATTCGTAGGGACTCATTTTGAGCTCCAACAACACTTAAAAACTCACCTCGCGCAAAAACTAAATCCTTATAACAAGTTTTGCCTTAATCGAGCTTTTAAACGGCTTTTTTGGTTCTGAAGTGACTCTCGCAAACTTGTTTTGATCCTACTTGACTATTTGAATGTATAATATATTATAATAAGTCTTAGAGACTCGTTTTGTTCTCCAACAAGCCTTATAAGGTCACTTCGCGCAAAAACTAAGTCTTTGTAACTAGTTTTCCCTAAATCGAGCCTTTAGATAGGTTTTTGGCTCCGAAGTGAATCTAGCGAAGTTGTTTAGGTCCTAAATGTGTATTTTAATATAATATATTATAATAAGTCTTAGGGACTCATTTTGAGCTCCAACGACACTTAAAAACTCACCTCGTGCAAAAACTAAGTCCTTATAACTAGTTTGCCTAAATCGAGCCCTAAAATGGGTATTTTGGCTCCGAAGTGAGTCTAGCCAAGTTCATGTGATCCCAAATCAGTATTAGAACATACAATTAAATAATATAATTCGTAGGGACTCATTTTGAGCTCCAACACCACTTAAAAACTAACCTCGCGCAAAAACTAAGTCTTTATAACTAGTTTGTCTAAATCGAGCCCTAAAATGGGTATTTTGGCACCAAAGTGACTTAAGCCAAGTTGTTGTGATCCCAAATAAGTATTTGAACATGTAATACATTAATATTATTCGTAGGGACTCATTTTGAGCTCCAACAACACTTAAAAACTCACCTCGCGCAAAAACTAAATCCTTATAACAAGTTTTGCCTTAATCGAGCTTTTAAACGGCTTTTTTGGTTCTGAAGTGACTCTCGCAAACTTCTTTTGATCCTACTTGACTATTTGAATGTATAATATATTATATATAATAAGTCTTAGAGACTCGTTTGGTTCTCCAACAAGCCTTATAAGGTCACTTCGCGCAAAAACTAAGTCTTGGTAACTAGTTTTCCCTAAATCGAGCCTTTAGCTGGGTTTTTAGCTCCGAAGTGAATCTAGCGAAGTTGTTTAGGTCCTAAATGTGTATTTTAATATAATATATTATAATAAGTCTTAGGGACTCATTTTGAGCTCCAACGACACTTAAAAACTCACCTCGTGCAAAAACTGTCCTTATAACTAGTTTGCCTAAATCGAGCCCTAAAATGGGTATTTTGGCTCCGAAGTGAGTCTAGCCAAGTTCATGTGATCCCAAATCAGTATTAGAACATACAATAAAATAATATAATTCGTAGGGACTCATTTTGAGCTCCAACACCACTTAAAAACTAACCTCGCGCAAAAACTAAGTCTTTATAACTAGTTTTTCTAAATCGATTCCTAAAGTGGGTATTTTGGCACCAAAGTGACTCTAGCCAAGTTGTTGTTTTACAAATCAGTATTTGAACATATAATACATTAATATAATTCGTAGGGACTCATTTTGAGTTCCAACAACACTTAAAAACTCACCTCGCGCAAAAACTAAGTCCTTATAACAAGTTTTGCCTTAATCGAGCTTTTAAACGGGTTTTTTGGTTCCGAAGTGACTCTCGCAAACTTGTTTTGATCCTACTTGAGTATGTGAATGTATAATATATTATAATAAGTCTTAGAGACTCGTTTGGTTCTCGAACAAGCCTTATAAGATCACTTCGCGCAAAAACTAAGTCTTGGTAACTAGTTTTCCCTAAATCGAGCCTTTAGCTGGGTTTTTAGCTCCGAAGTGAATCTAGCGAAGTTGTTTAGGTCCTAAATGTGTATTTTAATATAATATATTATAATAAGTCTTAGGGACTCATTTTGAGCTCCAACGACACTTAAAAACTCACCTCGTGCAAAAACTGTCCTTATAACTAGTTTGCCTAAATCGAGCCCTAAAATGGGTATTTTGGCTCCGAAGTGAGTCTAGCCAAGTTCATGTGATCCCAAATCAGTATTAGAACATACAATAAAATAATATAATTCGTAGGGACTCATTTTGAGCTCCAACACCACTTAAAAACTAACCTCGCGCAAAAACTAAGTCTTTATAACTAGTTTTTTCTAAATCGAGCCCTAAAAGGGGTATTTTGGCACCAAAGTGACTCTAGCCAAGTTGTTGTTTTACAAATCAGTCAGTATTTGAACATATAATACATTAATATAATTCGTAGGGACTCATTTTGAGTTCCAACAACACTTTAAAACTCACCTCGCGCAAAAACTAAGTCCTTATAACAAGTTTTGCCTTAATCGAGCTTTTTAAACGGGTTTTTTGGTTCCGAAGTGACTCTCGCAAACTTGTTTTGATCCTGCATGAGTATTTGAATGTATAATATATTATAATAAGTCTTAGAGACTCGTTTGGTTCTCCAACAAGCCTTATAAGGTCACTTCGCGCAAAAACTAAGTCTTTGTAACTAGTTTTCCCTAAATCGAGCCTTTAGATGGGTTTTTGGCTCCGAAGTTAATCTAGCGAAGTTGTTTAGGTCCTAAATGTGTATTTTAATATAATATATTATAATAAGTCTTAAAGACTCATTTTGAGCTCCAACAACACTTAAAAACTCACCTCGTATAAAAACTAAGTCCTTATAACTAGTTTTGCCCAAATCGAGCCTTTAAACGGGTTTTTTGGTTCCGAAGTGACTATAGCAAACTTGTTTTGATCCTAAATGAGTATTTGAACGCATTATATATTGTAATAAGTCTTAGAGACTTGTTTGGTGCTCCAACAAGCCTTATAAGGTCACTTCACGCAAAAACTAAGTCTTTGTAACTAGTTTTCCCTAAATCGAGCCTTTAGATGGGTTTTAGGCTCCGAAGTGAATCTAGCGAAGTTGTTTAGGTCCTAAATGTGCATTTTAATATAATATATTATAATAAGTCTTAGGGACTCATTTTGAGCTCCAACGACACTTAAAAACTCACCTCGCGCAAAAACTATGTCCTTATAACTAGTTTGCCTAAATCGAGCCCTAAAATGGGTATTTTGGCTCCGAAGTGAGTCTAGCCAAGTTCATGTGATCCCAAATCAGTATTAGAACATATAATACAATAATATAATTCGTAGGGACTCATTTTGAGCTCCAACAGCACTTCAAAACTAACCTCGCGCAAAAACTAAGTCTTTATAACTAGTTTGTCTAAATCGAGCCCTAAAAAGGGTATTTTGGCTCCGAAGTGACTCTAGCCAAGTTGTTGTGATCCCAAATCAGTATTTGAACATATAATACATTAATATAATTCGTAGGGACTCATTTTGAGCTCCAATAACACTTAAAAACTCACCTCGCGCAAAAACTAAGTCCTTATAACTAGTTTGCCTAAATCGAGCCCGAAAATGGGTATTTTGGCTCCGAAGTGAGTCTAGCCAAGTTCATGTGATCCCAAATCAGTATTTGAACATATAATACATTAATATAATTCGTAGGGACTCATTTTGAGCTCCAACAGCACTTAAAAACTAACCTCACGCAAAAACTAAGTCTTTATAACTAGTTTGTCTAAATCGAGCCCTAAAATGGGTATTTTGAGCTCCAATAACACTTGAAAACTCACCTCGCACAAAAACTAAGTCCTTATAACAAGTTTTGCCTTAATCGAGCTTTTAAACGGGTTTTTTGGTTCCGAAGTGACTCTCGCAAACTTGTTTTGATCCTAAATGAGTATTTGAACGTATAATATCTTATAATAAGTCTTAGAGACTCGTTTGGTTCTCCAACAAGCCTTATAAGGTCACTTCGCGCAAAAACTAAGTCTTTGTAACTGGTTTTCCCTAAATCGAGCCTTTAGATGGGTGTTTGGCTCCGAAGTGAATCTAGCAAAGTTGTTTAGGTCCTAAATGCATATTTTAATATAATATATTATAATAAGTCTTAAAGACTCATTTTGAGCTCCAACAACACTTAAAAACTCACCTCGCGCAAAAACTAAGTCCTTATAACAAGTTTTGCCTTAATCGAGCTTTTAAACAGGTTTTTTGGTTCCGAAGTAACTCTCGCAAACTTGTTTTGATCCTACATGAGTATTTGAATGTATAATATATTATAATAAGTCTTAGAGACTCGTTTGGTTCTCCAACAAGCCTTATAAGGTCCCTTCGCGCAAAAACTAAGTCTTTGTAACTAGTTTTCCCTAAATCGAGCCTTTAGATGGGTTTTTGGCTCCGAAGTGAATCTAGCGAAGTTGTTTAGGTCCTAAATGTGTATTTAAATATAATATATTATAATAAGTCTTAAAGACTCATTTTGAGCTCCAACAACACTTAAAAACTCACCTCGCGCAAAAACTAAGTCCTTATAACAAGTTTTGCCTTAATCGAGCTTTTAAACAGGTTTTTTGGTTCCGAAGTGACTCTCGCAAACTTGTTTTGATCCTACATGAGTATTTGAATGTATAATATATTATAATAAGTCTTAGAGACTCGTTTGGTTCTCCAACAAGCCTTATAAGGTCCCTTCGCGCAAAAACTAAGTCTTTGTAACTAGTTTTCCCTAAATCGAGCCTTTAGATGGGTTTTTGGCTCCGAAGTGAATCTAGCGAAGTTGTTTAGGTCCTAAATGTGTATTTTAATATAATATATTATAATAAGTCTTAAAGACTCATTTTGAGCTCCAACAACACTTAAAAACTCACCTCGCGCAAAAACTAAGTCCTTATAACAAGTTTTGCCTTAATCGAGCTTTTAAACAGGTTTTTTGGTTCCGAAGTGACTCTCGCAAACTTGTTTTGATCCTACATGAGTATTTGAATGTATAATATATTATAATAAGTCTTAGAGACTCGTTTGGTTCTCCAACAAGCCTTATAAGGTCACTTCGCGCAAAAACTAAGTGTTTGTAACTAGTTTTCCCTAAATCGAGCCTTTGGATGGGTTTTTGGCTCCGAAGTGAATCTAGCGAAGTTGTTTAGGTCCTAAATGTGTATTTTAATATAATATATTATAATAAGTCTTAAAGACTCATTTTGAGCTCCAACAACACTTAAAAACTCACCTCGCGTAAAAACTACGTCCTTATAACTAGTTTTGCCTAAATCGAGCTTTTAAGCGGGGTTTTTTGGTTCCGAAGTAACTAGTTTTCCCTAAATCGAGCCTTTAGATGGGTTTTTGGCTCCGAAGTGAATCTAGCGAAGTTGTTTAGGTCATAAATGTGTATTTTAATATAATATATTATAATAAGTCTTAAAGACTCATTTTGAGCTCCAACAACACTTAAAAACTCACCTCGCGTAAAAACTAAGTCCTTATAACTAGTTTTGCCTAAATCGAGCTTTTAAGCGGGTTTTTTGGTTCCGAAGTGACTATAGCAAACTTGTTTTGATCCTAAATGAGTATTTGAATGCATAATATATTTTAATAAGTCTTAGAGACTCGTTTGGTGCTCCAACAATCCTTATAAGGTCACTTCGCGCAAAAACTAAGTCTTTCTAACTAGTTTTCCCTAAATCAAGCCTTTAGATGGGTTTTTTGGCTCCGAAGTTAATCTAGCGAAGTTGTTTAGGTCCTAAATGCATATTTTAATATAATATATTATAATAAGTCTTAAAGACTCACTTTGAGCTCCAACAACACTTAAAAACTCACCTCGCGCAAAAACTAAGTCCTTATAACAAGTTTTGCCTTAATCGAGCTTTTAAATAGGTTTTTTGGTTCCGAAGTGACTCTCGCAAACTTGTTTTGATCCTACATGAGTATTTGAATGTATAATATATTATAATAAGTCTTAGAGACTCGTTTGGTTCTCCAACAAGCTTTATAAGGTCACTTCGCGCAAAAACTAAGTCTTTGTAACTAGTTTTCCCTAAATCGAGCCTTTAGATGGGTTTTTGGCTCCGAAGTGAATCTAGTGAAGTTGTTTAGGTCCTAAATGTGTATTTTAATATAATATATTATAATAAGTCTTAAAGACTCATTTTGAGCTCCAACAACACTTAAAAACTCACCTCTTATAAAAACAAAGTCCTTATAACTAGTTTTCCCCAAATCGAGCCTTTAAACGGGTTTTTTGGTTCCGAAGTGACTATAGCAAACTTGTTTTGATCCTAAATGAGTATTTGAACGCATTATATATTGTAATAAGTCTTAGAGACTTGTTTGGTGCTCCAACAAGCCCTATAAGGTCACTTCATGCAAAAACTAAGTCTTTGTAACTAGTTTTCCCTAAATCGAGCCTTTAGATGGGTTTTTGGCTCCGAAGTGAATCTAGCGAAGTTGTTTAGGTCCTAAATGTGCATTTTAATATAATATATTATAATAAGTCTTAGGGACTCATTTTGAGCTCCAACGACACTTAAAAACTCACCTCGCGCAAAAACTAAGTCCTTATAACTAGTTTGCCTAAATCGAGCCCTAAAATGGGTATTTTGGCTCCGAAGTGAGTCTAGCCAAGTTCATGTGATCCCAAATCAGTATTTGAACATATAATACATTAATATAATTCGTAGGGACTCATTTTGAGCTCCAACAGCACTTAAAAACTAACCTCACGCAAAAACTAAGTCTTTATAACTAGTTTATCTAAATCGAGCCCTAAAATGGGTATTTTGAGCTCCAATAACACTTAAAAACTCACCTCGCGCAAAAACTAAGTCCTTATAACAAGTTTTGCCTTAATCGAGCTTTTAAACGGGTTTTTTGGTTCCGAAGTGACTCTCGCAAACTTGTTTTGATCCTAAATGAGTATTTGAACGTATAATATCTTATAATAAGTCTTAGAGACTCGTTTGGTTCCCTAACAAGCCTTATAAGGTCACTTCGCGCAAAAACTAAGTCTTTGTAACTAGTTTTCCCTAAATCGAGCCTTTAGATGGGTATTTGGCTCCGAAGTGAATCTAGCGAAGTTGTTTAGGTCCTAAATGCATATTTTAATATAATATATTATAATAAGTCTTAAAGACTCATTTTGAGCTCCAACAACACTTAAAAACTCACCTCGCGGAAAAACTAAGTCCTTATAACAAGTTTTGCCTTAATCGAGCTTTTAAACAGGTTTTTTGGTTCCGAAGTGACTCTCGCAAACTTGTTTTGATCCTACATGAGTATTTGAATGTATAATATATTATAATAAGTCTTAGAGACTCGTTTGGTTCTCCAAAAAGCCTTATAAGGTCACTTCGCGCAAAAACTAAGTCTTTGTAACTAGTTTTCCCTAAATCGAGCCTTTAGATGGGTTTTTGGCTCCGAAGTTAATCTAGCGAAGTTGTTTAGGTCCTAAATGTGTATTTTAATATAATATATTATAATAAGTCTTAAAGACTCATTTTGAGCTCCAACAACACTTAAAAACTCACCTCGCGTAAAAACTAAGTCCTTATAACTAGTTTTGCCTAAATCGAGCTTTTAAGCGGGTTTTTTGGTTCCGAAGTGACTATAGCAAACTTGTTTTGATCCTAAATGAGTATTTGAACGTATAATATATTTTAATAAGTCTTAGAGACTCGTTTGGTGCTCCAACAATCCTTATAAGGTCACTTCGCGCAAAAACTAAGTCTTTCTAACTAGTTTTCCCTAAATCAAGCCTTTAGATGGGTTTTTGGCCCCGAAGTGAATCTAGCGAAGTTGTTTAGGTCCTAAATGTGTATTTTAATATAATATATTATAATAAGTCTTAGGGACTCATTTTGAGCTCCAACGACACTTAAAAACTCACCTCGCGCAAAAACTAAGTCCTTATAACTAGTTTGCCTAAATCGAGCTCTAAAATGGGTATTTTGGCTCCGAAGTGAGTCTAGCCAAGTTCATGTGATCCCAAATCAGTATTAGAACATATAATACACTAATATAATTCGTAGGGACTCATTTTGAGCTCCAACAGCACTTAAAACTAACCTCGCGCAAAAACTAAGTCCTTATAACTAGTTTGTCTAAATCGAGCCCTAAAAAGGGTATTTTGGCTCCGAAGTGACTCTAGCCAAGTTGTTGTGATCCCAAATCAGTATTTGAACATATAATACATTAATATAATTCGTAGGGACTCATTTTGAGCTCCAATAACACTTAAAAACTCACCTCGCGCAAAAACTAAGTCCTTATAACTAGTTTGCCTAAATCGAGCCCGAAAATGGGTATTTTGGCTCCGAAGTGAGTCTAGCCAAGTTCATGTGATCCCAAATCAGTATTTGAACATATAATACATTAATATAATTCGTAGGGACTCATTTTGAGCTCCAACAGCACTTAAAAACTAACCTCACGCAAAAACTAAGTCTTTATAACTAGTTTGTCTAAATCGAGCCCTAAAATGGGTATTTTGAGCTCCAATAACACTTGAAAACTCACCTCGCACAAAAACTAAGTCCTTATAACAAGTTTTGCCTTAATCGAGCTTTTAAACGGGTTTTTTGGTTCCGAAGTGACTCTCGCAAACTTGTTTTGATCCTAAATGAGTATCTGAACGTATAATATCTTATAATAAGTCTTAGAGACTCGTTTGGTTCCCTAACAAGCCTTATAAGGTCACTTCGCGCAAAAACTAAGTCTTTGTAACTAGTTTTCCCTAAATCGAGCCTTTAGATGGGTATTTGGCTCTGAAGTGAATCTAGCGAAGTTGTTTAGGTCCTAAATGCATATTTTAATATAATATATTATAATAAGTCTTAAAGACTCATTTTGAGCTCCAACAACACTTAAAAACTCACCTCGCGGAAAAACTAAGTCCTTATAACAAGTTTTGCCTTAATCGAGCTTTTAAACAGGTTTTTTGGTTCCGAAGTGACTCTCGCAAACTTGTTTTGATCCTACATGAGTATTTGAATGTATAATATATTATAATAAGTCTTAGAGACTCGTTTGGTTCTCCAAAAAGCCTTATAAGGTCACTTCGCGCAAAAACTAAGTCTTTGTAACTAGTTTTCCCTAAATCGAGCCTTTAGATGGGTTTTGGCTCCGAAGTTAATCTAGCGAAGTTGTTTAGGTCCTAAATGTGTATTTTAATATAATATATTATAATAAGTCTTAAAGACTCATTTTGAGCTCCAACAACACTTAAAAACTCACCTCGCGTAAAAACTAAGTCCTTATAACTAGTTTTGCCTAAATCGAGCTTTTAAGCGGGTTTTTTGGTTCCGAAGTGACTATAGCAAACTTGTTTTGATCCTAAATGAGTATTTGAACGTATAATATATTTTAATAAGTCTTAGAGACTCGTTTGGTGCTCCAACAATCCTTATAAGGTCACTTCGCGCAAAAACTAAGTCTTTCTAACTAGTTTTCCCTAAATCAAGCCTTTAGATGGGTTTTTGGCCCCGAAGTGAATCTAGCGAAGTTGTTTAGGTCCTAAATGTGTATTTTAATATAATATATTATAATAAGTCTTAGGGACTCATTTTGAGCTCCAACGACACTTAAAAACTCACCTCGCGCAAAAACTAAGTCCTTATAACTAGTTTGCCTAAATCGAGCTCTAAAATGGGTATTTTGGCTCCGAAGTGAGTCTAGCCAAGTTCATGTGATCCCAAATCAGTATTAGAACATATAATACACTAATATAATTCGTAGGGACTCATTTTGAGCTCCAACAGCACTTAAAACTAACCTCGCGCAAAAACTAAGTCCTTATAACTAGTTTGTCTAAATCGAGCCCTAAAAAGGGTATTTTGGCTCCGAAGTGACTCTAGCCAAGTTGTTGTGATCCCAAATCAGTATTTGAACATATAATACATTAATATAATTCGTAGGGACTCATTTTGAGCTCCAATAACACTTAAAAACTCACCTTGCGCAAAAACTAAGTCCTTATAACTAGTTTGCCTAAATCGAGCCCGAAAATGGGTATTTGGCTCCGAAGTGAGTCTAGCCAAGTTCATGTGATCCCAAATCAGTATTTGAACATATAATACTTAATATAATTCGTAGGGACCATTTTGAGCTCCAACAGCACTTAAAAACTAACCTCACGCAAAAACTAAGTCTTTATAACTAGTTTGTCTAAATCGAGCCCTAAAATGGGTATTTTGAGCTCCAATAACACTTGAAAACTCACCTCGCACAAAAACTAAGTCCTTATAACAAGTTTTGCCTTAATCGAGCTTTTAAACGGGTTTTTGGTTCCGAAGTGACTCTCGCAAACTTGTTTTGATCCTAAATGAGTATTTGAACGTATAATATCTTATAATAAGTCTTAGAGACTCGTTTGGTTCTCCAACAAGCCTTATAAGGTCACTTCGCGCAAAAACTAAGTCTTTCTAACTAGTTTTCCCTAAATCAAGCCTTTAGATGGGTTTTTTGCCCCGAAGTGAATCTAGCGAAGTTGTTTAGGTCCTAAATGTGTATTTTAATATAATATATTATAATAAGTCTTAGGGACTCATTTTGAGCTCCAACGACACTTAAAACTCACCTCGCGCAAAAACTAAGTCCTTATAACTAGTTTGCCTAAATCGAGCTCTAAAATGGGTATTTTGGCTCCGAAGTGAGTCTAGCCAAGTTCATGTGATCCCAAATCAGTATTAGAACATATAATACACTAATATAATTCGTAGGGACTCATTTTGAGCTCCAACAGCACTTAAAACTAACCTCGCGCAAAAACTAAGTCCTTATAACTAGTTTGTCCTAAATCGAGCCCTAAAAAGGGTATTTTGGCTCCGAAGTGACTCTAGCCAAGTTGTTGTGATCCCAAATCAGTATTTGAACATATAATACATTAATATAATTCGTAGGGACTCATTTTGAGCTCCAATAACACTTAAAAACTCACCTCGCGCAAAAACTAAGTCCTTATAACTAGTTTGCCTAAATCGAGCCCGAAAATGGGTATTTTGGCTCCGAAGTGAGTCTAGCCAAGTTCATGTGATCCCAAATCAGTATTTGAACATATAATACATTAATATAATTCGTAGGGACTCATTTTGAGCTCCAACAGCACTTAAAAACTAACCTCACGCAAAAACTAAGTCTTTATAACTAGTTTGTCTAAATCGAGCCCTAAAATGGGTATTTTGAGCTCCAATAACACTTGAAAAACTCACCTCGCACAAAAACTAAGTCCTTATAACAAGTTTTGCCTTAATCGAGCTTTTTAAACGGGTTTTTTGGTTCCGAAGTGACTCTCGCAAACTTGTTTTGATCCTAAATGAGTATCTGAACGTATAATATCTTATAATAAGTCTTAGAGACTCGTTTGGTTCCCTAACAAGCCTTATAAGGTCACTTCGCGCAAAAACTAAGTCTTTGTAACTAGTTTTCCCTAAATCGAGCCTTTAGATGGGTATTTGGCTCTGAAGTGAATCTAGCGAAGTTGTTTAGGTCCTAAATGCATATTTTAATATAATATATTATAATAAGTCTTAAAGACTCATTTTGAGCTCCAACAACACTTAAAAACTCACCTCGCGGAAAAACTAAGTCCTTATAACAAGTTTTGCCTTAATCGAGCTTTTAAACAGGTTTTTTGGTTCCGAAGTGACTCTCGCAAACTTGTTTTGATCCTACATGAGTATTTGAATGTATAATATATTATAATAAGTCTTAGAGACTCGTTTGGTTCTCCAAAAGCCTTATAAGGTCACTTCGCGCAAAAACTAAGTCTTTGTAACTAGTTTTCCCTAAATCGAGCCTTTAGATGGGTTTTTGGCTCCGAAGTAATCTAGCGAAGTTGTTTAGGTCCTAAATGTGTATTTTAATATAATATATTATAATAAGTCTTAAAGACTCATTTTGAGCTCCAACAACACTTAAAAACTCACCTCGCGTAAAAACTAGTCCTTATAACTAGTTTTGCCTAAATCGAGCTTTTAAGCGGGGTTTTTTGGTTCCGAAGTGACTATAGCAAACTTGTTTTGATCCTAAATGAGTATTTGAACGTATAATATATTTTATAAGTCTTAGAGACTCGTTTGGTGCTCCAACAATCCTTATAAGGTCACTTCGCGCAAAAACTAAGTCTTTCTAACTAGTTTTCCCTAAATCAAGCCTTTAGATGGGTTTTTGGCCCCGAAGTGAATCTAGCGAAGTTGTTTAGGTCCTAAATGTGTATTTTAATATAATATATTATAATAAGTCTTAGGGACTCATTTTGAGCTCCAACGACACTTAAAAACTCACCTCGCGCAAAAACTAAGTCCTTATAACTAGTTTGCCTAAATCGAGCTCTAAAATGGGTATTTTGGCTCCGAAGTGAGTCTAGCCAAGTTCATGTGATCCCAAATCAGTATTAGAACATATAATACACTAATATAATTCGTAGGACTCATTTTGAGCTCCAACAGCACTTAAAACTAACCTCGCGCAAAAACTAAGTCCTTATAACTAGTTTGTCTAAATCGAGCCCTAAAAAGGGTATTTTGGCTCCGAAGTGACTCTAGCCAAGTTGTTGTGATCCCAAATCAGTATTTGAACATATAATACATTAATATAATTCGTAGGGACTCATTTTGAGCTCCAATAACACTTAAAAACTCACCTCGCGCAAAAACTAAGTCCTTATAAACTAGTTTGCCTAAATCGAGCCCGAAAATGGGTATTTTGGCTCCGAAGTGAGTCTAGCCAAGTTCATGTGATCCCAAATCAGTATTTGAACATATAATACATTAATATAATTCGTAGGGACTCATTTTGAGCTCCAACAGCACTTAAAAACTAACCTCACGCAAAAACTAAGTCTTTATAACTAGTTTGTCTAAATCGAGCCCTAAAATGGGTATTTTGAGCTCCAATAACACTTGAAAACTCACCTCGCACAAAAACTAAGTCCTTATAACAAGTTTTGCCTTAATCGAGCTTTTAAACGGGTTTTTTTGGTTCCGAAGTGACTCTCGCAAACTTGTTTTGATCCTAAATGAGTATTTGAACGTATAATATCTTATAATAAGTCTTAGAGACTCGTTTGGTTCTCCAACAAGCCTTATAAGGTCACTTCGCGCAAAAACTAAGTCTTTGTAACTGGTTTTCCCTAAATCGAGCCTTTAGATGGGTGTTTGGCTCCGAAGTGAATCTAGCAAAGTTGTTTAGGTCCTAAATGCATATTTTAATATAATATATTATAATAAGTCTTAAGACTCATTTTGAGCTCCAACAACACTTAAAAACTCACCTCGCGCAAAAACTAAGTCCTTATAACAAGTTTTGCCTTAATCGAGCTTTTAAACAGGTTTTTTGGTTCCGAAGTAACTCTCGCAAACTTGTTTTGATCCTACATGAGTATTTGAATGTATAATATATTATAATAAGTCTTAGAGACTCGTTTGGTTCTCCAACAAGCCTTATAAGGTCCCTTCGCGCAAAACTAAGTCTTTGTAACTAGTTTTCCCTAAATCGAGCCTTTAGATGGGTTTTTGGCTCCGAAGTGAATCTAGCGAAGTTGTTTAGGTCCTAAATGTGTATTTTAATATAATATATTATAATAAGTCTTAAAGACTCATTTTGAGCTCCAACAACACTTAAAAACTCACCTCGCGCAAAAACTAAGTCCTTATAACAAGTTTTGCCTTAATCGAGCTTTTAAACAGGTTTTTTGGTTCCGAAGTGACTCTCGCAAACTTGTTTTGATCCTACATGAGTACTTGAATGTATAATATATTATAATAAGTCTTAGAGACTCGTTTGGTTCTCCAACAAGCCTTATAAGGTCACTTCGCGCAAAAACTAAGTGTTTGTAACTAGTTTTCCCTAAATCGAGCCTTTGGATGGGTTTTTGGCTCCGAAGTGAATCTAGCGAAGTTGTTTAGGTCCTAAATGTGTATTTTAATATAATATATTATAATAAGTCTTAAAGACTCATTTTGAGCTCCAACAACACTTAAAAACTCACCTCGCGTAAAAACTACGTCCTTATAACTAGTTTTGCCTAAATCGAGCTTTTAAGCGGGTTTTTTGGTTCCGAAGTAACTAGTTTTCCCTAAATCGAGCCTTTAGATGGGTTTTTGGCTCCGAAGTGAATCTAGCGAAGTTGTTTAGGTCATAAATGTGTATTTTAATATAATATATTATAATAAGTCTTAAAGACTCATTTTGAGCTCCAACAACACTTAAAAACTCACCTCGCGTAAAAACTAAGTCCTTATAACTAGTTTTGCCTAAATCGAGCTTTTAAGCGGGTTTTTTGGTTCCGAAGTGACTATAGCAAACTTGTTTTGATCCTAAATGAGTATTTGAATGCATAATATATTTTAATAAGTCTTAGAGACTCGTTTGGTGCTCCAACAATCCTTATAAGGTCACTTCGCGCAAAAACTAAGTCTTTCTAACTAGTTTTCCCTAAATCAAGCCTTTAGATGGGTTTTTGGCTCCGAAGTTAATCTAGCGAAGTTGTTTAGGTCCTAAATGCATATTTTAATATAATATATTATAATAAGTCTTAAAGACTCACTTTGAGCTCCAACAACACTTAAAAACTCACCTCGCGCAAAAACTAAGTCCTTATAACAAGTTTTGCCTTAATCGAGCTTTTAAATAGGTTTTTTGGTTCCGAAGTGACTCTCGCAAACTTGTTTTGATCCTACATGAGTATTTGAATGTATAATATATTATAATAAGTCTTAGAGACTCGTTTGGTTCTCCAACAAGCTTTATAAGGTCACTTCGCGCAAAAACTAAGTCTTTGTAACTAGTTTTCCCTAAATCGAGCCTTTAGATGGGTTTTTGGCTCCGAAGTGAATCTAGTGAAGTTGTTTAGGTCCTAAATGTGTATTTTAATATAATATATTATAATAAGTCTTAAAGACTCATTTTGAGCTCCAACAACACTTAAAAACTCACCTCGCGTAAAAACTAAGTCCTTATAACTAGTTTTGCCCAAATCGAGCTTTTAAGCGGGTTTTTTGGTTCCGAAGTGACTATAGCAAACTTGTTTTGATCCTAAATGAGTATTTGAACGCATAATATATTATAATAAGTCTTAGAGACTCGTTTGGTGCTCCAACAATCCTTATAAGGTCACTTCGCACAAAAACTAAGTCTTTCTAACTAGTTTTCCCTAAATCAAGCCTTTAGATGGGTTTTTGGCTCCGAAGTTAATCTAGCGAAGTTGTTTAGGTCCTAAATGTGTATTTTAATATAATATATTATAATAAGTCTTAGGGACTCATTTTGAGCTCCAACGACACTTAAAAACTCACCTCGGGCAAAAACTAAGTCCTTATAACTAGTTTGCCTAAATCGAGCTCTAAAATGGGTATTTTGGCTCCGAAGTGAGTCTAGCCAAGTTCATGTGATCCCAAATCAGTATTAGAACATATAATACACTAATGTAATTCGTAGGGACTCATTTTGAGCTCCAACAGCACTTAAAAACTAACCTCGCGCAAAAAATAAGTCTTTATAACTAGTTTGTCTAAATCGAGCCCTAAAAAGGGTATTTTGGCTCCGAAGTGACTCTAGCCAAGTTGTTGTGATCCCAAATCAGTATTTGAACATATAATACATTAATATAATTCGTAGGAACTCATTTTGAGCTCCAATAACACTTAAAAACTCACCTCGCGCAAAAACTAAGTCCTTATAACTAGTTTGCCTAAATCGAGCCCGAAAATGGGTATTTTGGCTCCGAAGTGAGTCTAGCCAAGTTCATGTGATCCCAAATCAGTATTTGAACATATAATACATTAATATAATTCGTAGGGACTCATTTTGAGCTCCAACAGCACTTAAAAACTAACCTCACACAAAAACTAAGTCTTTATAACTAGTTTGTCTAAATCGAGCCCTAAAATGGGTATTTTGAGCTCCAATAACACTTGAAAACTCACCTCGCACAAAAACTAAGTCCTTATAACAAGTTTTGCCTTAATCGAGCTTTTAAACGGGTTTTTTGGTTCCGAAGTGACTCTCGCAAACTTGTTTTGATCCTAAATGAGTATTTGAACGTATAATATCTTATAATAAGTCTTAGAGACTCGTTTGGTTCTCCAACAAGCCTTATAAGGTCACTTCGCGCAAAAACTAAGTCTTTGTAACTGGTTTTCCCTAAATCGAGCCTTTAGATGGGTGTTTGGCTCCGAAGTGAATCTAGCGAAGTTGTTTAGGTCCTAAATGCATATTTTAATATAATATATTATAATAAGTCTTAAAGACTCACTTTGAGCTCCAACAACACTTAAAAACTCACCTCGCGCAAAAACTAAGTCCTTATAACAAGTTTTGCCTTAATCGAGCTTTTAAACAGGTTTTTTGGTTCCGAAGTGACTCTCGCAAACTTGTTTTGATCCTACATGAGTATTTGAATGTATAATATATTATAATAAGTCTTAGAGACTCGTTTGGTTCTCCAACAAGCCTTATAAGGTCACTTCGCGCAAAAACTAAGTCTTTGTAACTAGTTTTCCCTAAATCGAGCCTTTAGATGGGTTTTTGGCTCCGAAGTGAATCTAGCGAAGTTGTTTAGGTCCTAAATGTGTATTTTAATATAATATATTATAATAAGTCTTAAAGACTCATTTTGAGCTCCAACAACACTTAAAAACTCACCTCGCGTAAAAAGTAAGTCCTTATAACTAGTTTTGCCTAAATCGAGCTTTTAAGCGGGTTTTTTGGTTCCCAAGTGACTATAGCAAACTTGTTTTGATCCTAAAAGAGTATTTGAACGCATAATATATTATAATAAGTCTTAGAGACTCGTTTGCTGCTCCAACAATCATTATAAGGTCACTTCGCGCAAAAACTAAGTCTTTCTAACTAGTTTTCCCTAAATCAAGCCTTTAGATGGGTTTTTGGCTCCGAAGTGAATCTAGCGAAGTTGTTTAGGTCCTAAATGTGTATTTTAATATAATATATTACAATAAGTCTTAGGGACTCATTTTGAGCTACAACGAGACTTAAAAACTCACCTCGCGCAAAAACTAAGTCCTTATAACTAGTTTGCCTAAATCGAGCTCTAAAATGGGTATTTTGGCTCCGAAGTGAGTCTAGCCAAGTTCATGTGATCCCAAATCAGTATTAGAACATATAATACACTAATATAATTCGTAGGGACTCATTTTGAGCTCCAACAGCACTTAAAAACTAACCTCGCGCAAAAACTAAGTCTTTATAACTAGTTTGTCTAAATCGAGCCCTAAAAAGGGTATTTTGGCTCCGAAGTGACTCTAGCCAAGTTGTTGTGATCCCAAATCAGTATTTGAACATATAATACATTAATATAATTCGTAGGGACTCATTTTGAGCTCCAATAACACTTAAAAACTCACCTCGCGCAAAAACTAAGTCCCTATAACTAGTTTGCCTAAATCGAGCCCTAAAATGGGTATTTTGGCTCCGAAGTGAGTCTAGCCAAGTTCATGTGATCCCAAATCAGTATTTGAACATATAATACATTAATATAATTCGTAGGGACTTATTTTGAGCTCCAACAGCACTTAAAAACTAACCTCACGCAAAAACTAAGTCTTTATAACTAGTTTGTCTAAATCGAGCCCTAAAATGGGTATTTTGAGCTCCAATAACACTTAAAAACTCACCTCGCACAAAAACTAAGTCCTTATAACAAGTTTTGCCTTAATCGAGCTTTTAAACGGGTTTTTTGGTTCCGAAGTGACTCTCGCAAACTTGTTTTGATCCTAAATGAGTATTTGAACGTATAATATCTTATAATAAGTCTTAGAGACTCGTTTGGTTCTCCAACAAGCCTTATAAGGTCACTTCGCGAAAAAACTAAGTCTTTGTAACTGGTTTTCCCTAAATCGAGCCTTTAGATGGGTGTTTGGCTCCGATGTGAATCTAGCGAAGTTGTTTAGGTCCTAAATGCATATTTTAATATAATATATTATAATAAGTCTTAAAGACTCACTTTGAGCTCCAACAACACTTAAAAACTCACCTCGCACAAAAACTAAGTCCTTATAACAAGTTTTGCCTTAATCGAGCTTTTAAGCAGGTTTTTTGGTTCCGAAGTGACTCTCGCAAACTTATTTTGATCCTACATGAGTATTTGAATGTATAATATATTATAATAAGTCTTAGAGACTCGTTTGGTTCTCCAACAAGCCTTATAAGGTCCCTTCGCGCAAAAACTAAGTCTTTGTAACTAGTTTTCCCTAAATCGAGCCTTTAGATGGGTTTTTGGCTCCGAAGTGAATCTAGCGAAGTTGTTTAGGTCCTAAATGTGTATTTTAATATAATATATTATAATAAGTCTTAAAGACTCATTTTGAGCTCCAACAACACTTAAAAACTCACCTCGCGCAAAAACTAAGTCCTTATAACAAGTTTTGCCTTAATCGAGCTTTTAAACAGGTTTTTTGGTTCCGAAGTGACTCTCGCAAACTTGTTTTGATCCTACATGAGTATTTGAATGTATAATATATTATAATAAGTCTTAGAGACTCGTTTGGTTCTCCAACAAGCCTTATAAGGTCACTTCGCGCAAAAACTAAGTGTTTGTAACTAGTTTTCCCTAAATCGAGCCTTTGGATGGGTTTTTGGCTCCGAAGTGAATCTAGCGAAGTTGTTTAGGTCCTAAATGTGTATTTTAATATAATATATTATAATAAGTCTTAAAGACTCATTTTGAGCTCCAACAACACTTAAAAACTCACCTCGCGTAAAAACTACGTCCTTATAACTAGTTTTGCCTAAATCGAGCTTTTAAGCGGGTTTTTTGGTTCCGAAGTAACTAGTTTTCCCTAAATCGAGCCTTTAGATGGGTTTTTGGCTCCGAAGTGAATCTAGCGAAGTTGTTTAGGTCATAAATGTGTATTTTAATATAATATATTATAATAAGTCTTAAAGACTCATTTTGAGCTCCAACAACACTTAAAAACTCACCTCGCGTAAAAACTAAGTCCTTATAACTAGTTTTGCCTAAATCGAGCTTTTAAGCGGGTTTTTTGGTTCCGAAGTGACTATAGCAAACTTGTTTTGATCCTAAATGAGTATTTGAATGCATAATATATTTTAATAAGTCTTAGAGACTCGTTTGGTGCTCCAACAATCCTTATAAGGTCACTTCGCGCAAAAACTAAGTCTTTCTAACTAGTTTTCCCTAAATCAAGCCTTAGATGGGTTTTTGGCTCCGAAGTTAATCTAGCGAAGTTGTTTAGGTCCTAAATGCATATTTTAATATAATATATTATAATAAGTCTTAAAGACTCACTTTGAGCTCCAACAACACTTAAAAACTCACCTCGCGCAAAAACTAAGTCCTTATAACAAGTTTTGCCTTAATCGAGCTTTTAAATAGGTTTTTTGGTTCCGAAGTGACTCTCGCAAACTTGTTTTGATCCTACATGAGTATTTGAATGTATAATATATTATAATAAGTCTTAGAGACTCGTTTGGTTCTCCAACAAGCTTTATAAGGTCACTTCGCGCAAAAACTAAGTCTTTGTAACTAGTTTTCCCTAAATCGAGCCTTTAGATGGGTTTTTGGCTCCGAAGTGAATCTAGTGAAGTTGTTTAGGTCCTAAATGTGTATTTTAATATAATATATTATAATAAGTCTTAAAGACTCATTTTGAGCTCCAACAACACTTAAAAACTCACCTCGCGTAAAAACTAAGTCCTTATAACTAGTTTTGCCCAAATCGAGCTTTTAAGCGGGTTTTTTGGTTCCGAAGTGACTATAGCAAACTTGTTTTGATCCTAAATGAGTATTTGAACGCATAATATATTATAATAAGTCTTAGAGACTCGTTTGGTGCTCCAACAATCCTTATAAGGTCACTTCGCACAAAAACTAAGTCTTTCTAACTAGTTTTCCCTAAATCAAGCCTTTAGATGGGTTTTTGGCTCCGAAGTTAATCTAGCGAAGTTGTTTAGGTCCTAAATGTGTATTTTAATATAATATATTATAATAAGTCTTAGGGACTCATTTTGAGCTCCAACGACACTTAAAAACTCACCTCGGGCAAAAACTAAGTCCTTATAACTAGTTTGCCTAAATCGAGCTCTAAAATGGGTATTTTGGCTCCGAAGTGAGTCTAGCCAAGTTCATGTGATCCCAAATCAGTATTAGAACATATAATACACTAATGTAATTCGTAGGGACTCATTTTGAGCTCCAACAGCACTTAAAAACTAACCTCGCGCAAAAAATAAGTCTTTATAACTAGTTTGTCTAAATCGAGCCCTAAAAAGGGTATTTTGGCTCCGAAGTGACTCTAGCCAAGTTGTTGTGATCCCAAATCAGTATTTGAACATATAATACATTAATATAATTCGTAGGAACTCATTTTGAGCTCCAATAACACTTAAAAACTCACCTCGCGCAAAAACTAAGTCCTTATAACTAGTTTGCCTAAATCGAGCCCGAAAATGGGTATTTTGGCTCCGAAGTGAGTCTAGCCAAGTTCATGTGATCCCAAATCAGTATTTGAACATATAATACATTAATATAATTCGTAGGGACTCATTTTGAGCTCCAACAGCACTTAAAAACTAACCTCACGCAAAAACTAAGTCTTTATAACTAGTTTGTCTAAATCGAGCCCTAAAATGGGTATTTTGAGCTCCAATAACACTTGAAAACTCACCTCGCACAAAAACTAAGTCCTTATAACAAGTTTTGCCTTAATCGAGCTTTTAAACGGGTTTTTTGGTTCCGAAGTGACTCTCGCAAACTTGTTTTGATCCTAAATGAGTATTTGAACGTATAATATCTTATAATAAGTCTTAGAGACTCGTTTGGTTCTCCAACAAGCCTTATAAGGTCACTTCGCGCAAAAACTAAGTCTTTGTAACTGGTTTTCCCTAAATCGAGCCTTTAGATGGGTGTTTGGCTCCGAAGTGAATCTAGCGAAGTTGTTTAGGTCCTAAATGCATATTTTAATATAATATATTATAATAAGTCTTAAAGACTCACTTTGAGCTCCAACAACACTTAAAAACTCACCTCGCGCAAAAACTAAGTCCTTATAACAAGTTTTGCCTTAATCGAGCTTTTAAACAGGTTTTTTGGTTCCGAAGTGACTCTCGCAAACTTGTTTTGATCCTACATGAGTATTTGAATGTATAATATATTATAATAAGTCTTAGAGACTCGTTTGGTTCTCCAACAAGCCTTATAAGGTCACTTCGCGCAAAAACTAAGTCTTTGTAACTAGTTTTCCCTAAATCGAGCCTTTAGATGGGTTTTTGGCTCCGAAGTGAATCTAGCGAAGTTGTTTAGGTCCTAAATGTGTATTTTAATATAATATATTATAATAAGTCTTAAAGACTCATTTTGAGCTCCAACAACACTTAAAAACTCACCTCGCGTAAAAAGTAAGTCCTTATAACTAGTTTTGCCTAAATCGAGCTTTTAAGCGGGTTTTTTGGTTCCCAAGTGACTATAGCAAACTTGTTTTGATCCTAAAAGAGTATTTGAACGCATAATATATTATAATAAGTCTTAGAGACTCGTTTGCTGCTCCAACAATCATTATAAGGTCACTTCGCGCAAAAACTAAGTCTTTCTAACTAGTTTTCCCTAAATCAAGCCTTTAGATGGGTTTTTGGCTCCGAAGTGAATCTAGCGAAGTTGTTTAGGTCCTAAATGTGTATTTTAATATAATATATTACAATAAGTCTTAGGGACTCATTTTGAGCTACAACGAGACTTAAAAACTCACCTCGCGCAAAAACTAAGTCCTTATAACTAGTTTGCCTAAATCGAGCTCTAAAATGGGTATTTTGGCTCCGAAGTGAGTCTAGCCAAGTTCATGTGATCCCAAATCAGTATTAGAACATATAATACACTAATATAATTCGTAGGGACTCATTTTGAGCTCCAACAGCACTTAAAAACTAACCTCGCGCAAAAACTAAGTCTTTATAACTAGTTTGTCTAAATCGAGCCCTAAAAAGGGTATTTTGGCTCCGAAGTGACTCTAGCCAAGTTGTTGTGATCCCAAATCAGTATTTGAACATATAATACATTAATATAATTCGTAGGGACTCATTTTGAGCTCCAATAACACTTAAAAACTCACCTCGCGCAAAAACTAAGTCCCTATAACTAGTTTGCCTAAATCGAGCCCTAAAATGGGTATTTTGGCTCCGAAGTGAGTCTAGCCAAGTTCATGTGATCCCAAATCAGTATTTGAACATATAATACATTAATATAATTCGTAGGGACTTATTTTGAGCTCCAACAGCACTTAAAAACTAACCTCACGCAAAAACTAAGTCTTTATAACTAGTTTGTCTAAATCGAGCCCTAAAATGGGTATTTTGAGCTCCAATAACACTTAAAAACTCACCTCGCACAAAAACTAAGTCCTTATAACAAGTTTTGCCTTAATCGAGCTTTTAAACGGGTTTTTTGGTTCCGAAGTGACTCTCGCAAACTTGTTTTGATCCTAAATGAGTATTTGAACGTATAATATCTTATAATAAGTCTTAGAGACTCGTTTGGTTCTCCAACAAGCCTTATAAGGTCACTTCGCGAAAAAACTAAGTCTTTGTAACTGGTTTTCCCTAAATCGAGCCTTTAGATGGGTGTTTGGCTCCGATGTGAATCTAGCGAAGTTGTTTAGGTCCTAAATGCATATTTTAATATAATATATTATAATAGTCTTAAAGACTCACTTTGAGCTCCAACAACACTTAAAAACTCACCTCGCACAAAAACTAAGTCCTTATAACAAGTTTTGCCTTAATCGAGCTTTTAAGCAGGTTTTTTGGTTCCGAAGTGACTCTCGCAAACTTATTTTGATCCTACATGAGTATTTGAATGTATAATATATTATAATAAGTCTTAGAGACTCGTTTGGTTCTCCAACAAGCCTTATAAGGTCACTTCGCGCAAAAACTAAGTCTTTGTAACTAGTTTTCCCTAAATCGAGCCTTTAGATGGGTTTTTGGCTCCGAAGTGAATCTAGCGAAGTTGTTTAGGTCCTAAATGTGTATTTTAATATAATATATTATAATAAGTCTTAAAGACTCATTTTGAGCTCCAACAACACTTAAAAACTCACCTCGCGTAAAAACTAAGTCCTTATAACTAGTTTTGCCCAAATCGAGCTTTTAAGGGGGTTTTTTGGTTCCGAAGTGGCTATAGCAAACTTGTTTTGATCCTAAATGAGTATTTGAATGAATAATATATTATAATAAGTCTTAGAGACTCGTTTGGTGCTCCAACAATCCTTATAAGGTCACTTCGCGCAAAAACTAAGTCTTTCTAACTAGTTTTCCCTAAATCAAGCCTTTAGATGGGTTTTTGGCTCCGAAGTGAATCTAGCGAAGTTGTTTAGGTCCTAAATGTGTATTTTAATATAATATATTACAATAAGTCTTAGGGACTCATTTTGAGCTCCAACGACACTTAAAAACTCACCTCGCGCAAAAACTAAGTCCTTATAACTAGTTTGCCTAAATCGAGCTCTAAAATGGGTATTTTGGCTCCGAAGTGAGTCTAGCCAAGTTCATGTGATCCCAAATCAGTATTAGAACATATAATACACTAATATAATTCGTAGGGACTCATTTTGAGCACCAACAGCACTTAAAAACTAACCTCGCGCAAAAACTAAGTCTTTAAAACTAGTTTGTCTAAATCGAGCCCCAAAAAGGGTATTTTGGCTCCGAAGTGACTCTAGCCAAGTTGTTGTGATCCCAAATCAGTATTTGAACATATAATACATTAATATAATTCGTAGGGACTCATTTTGAGCTCCAATAACACTTAAAAACTCACCTCGCGCAAAAACTAAGTCCTTATAACTAGTTTGCCTAAATCGAGCCCTAAAATGGGTATTTTGGCTCCGAAGTGAGTCTAGCCAAGTTCATGTGATCCCAAATCGGTATTTGAACATATAATACATTAATATAATTCGTAGGGACTCATTTTGAGCTCCAACAGCACTTAAAAACTAACCTCACGCAAAAACTAAGTCTTTATAACTAGTTTGTCTAAATCGAGCCCTAAAATGGGTATTTTGAGCTCCAATAACACTTAAAAACTCACCTCGCACAAAAACTAAGTCCTTATAACAAGTTTTGCCTTAATCGAGCTTTTAAACGGGTTTTTTGGTTCCGAAGTGACTCTCGCAAACTTGTTTTGATCCTAAATGAGTATTTGAACGTATAATATCTTATAATAAGTCTTAGAGACTCATTTGGTTCTCCAACAAGCCTTATAAGGTCACTTCGCGCAAAAGCTAAGTCTTTGTAACTAGTTTTCCCTAAATCGAGCCTTTAGATGGGTGTTTGGCTCCGAAGTAAATCTAGCGAAGTTGTTTAGGTCCTAAATGCATATTTTAATATTATATATTATAATAAGTCTTAAAGACTCATTTTGAGCTCCAACAACACTTAAAAACTCACCTCGCGCAAAAACTAAGTCCTTATAACAAGTTTTGCCTTAATCGAGCTTTTAAACAGGTTTTTTGGTTCCGAAGTGACTCTCGCAAACTTGTTTTGATCCTACATGAGTATTTGAATGTATAATATATTATAATAAGTCTTAGAGACTCGTTTGGTTCTCCAACAAGCCTTATAAGGTCACTTCGCGCAAAAAACTAAGTCTTTGTAACTAGTTTTCCCTAAATCGAGCCTTTAGATGGGTTTTTTGCTCCGAAGTGAATCTAGCGAAGTTGTTTAGATCCTAAATGTGTATTTTAATATAATATATTATAATAAGTCTTAAAGACTCATTTTGAGCTCCAACAACACTTAAAAACTCACCTCGCGTAAAAACTAAGTCCTTATAAATAGTTTTGCCCAAATCGAGCTTTCAAGCGGGTTTTTTGGTTCCGAAGTGACTATAGCAAACTTGTTTTGATCCTAAATGAGTATTTGAACGCATAATATATTATAATAAGTCTTAGAGACTCGTTTGGTGCTCCAACAATCCTTATAAGGTCACTTCGCGCAAAAACTAAGTCTTTCTAACTAGTTTTCCCTAAATCAAGCCTTTAGATGGGTTTTTGGCTCCGAAGTGAATCTAGCGAAGTTGTTTAGGTCCTAAATGTGTATTTTAATATAATATATTATAATAAGTCTTAGGGACTCATTTTGAGCTCCAACGACACTTAAAAACTCACCCTCGCGCAAAAGCTAAGTCCTTATAAATAGTTTGCCTAAATCGAGCTCTAAAATGGGTATTTTGGCTCCGAAGTGAGTCTAGCCAAGTTCATGTGATCCCAAATCAGTATTAGAACATATAATACACTAATATAATTCGTAGGGACTCATTTTGAGCTCCAACAGCACTTAAAAACTAACCTCGCGCAAAAACTAAGTCTTTATAACTAGTTTGTCTAAATCGAGCCCCAAAAAGGGTATTTTGGCTCCGAAGTGACTCTAGCCAAGTTGTTGTGATCCCAAATCAGTATTTGAACATATAATACATTAATATAATTCGTAGGGACTCATTTTGAGCTCCAATAACACTTAAAAACTCACCTCGCGCAAAAACTAAGTCCTTATAACTAGTTTGCCTAAATCGAGCCCTAAAATGGGTATTTTGGCTCCGAAGTGAGTCTAGCCAAGTTCATGTGATCCCAAATCAGTATTTGAACATATAATACATTAATATAATTCGTAGGGACTCATTTTGAGCTCCAACAGCACTTAAAAACTAACCTCACGCAAAAACTAAGTCTTTATAACTAGTTTGTCTAAATCGAGCCCTAAAATGGGTATTTTGAGCTCCAATAACACTTAAAAACTCACCTCGCACAAAAACTAAGTCCTTATAACAAGTTTTGCCTTAATCGAGCTTTTAAACGGGTTTTTTGGTTCCGAAGTGACTCTCGCAAACTTGTTTTGATCCTAAATGAGTATTTGAACGTATAATATCTTATAATAAGTCTTAGAGACTCATTTGGTTCTCCAACAAGCCTTATAAGGTCACTTCGCGCAAAAACTAAGTCTTTGTAACTAGTTTTCCCTAAATCGAGCCTTTAGATGGGTGTTTGGCTCCGAAGTAAATCTAGTGAAGTTGTTTAGGTCCTAAATGCATATTTTAATATAATATATTATAATAAGTCTTAAAGACTCATTTGAGCTCCAACAACACTTAAAAACTCACCTCGCGCAAAAACTAAGTCCTTATAACAAGTTTTGCCTTAATCGAGCTTTTAAACAGGTTTTTTGGTTCCGAAGTGACTCTCGCAAACTTGTTTTGATCCTACATGAGTATTTGAATGTATAATATATTATAATAAGTCTTAGAGACTCGTTTGGTTCTCCAACAAGCCTTATAAGGTCACTTCGCGCAAAAACTAAGTCTTTGTAACTAGTTTTCCCTAAATCGAGCCTTGAGATGGGTTTTTTGCTCCGAAGTGAATCTAGCGAAGTTGTTTAGATCCTAAATGTGTATTTTAATATAATATATTATAATAAGTCTTAAAGACTCATTTTGAGCTCCAACAACACTTAAAAACTCACCTCGCGTAAAAACTAAGTCCTTATAACTAGTTTTGCCCAAATCGAGCTTTTAAGCGGGTTTTTTTGGTTCCGAAGTGACTATAGCAAACTTGTTTTGATCCTAAATGAGTATTTGAACGCATAATATATTATAATAAGTCTTAGAGACTCGTTTGGTGCTCCAACAATCCTTATAAGGTCACTTCGCGCAAAAACTAAGTCTTTCTAACTAGTTTTCCCTAAATCAAGCCTTTAGATGGGTTTTGGCTCCGAAGTGAATCTAGCGAAGTTGTTTAGGTCCTAAATGTGTATTTTAATATAATATATTATAATAAGTCTTAGGGACTCATTTTGAGCTCCAACGACACTTAAAAACTCACCTCGCGCAAAAGCTAAGTCCTTATAACTAGTTTGCCTAAATCGAGCTCTAAAATGGGTATTTTGGCTCCGAAGTGAGTCTAGCCAAGTTCATGTGATCCCAAATCAGTATTAGAACATATAATACACTAATATAATTCGTAGGGACTCATTTTGAGCTCCAACAGCACTTAAAAACTAACCTCGCGCAAAAACTAAGTCTTTATAACTAGTTTGTCTAAATCGAGCCCCAAAAAGGGTATTTTGGCTCCGAAGTGACTCTAGCCAAGTTGTTGTGATCCCAAATCAGTATTTGAACATATAATACATTAATATAATTCGTAGGGACTCATTTTGAGCTCCAATAACACTTAAAAACTCACCTCGCGCAAAAACTAAGTCCTTATAACTAGTTTGCCTAAATCGAGCCGTAAAATGGGTATTTTGGCTCCGAAGTGAGTCTAGCCAAGTTCATGTGATCCCAAATCAGTATTTGAACATATAATACATTAATATAATTCGTAGGGACTCATTTTGAGCTCCAACAGCACTTAAAAACTAACCTCACGCAAAAACTAAGTCTTTATAACTAGTTTGTCTAAATCGAGCCCTAAAATGGGTATTTTGAGCTCCAATAACACTTAAAAACTCACCTCGCACAAAAACTAAGTCCTTATAACAAGTTTTGCCTTAATCGAGCTTTTAAACGGGTTTTTTGGTTCCGAAGTGACTCTCGCAAACTTGTTTTGATCCTAAATGAGTATTTGAACGTATAATATCTTATAATAAGTCTTAGAGACTCATTTGGTTCTCCAACAAGCCTTATAAGGTCACTTCGCGCAAAAACTAAGTCTTTGTAACTAGTTTTCCCTAAATCGAGCCTTTAGATGGGTGTTTGGCTCCGAAGTAAATCTAGTGAAGTTGTTTAGGTCCTAAATGCATATTTTAATATAATATATTATAATAAGTCTTAAAGACTCATTTTGAGCTCCAACAACACTTAAAAACTCACCTCGCGCAAAAACTAAGTCCTTATAACAAGTTTTGCCTTAATCGAGCTTTTAAACAGGTTTTTTGGTTCCGAAGTGACTCTCGCAAACTTGTTTTGATCCTACATGAGTATTTGAATGTATAATATATTATAATAAGTCTTAGAGACTCGTTTGGTTCTCCAACAAGCCTTATAAGGTCACTTCGCGCAAAAACTAAGTCTTTGTAACTAGTTTTCCCTAAATCGAGCCTTTAGATGGGTTTTTTGCTCCGAAGTGAATCTAGCGAAGTTGTTTAGATCCTAAATGTGTATTTTAATATAATATATTATAATAAGTCTTAAAGACTCATTTTGAGCTCCAACAACACTTAAAAACTCACCTCGCGTAAAAACTAAGTCCTTATAACTAGTTTTGCCCAAATCGAGCTTTAAGCGGGTTTTTTGGTTCCGAAGTGACTATAGCAAACTTGTTTTGATCCTAAATGAGTATTTGAACGCATAATATATTATAATAAGTCTTAGAGACTCGTTTGGTGCTCCAACAATCCTTATAAGGTCACTTCGCGCAAAAACTAAGTCTTTCTAACTAGTTTTCCCTAAATCAAGCCTTTAGATGGGTTTTTGGCTCCGAAGTGAATCTAGCGAAGTTGTTTAGGTCCTAAATGTGTATTTTAATATAATATATTATAATAAGTCTTAGGGACTCATTTTGAGCTCCAACGACACTTAAAAACTCACCTCGCGCAAAAGCTAAGTCCTTATAACTAGTTTGCCTAAATCGAGCTCTAAAATGGGTATTTTGGCTCCGAAGTGAGTCTAGCCAAGTTCATGTGATCCCAAATCAGTATTAGAACATATAATACACTAATATAATTCGTAGGGACTCATTTTGAGCTCCAACAGCACTTAAAAACTAACCTCGCGCAAAAACTAAGTCTTTATAACTAGTTTGTCTAAATCGAGCCCCAAAAAGGGTATTTTGGCTCCGAAGTGACTCTAGCCAAGTTGTTGTGATCCCAAATCAGTATTTGAACATATAATACATTAATATAATTCGTAGGGACTCATTTTGAGCTCCAATAACACTTAAAAACTCACCTCGCGCAAAAACTAAGTCCTTATAACTAGTTTGCCTAAATCGAGCCGTAAAATGGGTATTTTGGCTCCGAAGTGAGTCTAGCCAAGTTCATGTGATCCCAAATCAGTATTTGAACATATAATACATTAATATAATTCGTAGGGACTCATTTTGAGCTCCAACAGCACTTAAAAACTAACCTCACGCAAAAACTAAGTCTTTATAACTAGTTTGTCTAAATCGAGCCCTAAAATGGGTATTTTGAGCTCCAATAACACTTAAAAACTCACCTCGCACAAAAACTAAGTCCTTATAACAAGTTTTGCCTTAATCGAGCTTTTAAACGGGTTTTTTGGTTCCGAAGTGACTCTCGCAAACTTGTTTTGATCCTAAATGAGTATTTGAACGTATAATATCTTATAATAAGTCTTAGAGACTCATTTGGTTCTCCAACAAGCCTTATAAGGTCACTTCGCGCAAAAACTAAGTCTTTGTAACTAGTTTTCCCTAAATCGAGCCTTTAGATGGGTGTTTGGCTCCGAAGTAAATCTAGTGAAGTTGTTTAGGTCCTAAATGCATATTTTAATATAATATATTATAATAAGTCTTAAAGACTCATTTTGAGCTCCAACAACACTTAAAAACTCACCTCGCGCAAAAACTAAGTCCTTATAACAAGTTTTGCCTTAATCGAGCTTTTAAACAGGTTTTTTGGTTCCGAAGTGACTCTCGCAAACTTGTTTTGATCCTACATGAGTATTTGAATGTATAATATATTATAATAAGTCTTAGAGACTCGTTTGGTTCTCCAACAAGCCTTATAAGGTCACTTCGCGCAAAAACTAAGTCTTTGTAACTAGTTTTCCCTAAATCGAGCCTTTAGATGGGTTTTTTGCTCCGAAGTGAATCTAGCGAAGTTGTTTAGATCCTAAATGTGTATTTTAATATAATATATTATAATAAGTCTTAAAGACTCATTTTGAGCTCCAACAACACTTAAAAACTCACCTCGCGTAAAAACTAAGTCCTTATAACTAGTTTTGCCCAAATCGAGCTTTTAAGCGGGTTTTTTGGTTCCGAAGTGACTATAGCAAACTTGTTTTGATCCTAAATGAGTATTTGAACGCATAATATATTATAATAAGTCTTAGAGACTCGTTTGGTGCTCCAACAATCCTTATAAGGTCACTTCGCGCAAAAACTAAGTCTTTCTAACTAGTTTTCCCTAAATCAAGCCTTTAGATGGGTTTTTGGCTCCGAAGTGAATCTAGCGAAGTTGTTTAGGTCCTAAATGTGTATTTTAATATAATATATTATAATAAGTCTTAGGGACTCATTTTGAGCTCCAACGACACTTAAAAACTCACCTCGCGCAAAAGCTAAGTCCTTATAACTAGTTTGCCTAAATCGAGCTCTAAAATGGGTATTTTGGCTCCGAAGTGAGTCTAGCCAAGTTCATGTGATCCCAAATCAGTATTAGAACATATAATACACTAATATAATTCGTAGGGACTCATTTTGAGCTCCAACAGCACTTAAAAACTAACCTCGCGCAAAAACTAAGTCTTTATAACTAGTTTGTCTAAATCGAGCCCCAAAAAGGGTATTTTGGCTCCGAAGTGACTCTAGCCAAGTTGTTGTCATCCCAAATCAGTATTTGAACATATAATACATTAATATAATTCGTAGGGACTCATTTTGAGCTCCAATAACACTTAAAAACTCACCTCGCGCAAAAACTAAGTCCTTATAACTAGTTTGCCTAAATCGAGCCCTAAAATGGGTATTTTGGCTCCGAAGTGAGTCTAGCCAAGTTCATGTGATCCCAAATCAGTATTTGAACATATAATACATTAATATAATTCGTAGGGACTCATTTTGAGCTCCAACAGCACTTAAAAACTAACCTCACGCAAAAACTAAGTCTTTATAACTAGTTTGTCTAAATCGAGCCCTAAAATGGGTATTTTGAGCTCCAATAACACTTAAAAACTCACCTCGCACAAAAACTAAGTCCTTATAACAAGTTTTGCCTTAATCGAGCTTTTAAACGGGTTTTTTGGTTCCGAAGTGACTCTCGCAAACTTGTTTTGATCCTAAATGAGTATTTGAACGTATAATATCTTATAATAAGTCTTAGAGACTCATTTGGTTCTCCAACAAGCCTTATAAGGTCACTTCGCGCAAAAACTAAGTCTTTGTAACTAGTTTTCCCTAAATCGAGCCTTTAGATGGGTGTTTGGCTCCGAAGTAAATCTAGCGAAGTTGTTTAGGTCCTAAATGCATATTTTAATATAATATATTATAATAAGTCTTAAAGACTCATTTTGAGCTCCAACAACACTTAAAAACTCACCTCGCGCAAAAACTAAGTCCTTATAACAAGTTTTGCCTTAATCGAGCTTTTAAACAGGTTTTTTGGTTCCGAAGTGACTCTCGCAAACTTGTTTTGATCCTACATGAGTATTTGAATGTATAATATATTATAATAAGTCTTAGAGACTCGTTTGGTTCTCCAACAAGCCTTATAAGGTCACTTCGCGCAAAAACTAAGTCTTTGTAACTAGTTTTCCCTAAATCGAGCCTTTAGATGGGTTTTTTGCTCCGAAGTGAATCTAGCGAAGTTGTTTAGATCCTAAATGTGTATTTTAATATAATATATTATAATAAGTCTTAAAGACTCATTTTGAGCTCCAACAACACTTAAAAACTCACCTCGCGTAAAAACTAAGTCCTTATAACTAGTTTTGCCCATATCGAGCTTTTAAGCGGGTTTTTTGGTTCCGAAGTGACTATAGCAAACTCGTTTTGATCCTAAATGAGTATTTGAACGCATAATATATTATAATAAGTCTTAGAGACTCGTTTGGTGCTCCAACAATCCTTATAAGGTCACTTCGCGCAAAAACTAAGTCTTTCTAACTAGTTTTCCCTAAATCAAGCCTTTAGATGGGTTTTTGGCTCCGAAGTGAATCTAGCGAAGTTGTTTAGGTCCTAAATGTGTATTTTAATATAATATATTATAATAAGTCTTAGGGACTCATTTTGAGCTCCAACGACACTTAAAAACTCACCTCGCGCAAAAGCTAAGTCCTTATAACTAGTTTGCCTAAATCGAGCTCTAAAATGGGTATTTTGGCTCCGAAGTGAGTCTAGCCAAGTTCATGTGATCCCAAATCAGTATTAGAACATATAATACACTAATATAATTCTTAGGGACTCATTTTGAGCTCCAACAGCACTTAAAAACTAACCTCGCGCAAAAACTAAGTCTTTATAACTAGTTTGTCTAAATCGAGCCCCAAAAAGGGTATTTTGGCTCCGAAGTGACTCTAGCCAGGTTGTTGTGATCCCAAATCAGTATTTGAACATATAATACATTAATATAATTCGTAGGGACTCATTTTGAGCTCCAATAACACTTAAAAACTCACCTCGCGCAAAAACTAAGTCCTTATAACTAGTTTGCCTAAATCGAGCCCTAAAATGGGTATTTTGGCTCCGAAGTGAGTCTAGCCAAGTTCATGTGATCCCAAATCAGTATTTGAACATATAATACATTAATATAATTCGTAGGGACTCATTTTGAGCTCCAACAGCACTTAAAAACTAACCTCACGCAAAAACTAAGTCTTTATAACTAGTTTGTCTAAATCGAGCCCTAAAATGGGTATTTTGAGCTCCAATAACACTTAAAAACTCACCTCGCACAAAAACTAAGTCCTTATAACAAGTTTTGCCTTAATCGAGCTTTTAAACGGGTTTTTTGGTTCCGAAGTGACTCTCACAAACTTGTTTTGATCCTAAATGAGTATTTGAACGTATAATATCTTATAATAAGTCTTAGAGACTCGTTTGGTTCTCCAACAAGCCTTATAAGGTCACTTCGCGGAAAAACTAAGTCTTTGTAACTAGTTTTCCCTAAATCGAGCCTTTAGATGGGTGTTTGGCTCCGAAGTGAATCTAGCGAAGTTGTTTAGGTCCTAAATGCATATTTTAATATAATATATTATAATAAGTCTTAAAGACTCATTTTGAGCTCCAACAACACTTAAAAACTCACCTCGCGCAAAAACTAAGTCCTTATAACAAGTTTTGCCTTAATCGAGCTTTTAAACAGTTTTTTTGGTTCCGAAGTGACTTTCGCAAACTTGTTTTGATCCTACATGAGTATTTGAATGTATAATATATTATAATAAGTCTTAGAGACTCGTTTGGTTCTCCAACAAGCCTTATAAGGTCACTTCGCGCAAAAACTAAGTCTTTGTAACTAGTTTTCCCTAAATCGAGCCTTTAGATGGGTTTTTTGCTCCGAAGTGAATCTAGCGAAGTTGTTTAGATCCTAAATGTGTATTTTAATATAATATATTATAATAAGTCTTAAAGACTCATTTTGAGCTCCAACAACACTTAAAAACTCACCTCGCGTAAAAACTAAGTCCTTATAACTAGTTTTGCCCAAATCGAGCTTTTAAGCGGGTTTTTTGGTTCCGAAGTGACTATAGCAAACTTGTTTTGATCCTAAATGAGTATTTGAACGCATAATATATTATAATAAGTCTTAGAGACTCGTTTGGTGCTCCAACAATCCTTATAAGGTCACTTCGCGCAAAAACTAAGTCTTTCTAACTAGTTTTCCCTAAATCAAGCCTTTAGATGGGTTTTTGGCTCCGAAGTGAATCTAGCGAAGTTGTTTAGGTCCTAAATGTGTATTTTAATATAATATATTATAATAAGTCTTAGGGACTCATTTTGAGCTCCAACGACACTTAAAAACTCACCTCGCGCAAAAACTAAGTCCTTATAACTAGTTTGCCTAAATCGAGCTCTAAAATGGGTATTTTGGCTCCGAAGTGAGTCTAGCCAAGTTCATGTGATCCCAAATCAGTATTAGAACATATAATACACTAATATAAATCGTAGTGACTCATTTTGAGCTCCAACAGCACTTAAAAACTAACCTCGCGCAAAAACTAAGTCTTTATAACTAGTTTGTCTAAATCGAGCCCCAAAAAGGGTATTTTCGATCCGAAGTGACTCTAGCCAAGTTGTTGTGATCCCAAATCAGTATTTGAACATATAATACATTAATATAATTCGTAGGGACTCATTTTGAGCTCCAATAACACTTAAAAACTCACCTCGCGCAAAAACTAAGTCCTTATAACTAGTTTGCCTAAATCGAGCCCTAAAATGGGTATTTTGGCTCCGAAGTGAGTCTAGCCAAGTTCATGTGATCCCAAATCAGTATTTGAACATATAATACATTAATATAATTCGTAGGGACTCATTTTGAGCTCCAACAGCACTTAAAAACTAACCTCACGCAAAAACTAAGTCTTTATAACTAGTTTGTCTAAATCGAGCCCTAAAATGGGTATTTTGAGCTCCAATAACACTTAAAACTCACCTCGCACAAAAACTAAGTCCTTATAACAAGTTTTGCCTTAATCGAGCTTTTAAACGGGTTTTTTTGGTTCCGAAGTGACTCTCGCAAACTTGTTTTGATCCTAAATGAGTATTTGAACGTATAATATCTTATAATAAGTCTTAGAGACTCGTTTGGTTCTCCAACAAGCCTTATAAGGTCACTTTGCGCAAAAACTAAGTCTTTGTAACTAGTTTTCCCTAAATCGAGCCTTTAGATGGGTGTTTGGCTCCGAAGTGAATCTAGCGAAGTTGTTTAGGTCCTAAATGCATATTTTAATATAATATATTATAATAAGTCTTAAAGACTCATTTTGAGCTCCAACAACACTTAAAAACTCACCTCGCGCAAAAACTAAGTCCTTATAACAAGTTTTGCCTTAATCGAGCTTTTAAACAGGTTTTTTTGGTTCCGAAGTGACTCTCGCAAACTTGTTTTGATCCTACATGAGTATTTGAATGTATAATATATTATAATAAGTCTTAGAGACTCGTTTGGTTCTCCAACAAGCTTATAAGGTCACTTCGCGCAAAAACTAAGTCTTTGTAACTAGTTTTCCCTAAATCGAGCCTTTAGATGGGTTTTTTGCTCCGAAGTGAATCTAGCGAAGTTGTTTAGATCCTAAATGTGTATTTTAATATAATATATTATAATAAGTCTTAAAGACTCATTTTGAGCTCCAACAACACTTAAAAACTCACCTCGCGTAAAAACTAAGTCCTTATAACTAGTTTTGCCCAAATCGAGCTTTTAAGCGGGTTTTTTGGTTCCGAAGTGACTATAGCAAACTTGTTTTGATCCTAAATGAGTATTTGAACGCATAATATATTATAATAAGTCTTAGAGACTCGTTTGGTGCTCCAACAATCCTGATAAGGTCACTTCACGCAAAAACTAAGTCTTTCTAACTAGTTTTCCCTAAATCAAGCCTTTAGATGGGTTTTTGGCTCCGAAGTGAATCTAGCGAAGTTGTTGTCACGACCCAGCGCTAGGCCGTAGGCCGCGACAGAGGGGTTTTCTTTCTATTATCTACTATAATCTTACTTAAATACGTAAAACATAAATTACTTTATAACATAACGAGCTCGTGTTTTTTTTTTTTTTTTTTTTTTTGTAATACGAAAGTTTAAATCTCTTTCCTTAGTCAAAACACATCCACCTGACTTCTCTTGAGTTCAGGAAAAAGAGCCACCGTTTTCTCTCAAGTTCGGGGCCTCGGGATTCAGTCCCGGTCTCAACATTACAACAATGTTCTCAAAATATAATGCGGAATTAAAAACATATAATATGCCACAGGAATTCATTTCTTCTTCTAAAATGCCACACACACCGCCCGCCGCCAGCTCGTAGTCCTGTTACTGTTCAACTTTAGCTTTTCCCTTACCTACAACACCAAGAAAACTAATGAGTTGATAAACTCAGTAAGGGCAAACTATACTATCTTAAATATGCAATGCAATGCAACAACAATACAATCCATTCAAACCAAAATGCAAAAATGAAAAGAGTCTGATCGTCTCGGGACGATCAAACTCTACTGTTACCATTCTTTCTATGAGTTGCCACTTCTAGAGGCTACTCTTCTTTCTTTCTTTCTAGCATTATACTTTTACTGTCGTTACAGTAGTTGTTACGCTTACGTGATTGATGTCTGGGATCCACTGATGGTAACTGCTTCTTTCTAAATGTGCGCACCACGGGGAGAGGGCCAAGTCTCCCATATCATCAACAATGACCTTGTCCCGAAGGACGGCTCTCACTAGGAGCCTGGCAGTACCATCGACGTTAATTTTGTTTTCTATACTTTTACGTTCCATCATGATCTCTCTCTCTTGGAGGATCAGGAACTAGATAAGAGGCGTTAGAGTTTTCTAACGATCACATAAAACACAACATTTGGACTGCTAAAGAGTCCTTGTAGTTTTAGCCTCTTATCTCGGGTACTATGACCCGCACGTACTATTTCGGGATTTCAACAACTAACAACAACAAGGCTCGGTTGTGTTTTAGTCTTAATCTTACTCGGGTTAGAACCCGGCATCATTACACGCACGGTTCAAGGTCCGGCAGTATTAACATTTTATTCTTGTCTTATTCTAGTATTATCACATAACAAGACATGACAGTACATTGTACGTTCTTTTATGTTCGTATTTTCTCTTTCACTTTTGTTTCTCATTCTAGGGTTTCACTTCGGCTTCTTTACTTCTTTTAAACAAAGCATGCATATAGTTAAGCGTTTCGAGATGTGTAAGTAACAGCCTAACATACAAGCACATTCACACACAACTTGGTGCCGTAGGTGCATTGTCACTTACCTTGTGTAAGCGTTGAATCTCTCGAATTTCTTCGAGTGTCACTTGCGAGCTCCGACCACTTGTTCTTCTTTAGTCCTTTAAATAAAAAGGAACTACTCTCGTTAGTTCACTTATTTCAATTACTGAGAGCGAAGCTAATTTTCTAAACTAGACACAGTATTGCTCCGGACTCTTCTATATATAGTCTTAGTAACTCTTCTCGAGGGTTTCCTAATCGAAACATACGGTTGACTTAGGCTCGGGATAGAACTTTCACGGACTACGAGTCCGGACCGAGCCTTGGTCCACTTGACCAATTTTTCTCCTTCATCGTCTCTTTAAAATCATTTATTCTTAGTATAAGGATTAACAAATTTTACTATAATTCTTAAGATTTCAAAGCGTTCGTTTAGCTCGATATTTGGTTTCACTAGAACGCAACATTTTAGGTTTTGAAATCTTTCTTTACTAGGGCAGTAGCTTCTAGGTATTCAAGGGTATTTATCATCCTTATATTCACCGTCATCGAAGCGTAAAAACTCCACGTTGATAGAGTTAGTTATATTAAGGTCGTTTTGTTACTACACTAGCGTTAGGGTTTAGAACTCGCCATTTTAGGCCAAGACCTTTGGCGTTCTTTTTACCCATGCTAATTACATTAAATGGACAGTAACTTCTAGGTATTTAAGGGTATTTATCATCCTTATATTCACCATCATCGAAGCGTTACAATATTCATCACCATTCTATCTTTTAAAACGGCGTATTTTTCGAACTACTCACGGTTTCACCAAACCGATCACGTAGCATCTTTATTTTGAAAAATCTATTTTTCTAACTCTTAAATACATTAAGGGCAGAGAATAAGAAGATGAATATGGGTTCATAGTCCATTTTAAATTTCTCAAAGAGTTTAGGTTCGAAATCATTCAAAAATCCTAGTTCATGTTTTCCACGGTTCTCACGGTTTCGGTACGACGATCCGTTGGAAATCGTCGTACCTTAAATCCTTTTAAAATACATCCATCACTTTATCAAAGCATGCAAGGGCAGATATTAAAGCATGTAAAAGATAAAAATGGCCCAAAGTAAACATGCATGGCCGAGACACACACACAACACCACAAAACGCCATGCACACACACACACACGAGCTTCGAAAGCTAGGGATTCTAGCTTAGCTCGGATCTACCATCAAGCATGCTAACATGCAACTAAGCTATTACAACATTTCTCACCAAATACATCCAGAGGTTTAACATAAATGAAAACCAAGCTCAACTAACTAAAATTGTAAGGTTTAGAGGTTCTTATACCTAGCTTTTCTCGGTTGAGATTTTGGTGGTGTTCTATGTGTTGTGTTCGGCTTGCTCCCACTTTCTCCACCTCAAGATCAAAGCTTGATGCTATGATGGTCTAGGGCAGAGGAGAGACGGTTAGGATGAGGGTTAGAGGTAAGAGGAACTCATCAAAACAACCATGCATGTCATTCTTGAAAAGCTTACCTAAGTTCTCAAGCACAAATCTTCAACTTTCCCTCTTGTTTTCCTACTATGGCCGAGCTTCTCTAAGGGTTGATCTTCCAAGATCAAACCTTGTGAACCTTTAGGTGGTCTAGGATAGAGGAGGAAACTTGTTTTAGGAGAGTATTCAAGGAGGGAAAACCGAATTTAGAGTACATGCAAACTAGTGTTTTACCTTAGTGTGACTATGAAGCTTGAAGGCTTTGATTCTCCTTCCCTTCCTTGCAAAACCGACCACCTCTCTCTCTCCAACTCCAAAACTCTTTCCTTTCTCTCCTCTCTCTCTCTCTTGCTCGGCCTCTCTCTCTATTTTTCAGAAATGGGAGTCTAAAATGAGAACAAGAAGTGTATGGGTTCTATTTATAGGCAAATGAGAAGCTTGGTTAACAAGCTCTAAATTTACACTTTCTCTCTCTCTCTCTCTCTCTAAAATCCGACCCTCTCTCTCTCTCCTACTCAATTTCTGTTCATATTTCTTATTTATTAATTTGTTTACTTAATTTGCTGCACTAATCTCGGCCATTAGTTCAAAAATAAGCTCATCCAATGGCTCAAAGCAATGAAGAGCATTATCATTACACTATGCCTCTTCACTCAACATTTTCGTCTTATTCATTTGTCTCACTCTTGGCACTAATCTCTCACCTGGTTGGTCCACTTTAATTCAGCTTATTTAGCTAATATTGCTGCACCATGGTCGAATTTTGCCACTAATAATATTGTTCCGACGTTGCTAATCACCAAAATACGAACCGTTGTATTTTTAGTATTTTCCAATACTGTGTGGGACGGTTCCAGTCTAAAAATTTGACAGATTATATCTCCGTCACTGTCTAATTAATCTAATAACATATATATATTAATCTAGGGCTGTGCTACCCTCGGAAAAATTCCGAGAGTTGCTTTAGACGCGACGGTGACTATACCGTCCTCTTTTTTTATTTTTGCTGTGTTTCTCAACTTTCTACCTTTATGTATTTCTATGTCGCCGAGACTTTAACGAGGCTATGATTGACTTGAATGTATTCCTTTCATAGGAATATAATTCTTATTTTGAAATTCTAGTGGTCGTTTCAGCTCGCTCTCTGTGAATTTTCCGTTGTTTACGGTAATTTCACGACTTTACCGAAATCTTCTCGTTTCGGATTCGTTTGAGCTCAGAATGACTTCAAATTTCAAACGATGATTAATCATGTGACTTTGAGTCATTTCCTAGCCTTAGAAAGTGAATTCATCCATACATTCTCGTTTTTACATAATTTGGGGCAAAAATGTAATTTTTTGAAAGTTCAGGGCTTTTGTGCAATTAAGTCCAAACTAAGCCGAACCTTATTTTTAAACCCACTGTTTTGTAAGGTATATTTTTCTAATGTATGCAATCAACAAGAAATCATATTTTCATTCTTTATTTATGATTCGAGATAAGATTGAAAAGGTTAAAATAAAAGGCTATATTATAATCCTTTATAATGTTTACACCCCGGCTTTGAGTGAGTAGGATAACCCCCGGGATGGGGTTTACAATCCCTAACTAATATAAAAAGTTTCGTCCTCGAAACTCAGAACAAAGCCGGGTATCGTCCTCGAATCTCACTCTCTAACTCCCATGTCGCTTCTTCAACTGTGTGGCCTTTCCACTGTATCTTGACTATGGGGATCGTCTTATTCCTTAGCTGCTTCTCGATGCGGTCTAGAATCTTTTCAGGTTGCACTTCGTGTTTGAGATCCGTCGTGATCTCAACTTCAGGGTACTTTAAAATATGTGCAGGGTCTGCTATGTACTTACGCAGCATAGATACGTGGAACACATCATGGATTGAAGCCATTGTAGGGGGTAATGCTAGTCGATATGCTACCTTGCCTACTCTTTCTAAGATCTCGAAGGGCCCGATGTACCGCGGGTTTAACTTCCCTTTCTTACGAAACCTCGTAATTCCTCTTGCTGGAGATATTTTCAAAAATACCTTGTCTCCGACTTCGAACTCCAGAGGGCGCCTTCTCTTGTCAGCATAGCTCTTTTGTCTGCTCTGAGCTGTCTTCATCTGCTCACGAATATTCTTGATTGCCTCGGTGGCCTGTTCCACTAACTCGGGGCCTAAGTATTTTCTCTCTCCTGCTTCGTCCCAGTGTACTGGGGAACGACACTTTCTTCCGTACAGGGCCTCGTATGGTGCCATCTCGATTGTGGCTTGATAACTGTTGTTATACGCAAATTCAGCCAACGGAAGAAACTTCTCCCAAGTCCCTTGGAAGTCTACTGCGCATGCTCTAAGCAAGTCTTCTAGTATTTGTATTGTTCGTTCAGACTGTCCATCCGTCTGAGGGTGGTATGCGGTGCTAAACTTGAGCTTGGTTCCAAGCGCGTTCTGTAGGCTTCTCCAAAACTTGGATGTGAAGCGGCTATCTCGATCTGAGACTATTGACTTTGGCACTCCGTGAAGCCTAACGATGTTTTGAACATACAGTTCTGCTAGTTTATCCATCGTGTAGGTAGTGTTGACCGGAAGGAAGTGAGCACTCTTGGTGAGACGATCAACGATGACCCAGACGGAGTCATGATTTTGTCGGGTTTTGGGTAGGCCGGAGACGAAGTCCATCGTTATTTGGTCCCACTTCCACTCGGGGATCTCTAGTGGCTGTAATGTCCCTGCCGGGTCTTTGGTGTTCTGCCTTGACTTGTTGGCAGGTAAGGCATTTTTCTACAAATTCCACCACATTCCTTTTCATGCCTGGCCACCAATATCGTTGTTTCAGGTCTTGATACATCTTTGTGACTCCTGGGTGTACTGAATAAGGCGTTTGGTGAGCTTCTTCAAGGAGTCTCTCTCTAATATCGGGGACATTCGGAACGCAGACTCGTCCCTTAAACGTCAACGTCCCGCTTTGACTTTCGGAAAAGTCTAATTGAGGCTTGTTCTTCATCCTTTTTCGGACGTCTTTCAAGAATTCATCCAGGAGTTGTGCCTCTTGTATTTCATTTAATATTATTGGTCGTACTTGGAGACTAGCTAATTTTCCACACACTATCAATAAGTCAAAGTCCACTATTTCCTTGAATAGCTCCTTCGGGAGTCTTTGCAACAGTGCTAGGGTTCCAGTGGGCTTTCGACTTAATGCATCCGCAACCTTATTTGCTTTGCCTGGATGGTAATGGATAGTGAAATCGTAGTCGGTAAGGACTTCCAACCATCGTCCTTGGCGTACATTTAGTTGCTTTTGTGTGAAAAGATATTTCAAGGTTTTGTGGTCAGTGTAGATGTCGCAGTGTACCCCATATAGGTGGTGTCGCCACGTTTTCAATGCGAATACCACAGCGGCTAATTCCATATCATGCGTGGGGTATCTAGTCTCGTAATCCTTCAGTTGACGCGAGGCGTAAGCGATCACCTTGCCGTGTTGCATCAGTACGGCTCCTAATCCTGACTTTGAAGCATCGCAGTAAATGGCGAATCCGGTAACTCCTTGCGGTATCGTCAGGACAGGTGCAGTGGTTAATCGTTTCTTCAGCTCCTGGAAGCTTCCTTCACATGGCTCTGTCCAAGTATATTTATGCTCCTTGCGGGTTAAGGCTGTCAGTGGGTTTGCTATCTTTGCGAACCCTTCGACAAATCTACGATAGTATCCGGCTAGTCCCAAGAAGCTCCTTACTTCTGTTACGTTCTTCGGTCGCTGCCAATTCGTAACGGCTTCAATCTTGGTAGGGTCTACTGCAATTCCTTCCTTGGAAACGACGTGTCCCAGAAAGACGACCTTGTCGAGCCAAAATTCACACTTATTGAACTTGGCGTAGAGCTTTTTAGATTGGAGCCGTTGCAGCACTGACCGAAGGTGTTGAGCGTGTTCTTCTCTACTCCTAGAATAAATTAAAATGTCGTCAATAAAGACGATGACGAACTTATCCAAGTAATCTTCAAAAACTCGGTTCATTAAGTCCATAAACGCTGCGGGAGCGTTGGTGAGGCCAAATGGCATCACTAGGAATTCATGATGTCCGTATCTGGTACGGAAAGCGGTCTTTGGCACATCTTCTTCTCGGATCTTCAATTGATGATAGCCGGACCTCAGGTCGATTTTGGAAAATACAGCGGATCCGGCTAATTGATCGAATAGGTCGTCGATTCGCGGCAGTGGGTACTTGTTCTTTATGGTTGCCTTGTTGATCTCCCGGTAATCTATACATAGTCTCAACGAGCCATCTTTCTTCTTGACAAACAAGACCGGTGCTCCCCACGGGGAGTGACTTGGTCGGATAAGGCCTTTCTCAATCAACTCTTCGAAGTTGAGCCTTTAATTCTTTCAGTTCAGCCGGGGCTAGTCGATATGGGGCTCGAGAGATAGGTGCGGTTCCGGGAACCAATTCAATACAAAATTCGATCTCTCGATCAGGTGGCAACCCTGGAAGATCGTTCGGAAATACTGACAAGTACTCCCGAACCACTGGTATGTCTTCCGGCACTGTCTCTCGTTCTTTCGTTCGATCAACAATGTTAGCCAAGTACCCTTGACATCCGCGGTCGAGCAACCTTCTTGCTTGAAGCGCAGATATCGTCGGTGCTAGCCGACTGCGCTGAGTCCCCCGAAACTCAAACGGTTTCGTGTTTGGCGGGTTGAAGTGTACAAGCTTCTTTCGACAATCGATCATTGCATAATGGGTGGTAAGCCAATCCATGCCCAGTATTACATCGAAATCACGCATTTCGATCTCAATTAAATTTGCATTAAAGAGTGGAATTTCCGACTCTAATGGGTACATCCTTAAACCAGGCTGTGGAGTTATAGACATCCCCTGCGGGGGGTGACTGTGACAAAAGGAGTACTTAGGGTCTTTCTACAACCCTCTAGTTTATTGCTAAGGTGTTTGGCAATATATGAGTGTGTCGCTCCTGAGTCGATGAGCGTATAAAGTACAAGGTTTGAGACTAGTAGCTGACCTGCAACGGACGTGGAAGGGCCATCTTCGATATCTCCCTCATTCAAGCTATAAACTCTCGCATTTGGTCGACCGCGAGGTGTTGATTCTGGTGCCTTGGCAGGTTGCTTCTTGCAGTTACGGGCAATATGGCCCTCTTGGCCACAGTTGTAGCAGCCACGGGTCGTTCCGTAACGACACTCTCCAGAGTGGGCTTTATGGCATTTCGGGCACTGTGGGACTACGACTGTCTTTTCTCCTTCAGTCTCTTCTCGCGGCGTCCAACGCCCTCTCACACTCCTATTGTCTGTTCTGTTCTGTCCCCTCTTGGGGTTTCTATTTCTTCCTCGATTCTCAGTCCTTTGGCTGGGTTCTTCTCCGTTGAAGTTTTGCTTCCGAAAGTTGTATTGGTTATCCCTGCGAAAACTTCCCGAACGGGACTGAAAATGTCCCTTCTTCTCATACTTATTGTTCCTAGTATATCCACTGACCGGGCGGTCCGTCTTGTTCGTCACTTCCTTGGTTCCTGGCTTGTCCCATCCGTCGTTGCGAAGGGCTCTCTGCACTGCATCAGCTAGAATCAGGTCCTTCCCTACCGCTATCCACTTGTTTGACTATCTCGGTTCGCAGTCCGAGCATGTACTTCATCTTCCTTGCATCATCTGTGGGAACTATGGTTGGTGCAAACCGTGCTAGTTCGTCGAATTGCAGTGTATTCTGCCACAGACATTGCTCCTTGTCGGAGGTCCACGAATTCTCTAACCTTGCTAGCCAGACGGGCTTCACCAAGGTACTTGTCGCGAAAGAGCCTCGCAAAGCGTTCCCAAGTCACGACGTTAACATCCTCAGTTTGTGCAACCACCTCCCACCAACACATTGCCTCTTTATCCAATTGGTTGATGGCGCAAGCTACTTTTCAAGATCGGTAAGTCCCATATATCGAAAATATGCTTTGAAGGCGCTTGATCCATTCTTGGCGGTCGCGGGATCGGGGTCCCGTCGAATCGAGGTGGCTTTTGGCGCCTAAACCTTTCGTAAGTTGGTTCTCCAACTTGGTTGACTCCTCTAGGGGCTTCGGGCTCCCCTTGGTTTCTGGTCAGGTGGGCGGTTGATTAGGTCTTGGTAGGTCTTGGGCTGCCGGTCAGGGGCCTGAGAGGTTGCCTAGTCAAGTCGTTGAGGCAGGTGAGGAGTTGTTCGAGGGTCGTGGTTTGCGTACGAATCAACTCGTCTCTTTCTTTGTCGCAGTGTCATGTTGCTCTTGTAGCATCCGTGGACCTTCGTCCGGTTCACGGCGAACAATTCCTTGGAATTGCTCGGGCGGCATAATTCACGGGTTTTCGGTGGTAACCTACGAGCACGCATTTTGTTAGTCCCTTGACTTTGTCAACTTCCTTAATTTCTTGATTATTTTTGAACAAGCAAGCAACCAAGATTGAATGGAAATAATATATATAGGTATAATTTTATTTTATTTTTATATATATATATATATATATTTTGTTTTTTTATAAGGGTGGCTATTTCTGGCTTATAACAAAGTATCAAACATAGACCAACATTCGTTTGTACAAATATATATGTATATATATATATATATTTCGATGGTAATTGATCATAGTAATAATTGGATCACAATACTTATAAATTTCCGATTCTTTGTATTAAATTGGGAAT